>JAODJW010000019.1:7718922-7763911 GCA_026777045.1 Hyperopisus bebe
CCCCCCCCCCCCCCCCCCCAAAAAAAAAAAAAAAGAAAAACAACACTTAAGTACAAAGAATTTGTACTTTGTACCCCTGGGACAAACAAACTCTTCAGAAAGCCCTCATGATAAGCACCTGTAAATGTTAAAAGCCAAAGCAGCGCGCCCACACATCTCCCATGTATTAGTGGTCCGCCACCATGTCTTTGACCAAGCCCCAACTCCTCCCCATTGGTTAGTTACAGTTTTTTTCAGAACATTTTACCCCTTTCTTCATCCCCACTGGAAGCTGTGACTTTTGTGTTTGCTGAAGCATTCCATGGGCAGATTTTGGTTTCTCCGCTTTAGTGGAGTGGAGTACCTAGCGTTACAATTTAGCAATACAACACTTGTGAATGACATGACAATTCATAAAGTTGCCCATATTTAGTGATTATATGAATACCATGCTGGTTTCCTGTGGGTTTTTGAAGGACTTACATGCAAATATCCGTTTTTACAAAAGGGTGTCGGCTTTCAACAAAGAAGAATAGTCTGTCTAACAGACAAACAGTTCATTGGTGCATAGTTAAGTGGTGAGTAGCTAATGACTTTAAGTCACAAATCCAGATAGTTCAATGACTTCAGCTAAGTTGCTTGAATGGCCAAACCCAATTTAGATCTGGACACTCCTCATGTCAAGAACTACTGCAGCACCATTCAATTCATTTTTGATTTCAGTACAAGCCAAGTGTCCAAAGCAGGATTCTTTAAAAGCATGGAGTCTATATATATATATAAACGGCAAAGGTTTCCTAGGGAATAAAGATACTGCAGATCTAACACACACTTACTGCATGAAGCAAAATCATAATCCATATGAAAGCAGGATGCTGTTCAGTGATGGTGCATCTCACTCAATCTTATCACTACCTTTTGTCAGTATTAGTCACATAACTCAAGTAATTGCCTCCTGAGAAACAACTCTCCAGGAATGTTTTCATACTCCAAGTAAACACAGTAATTTCAGTTCTTAATCAGGGTGACCAAATAATCCATGTCAGGGAGGACACTTTGAGCTACTTCAGGTTTTACAAACTACTTTAAAACTGAAAGGCTCCTGTGCTTGGCAGGAAATAGTTCAGTTCTTCTTGTGCTTGTGCATTTATTTCCTTGATTGAAAGACTATTCCGGCTGCTTCGCATTAACATAAGTGACACATGCATGAATATGACACTGACCAATCGGCACACAGCAAGAACTCAGAAATCCAGGTCCTTTTCATTTATATGGTAGTTTACAAATCCTGTCATTGCTCAACTTGTGCTGCCTGACATGGATTATCTGGTCACCCTGGCGTATGAGTTTGTAACATTTAGCACAAAAGCATCTTTACTGATACGGGGAAAAAAATCAACACAAGAACTGGCAGTCAAAGAAAGCTCATCCCAGGCTAGGTAGAGCAGGACTTCAACATATAAAAAACCAACCCTCAACAATGCACAACTCGTATCAAGAATCCAAGCTGGTTTTGCCCTAGAATGCTGAGAAAGTGCATTTCTTTTACTGATACTGTGAGTGGCATTCTATAGCAATCAGGAGACATTAATGATAAGGTTAACTTGCGTACCTATGGCATAGAATGTAGTTGGAACTCATGAAAGGATTGGTGATGAAACTTTCATGAAGAACTGAAAAAAGCAGCTGATAAAAGCTGTATTGCAGAACAAATCACCACACCCTGACGTTACATAAGCAGACAGTATGTGCCACACCTCTCTGCTCTAGATATAGAACTGCACACCCATAAACCAAGAGAGCCTGGAAACTCAAGGTTTAGATCATGCATTTCTCAAAATGGAGGCGTCCAGAGTGGAGAAACTGAGTAAATGAACCAAACGTGCAAACACCTGTAATTGTACATTAACCGGTGATATGCTTCAAGAAAAACATTTTCATCCAGTACACACAATATGATGAAACACATTGATCTAGGCCTGTCAAGACACATAATGCAAACAATCAGCTGCTTTTTAGACACTTGCTAGGCAACCAATGTTTTGTGAAATGTTTTCCATACATTTCTGTTGTTTGCTTGCAGTTCCACCATAGCAAGGTTTTTTCATTGCTAAATAACTAAAGTGTGGGAACAGAGGGCTGTTTTGTTCTCTGTTTTTCAGGTTGACTAAAGGGAGAGAAACTCAGGATCAACTGGTGCAGTCACAATAAGGACTGTGTGGGGCATACACCTGAAAACGCAATAGTGACATCTGAATTATGCTGCTCTTTTACACAAGCTTTTGGAAGAATCAGACTAACACTAAATTAAAACATAAAGCAATACAGTAAAACTAAACAGAAACCGGGCTATCTGCAGTGTGTGCATATTTATTTATAAGTAACTCTGCTGGGAATTACATCAATTAGACACGTTCTGGGTACAAACCTGCGCCATCTGAGCGGCTGTGTTACCCCGAGCCCCCAAGTACACCATAGCCAGGGCGGAGGAAAGGCTGAACGGTGAAAAGATGACATTGTCCTCGTTACCACTACTAATCTTCGTAAAGAGATCCAGGGAGAAGCGGGTGTTTGCGGCAGTCAGAGACTCCATTGCGAGTGTCCTGGAATGATATGTTTCAGAGCAACAATTCACCTATGATTTATTTGTTCAGTCCGCAGATTTAAATGCCCATGTCAAGTTATGTTGGGTGCTATGCAGATTAATTATCACTACAACTCCATATGCGGTTACTGGTTAGTGTAACAATCTTCGAACATGACTCATCCTGACTGGGTGAGCTCTGGATTCATGTCAAACTTTGAACATATTTTCAATCCTCCGAAATAACTAAACACACAACATAAACAATTCAAATAACTATCCAGAGATAATTTGCTCATTTTTACCAGCCTAAAAAGAAATTCTGAACAAGGAAGGAGAACAAAAAAATCACCCCGGAGCGAACAAACCCGGTCCGATCTAGTTACGCACCATCACGCAACACCTCTGCACGTTAAACGAAATCAGCTCAAATAGGAGTAGCGCTTTATCACCTGTCTTATTCATGTCAATAGTTTGAGGTTATATCATATTACCAATCTGCGATTTTATTATGCTAAGCGGGGTGTAAGGAATAATCTCTCACAAATCGTAAGTTACACGGTGCATGAATTTATCTTTACGGCAGTTAGTATGTTGTATGTAAAACTTACGGCTCGGCGTGCGGTGAAGGGTCTTTACTTCCGTGATGCACAGATGGGTATGTATCTTATCCGTACCAGGTAATTATACCGACTATCCGTTTGACACGCCCAAAACCATCGCGTGTACGCAGTATCCAACTCAGTTCCAGCAAGCCACGCCTTTTTGAATAGCAATCTTTTCATTGGTTAACCCTGTGCCGCTCGGCTTTTGTTAAGTTGATACTTGTGCTAACCAGTGTTGCCGACTTAGCGACTTTGTCGCTATATCTAGCGAGTTTTTAAACCCCTCTATCGATTCGTCTTCAAAAAAGCGACTGCGACAAATCTAGCTACTTTTTCTGTTGTTATTGGAGACTCTGACGTGAAAGCACGTATCGTTCTTACTCTTCTCACCGAACGGGGGGTGCATGGAGTTTTAATCGCTTTTTGTCTCTCCCACGACATTATTCCTCTCTCCTACAGCGTCTATTACAATTACACAATTATGCAAATGAGGCGATGGCGTCATTTAGTGACTTCTAGCGACTTTTGGGACAGCCAATATCTACTTTCCTTGCTGAGGAGTTGGCAACTGTGCTGTTAACTTCTCTCTGATAATTATCCCAAGAGGTAAGGAGCATGCACTGATTACAGTGCGTTGCCACACCCACCACACGATAAACCACCGGAGAGATGAGAACCTGAGTGCAGCCATGTGACGGTTGATACCTCAGCTCCACACTAGTCCGAATGGCCAATCCTGTCACCAACCCCTGTAAATTGGAGGACCTTCTTGTGGGACAGGATGTAGATTAACGTCATACCCAAGTCTACTTTAGATTAACTTTTTGTAGATTCTTAAAAGTTCCCTACTCTATTACTATTATTATTAATACACTAAACAACAGAAAAGTTTAACATTGCTTATGCCTCACATTCGTCTTGATCGTGTCTTCCTTCCGACACACCCTATTTACTGGAGCTGAGTTGGAAATTGCGTACATCCTCTGTCATCTCATCTACTTCCGTGTTTGAATAAGGATACCGAGCCAGGACAAATAGAATGAGAGTCACAAATGCGTAAATGCCAAAGAGTTGAGCAGCTGCGGAAAATCTGGAAATAATTTAGCTTGAAACAGTGTTCCCCAATTTCGGTCGTAGAGGGCCGGAATCCACACAGTTCGCAGATTTCCCTACTCAAACACATCTCGATCAGCTAATTACCAGGTTTAGTAGGTGTGTCTCAGCAGGGAAAGTTCTTAACGGTCCTGCATGAGCTTGCCTTAAAAAATTAAGCAGTCGTTACGTCTCTCCAGCTTTCACGTTTTTATTGCCAACCACACCTTATGACTAGGCATTCATATTATATTACATTGAAACATAACGCAACGAATGATTCAGCGGGCAAATAAGCTTTATATTATTATAATTGGGGGGGGGGGGTGAAAATCAGGGTCAGGCGTGTGACGTCACGTTTAATTACAGGTCGATTCCAGGGTTGGGCATTTCGAAGTCCAGTAGCTACATATCCAAACCAGGATTTTGTTTCTACCAACCAGCTGAGCATAAAGAACCACAGACACAGATTACTCAGCTGGTTGGTAGAAACGAAATCTTGGTCTGGATTTGTAGCTTCTGGACCTACATTAGTTACGCTGTATATAGTGCGTTTTGTTCTTCATTCGTACATTAGTAATATCCATCTTCACTAATATGGCAGTTTAAGTCCGGTAATGTGCCGCATCATGTAGGCTACGCCGAATTTGCAGAATTATTGATATTATGCACAGATCGCGAGATTCCACCACAAATGTCAGCCATGCACTGTGGAAAAACGACCTCAAGGCCCCTGTCACTCTCCTGCACCCTGTCTTCTCTCACAAATATCTTAAATGTGTGGGAAGCATCACTTGTCCTCACAACACATAAAACAGCGACTAGCACATCTTCTCCTAAAGACTCATAGAAAAAAATAGTAATTGAATAAAAGGGATTTTCTGACAGCACTGTTTATGAACTGAATAATTGAGTTACTGGTAACTGAGTAACTTACTCTGTGGCGTTTTCCAAATAAAAGCCATAAATGGCTTCGTTTTTTGACGGGCTTCTTACCCATTCGTATGCCCTGACAGCAAACAGTGGGATGACATTTGTGACTGACACTACAATGCTATTTTACCACTGCGTTATTAGCGTTGTTTTTTGTGCTGTGCTGTTAACCAACAAGTTGAATTGCAGTTTGCAAAAACAGATGATAACCTTTATAAAAACTGATCGACATGCATGACACGATTAAATCCCACCATTTCACATAGTTATTCATTAACTGTTGGTTATGATACGAGGTCTTCAATGAGTTAAATTTACATACAAAGCCGTACCGTGTTTTCTGCTCGCCGCTCGTTGCCTCTTTGCAGGTCTGCGAAGGGTATGGGTTCTCAAGGTAAAAACTGTCAGAAATAAACTTTAAATGATAAGATGAGAATCGTATGTTGTTTGTAAAATAAGTATTATATTACATAATGATATTATTGAGGGTGGATGACCGCCCCATCTCAACCATGTAGGGGACATGTTCCCTCCGTCCCCCTTCAATCTACATCTATGGTGTCATCGATCATTTCACACTTGAATGACTGCACGTAGAATTACGGGTCATCACGCCGTTCTGCGTTGTTGAGACAGTTCAAACCGCAGCGTCATTTCTAGTCCTAATTACCCCAATTTCGCGTAAAAAAGTTCTCAAAAGGCAACCTACCAGGTCTACACCTCCTAATCTTTACATTATATCAAAACGCAGCAAAAGTCAGCATTTTGACACGTAGGCCTACTAATAAAACAAACAAAAAAAATCGTCAAACATGACAAGTAATATAACCATTTACCTTTAGTAATTTAAGACCAAACTGATAATTTGTAAAATATAATTCTGCACTGACACGAAGAATTTTAATGTCAAAGCAGCTAACACATTCGATTTCTACATCGATTCCATTCCAGTTTGAAATAAGTTGAGGTCATTATAGGACAATAATCCAAAAATTACACGGAATGGGACACATGGGCCAGCTATAATTTACAAGACATGTATTGTTCACAATACACTTCCCAACAGTATCTTATCCTTTTGGAGTTGGGCTCCACCCTGCATAGGAATGTGGATGAACACGCACAATAGTATTTTAAACGAAAGCCTGACCACCTGTATAAGAAAACTTTTCAAAATCCTTTAAACACGCGTGATCGCTTTTATACATACACGTTAAAAGCCAAGGGTTGTAAGGAGCATTAATATTAACGTTATATTAACATGACTGGGACAAAGCCGTCAGAAACCTCGCTAACGGCACGTGACCAGTGTGGGACAAAGGACAGCTCTCACCGCGTTTTGTATTTATTGCTGTTAATTCCAGAGAAACAAAAAAAAATGAACAATTTGCATAAAATCCAAATTTGTTCTAGAAATATATTTGACCTTTCCAGTACATAACATTTAGATATCAAAGAATACAGTAAACATACAACTGAAGGTAACAAGATACCCCCTTATATACAGTACAGCATTTTAAACCTTAAAAGTTCAACAAATACAACTG
Organism: Hyperopisus bebe; assembly: GCA_026777045.1. NCBI lineage: Eukaryota > Metazoa > Chordata > Actinopteri > Osteoglossiformes > Mormyridae > Hyperopisus > Hyperopisus bebe. The sequence goes on from JAODJW010000019.1 coordinate 7,725,663, forward strand.
GCAGGTTCTTATATACAAGTCCAACACCCACTATATACTCAAGTGGTCCTTGCCTTTTAAAATGTTTGTCAATTTTAAATATCTATCAAAATAAATTCCACGTTATCGTTTTATTTAACGTCAGTACAAAGAAGACCGTTCATACATCCTTCAATACAAGTAGGCTTTGAGCTGCTGCGGCACCAAACGAAAGTTTTAGGAGCAGACGAAAACCCGCGCGCACATCTTTAAATCTTTAAGAAACGAATCGATTATATTGAAAAGGAGGTCTATCTACATACGGTTAAGGGTGAGATTTGCTTGTATGTGGGCATGCTGACAGCCTCACACGACCAGAAACAAAGTATAGTATCAAGCCAGAGCCATTTGTCAGGAAGTACTCTGCGAAGAAACTATCGGTTTGGAATGGTTACCAATGATGTGATCTTCCTCAAAATTATGAACAAACTTATTAAAGCTTCAACAACTGTCCATCCTATTCAAACATGAAAATGACGTGCGTAGTATGTATGTGCGCTCATACATATACGACGCAAGCATAATTAATACAATATCATTGCTGCTTTAGGAAGGGACAAAAAGAATATAAATTTTAGGAAAATTAATTTCCATGCGTATTTCTTCCGTCGTGGCTGCTACAGGCAAGTCCATGTGTCTTTCTATACACCCCAATTCACGCTAGATCCTTCCTCACCCTGCACAACTGGTAAGTAGTGGCTTCATCTTGTGGTCAGAATCTGCAGTGCATAAAAATACTGCATGGACAGCAGCATAACATAACGTTATTGGGGTATTAGACCGCTGTTTCTGTTCTCTCTTAAGACTGCCTCAGTAGACTTGGGGACTTCAGAACTCCTTGCAGCAACAGTGCAAGAGGTTAAATAATAAAAAGAAGAATAAATGAAAGGACAGCAGCATTAAAATGATGACAACATGATTAATGATTAAATACGAGGTTCACATTATATCAAGTGGCAATGCTTCAAAGTAACCATTCTTAATAGAAGATACTGCCAAATTCCTTAAATTTAGGCAATTAAAATAACAATATGCTGTACATTCAGAACACTGTGATAAAAAATAAAAATAAAAAAACAATCCCAGCTTTGCACCATTAGTTTTCCCCCCTTGGTTTGTGACAAAAACTGAAACCATAAGGAATCATAAATATACCCTTTGTTAAAAAGTGAAAGGGGTGACTAGTATAGAATCCCTTCACAACCCCCTGGTGTTAAAGATCAGACTATAAGCAATCCTTTGTACTCCTATCAGGCTTGGTTTTACAATTTAAGAAACAAGCTCGTAAACATGAACCGGTGTCTCTCGCCAGTCTTCAGTGCAAAATACCAGAGGAAACCCAGGGTGGGGTTGGGCAGGGTCTTTGAAATGAGGAGTAATCTCCCTCAGCTATAACAAGGAGGTTTCAGGCACAAATTCAGGTTTGCCAGGCCCCCAACGCACATTTTAAAAGGTGAAACAAACAGAATGGAAACATTTACACCTCTTAAAATACAAGGTCTCTGGAAACTTTATTGTAATGGAACATGACAGAGATAGTGGTCTCCAGTGACTTCAGTCAGCCTTGTCGATCATCTCCGAGGACTGAGCTCCAACGTACTTCAGCCTGAAGCCACCTGGAAGACAACGTAGGAGAAAAAACTGTGGCTGAGAGAGGACAAAATAACAAGATCTAGCTGCACGACAGCCTGACGGAGTTCTGTTCTGTTTTGATAAGAGTGTGACACTTTCTTTATAATGACTTGTATGAAACAATTGTTCGTGTTTGTTTTATATTTTACTTTATTACCTAGCTCTGCAGGCACTGTGTAAAGGCAAGCTCTTGAGAGAAGAGGGGAGAGAGGGGAAAAAATATAAAATAAAAAATTTCTTCAGTTCTGAAGGAAAACTGAGAGAGCGTCCGGACCAGGGTTATTATAGTTAACAAAAATGAAAATCAAAGATATAGGAAGGCATTTTCATAAAGTAAAATGAGATTAAGATAAAAAAAAATAAAATGAGAAACTATAATGAAAAAAAATATGAATATTGCTTTGGAAACAAACTGAAATTGAATAAAAAGTCAAATGCTTCCTGTTGCAGTTCTGTTAATATTTAGCTAAAGTAATGATTTGTTTATCTTTAATAACCAATAACAGCACTTGAACATGGTTTGCCCATTTTGAGGATATTAGTACATAATATGCACTTTGTATTTATGCAGGATTCTCTAAAGATCAGACACATAAACTGTTTTCACAACTTTCAATTCATCCCTAGAAATAATTGCTAAAACTTAAAATATATAACTAAAATATATATAAAATAGAAAAACATATTTAAATTAAAACAACATAATAAAACTACATTGAAAACTAAAACTAAACTAGATTTCACATGAAAATTGAAAATAAGAGAAAAATAAAAACGTTTAAAGCAAAACTGTATAACTACTGGTCCAGACAGGGTAGCAGTACCTTGCTGTGCGACGTCAATGGAGGGCTGCTTGCAGTCCTGTGCATAATGACCACTGACCCCGCAGTTGTAGCAGGAGACATTGCTGCTGTTCTTCTTCATGCCCGCTGTCAGGGCACCGCTGGGCATCATGCTGACCGGGGGGAAGACCGGTGGGTAGAAGCGGTTGAAGGCGGCCATCTGCTGCATGCCATAGCCCACCTGGGTGCTGAGCACGTGCTCGGAGTGCGTGTGCAACAGTGGCCCCCCGGCATAGGGCGCTGGCGGAAAGAAGGGAAGCTGCGTGGTGCCGTTGCTTTGATGGGGCAGCGACGTGAGGTGGAAGATATGGGGCATACTGAGGACCTGCCGCGGCATCTGGGGCGGGAAGAAGTAGTTGGGGGCGTGGTTACTGCCACAGCTACCTCGGCAACCGCAAGTCCCGCAGCCCATCTGCTGAGGAGGCGTCGATTGCTGCTGCTGGGGTTGGGAGGCCCCGCTGGAGGTGCCACAGCTGGTACTGTTGATGTAAGAGGTGCTGTCGCTCTGTGCTGTGCTGTGAGTAAGGGCGGGGCTTGAGCTGGGGGCAGGGCCAGGGGTGTGGGTGGGGATGGCAGGTGGCACCATGACCTGCACCTGGCTGACTGTGGGGGTGGCCACGCCCCCCACGGAGGGCATGATGGAAGTGGGCATGGGCAAGCTATAGGAGGTGGCCAGGCCAGCAGACAGCGAGAGGCTGGGGGGCTTGGCATGGGGCTCTGTGAGCGGGGCGGGGCTGGGGAGGCTGGAGCCCAAGGCGGGTTCGGTGCTGGGGTAGGCCTGTGTCAGGGGAGACATGTAGCTGGTGCCTTGGGGAACGACACCAACACTGCCCACGGGGGGCTGGTGTGGCAGGGTGCAGTTCTCAGAGCTGCCCTGTAGGGCGGTGGCCTTGAAGCGCTGGACGAGGGGCTGAATGGCTGGGCCCACGGCTTGCGGCAGCCCTGCCAGGGAAGGCCCGAAGGCATGCGGCAGGGAGGTGGGCTCGGGCGGCAACTTCTCTCCCTCCCCAGATGGCACCGTGCCGGAGACAGCCTCGCGGAGTCCCAAAGAAGTGGTCCCCACCCCTGCCACCCCCACCATGGGCTTGCTGTCTGACCCGTGGGTGACTGACCCTGGCTCTGGGGAGGGAACCGCCCCATTGTGGACCACATAGGGGAGGGTGTGCATGAAAGAGAGCTGGGGGAACACAGGATTGCTGAGGGCCCCCTCAGGGCGGGATGACTCCTCCTTCAGCGGGTTGGGCAGTAGGGGGCGCATGGTGGGAAGGGGTGCTCTGGCCAGCCGTTTAGGAGAGTGGAAGGGCTCCACCCGGCCCTTGCCGTAGTCATCGGAATGGCTGTCTGTATCTGTAGACGGAGAGGAAGAGTCAGGCAGGCGGAGGGAAACTCCGGTCCCAAGTCAGGCGGCTCTTGTGAAATGTGCTTTTCCAGGTCACTTCTGCACTTACAGCCAGAAGACTGTCATAAATTAACAAAACTACCCCCGACATACAGTACCAGTCAAACGTTTGGACACATCTACCCATGGAAAGGTTTATTTGTACTATTTTCTACTTTTTAGAATAATTATAAAGACTATTAAACAAAACTTTAACATAAGGAATTATGCACTGACCAAAAAAGCATTAAACAAAATTGTTGGGGGGGGGGGGGGCAGCTCTGTGGGTTGGGACTCAAAAGTTTTTGGGTTAAAATCCCGTTATTGGTAGAGTGATGCCACTGAGACACTGAGCCTTTGAGTAAGGCCCTTAACTCCATTTGCTCCAGACTCTACTGTCTCCTCTACACCAGTTTCATGAGGTGACCTCCTGGGTTGCTTTTCCTGCTGTCCTGAAGGAGGTTCCACATATATGCTGAGCTCTTATTGGTCGCTTTTCCTTCACCCTCTGGACAGGCTCCCCCAAAACTATCTCTACTGTGTTTAGGTCAAGTGGCCAAGTCATGTGATACAACACTCTATGGCTCCCCTTTGTAAGCGGCTTGGTGTGTCCAGACTTTTGACTAGTACTGTATATATAGCTGAATATATCTCAAACTAATTTAAAAAGTAATTAACTTCTAAAAATTCATTTTTTTCCTGTAAATTAGAATCTGCTTGCCATCTGTTATTAGATAACATTTATAACCATTATCTAAATAACAAATTGGACCTTGTTAATACAGGTTTTTTAAAGACCATTCTAGCATTCAGTGACATATCTGTAAGAGAAACCAAGCTCCACCTCTTGGACTTATTTCAGTCCTGCTACCCAACCATATAACTAACAGCAGCAAGTTATAACATACTTATGTAGGTTGGGAAACGCTGGATACTGACAATGAAACATGCCACAACAAAGACCACAGTAGAAATGTTTCAGATTTATACACTGATATAATTATCAAGAATGACTAACATGCCCACTGCAGGAAAGCAGATAGAGTAATGGTAAGATTTTCATGTTACACATACTGGGCTGTATCTGTACCAGTCCTAGCTGGCATGGGGCCCCTGGTGGGCATCACTGCCGGCCCCCCCAGTAAAATTGGCTGCCTCCTCAGAAATTGGCACCTTGGGCAGCTGCCTATGTCACAGGTATAGGACTGATTGGACTGTAGTATGCAAACCGTTGATTATGGAGCTTCATTGTTCTGTGGTGTTGTATTGTATTGTGTTGTGTTGTATTCTATTCTATTTGTCAAACTAAATAAGTTTTAAATTACATTACAAACACCTTAGCATGGAAAGAGGCTTATAGATTACCAGCCTTTTTAACACCATCTAATTGTCCAACCAAGAGTATAAAACACATTAACTTTAGCTAAGTGCAGTTAATTCCAGTGGCCTATGAATGGCTTATTAAAATCCATGCTTGTCCACTGCAAGCAGTGCAGCTGGGTAAGCTAAGAAAAGGGTAGCAGAAGCTTGACATTACATATATAAATATAAAGACCTTATTGGTTTATTCACTTTTTATTTGCACAATTATCATAACGTGAAGTTTCAACCTCAATTAAGACTATAAGGAAAAAGATGTCAATATTGCATATTACAATTTATGGATGAAGGGTAAATGGCATGCACAATGCCAGAAAAGCAAGTATCAGACAAAGGGCTGCAAGTCAACACTGACTAAATGTGCATAAAGTTTGTTTTCCCTGTTCTCATGTGCATTTCATCTGGGTTCTTCGTTTCCACCCCAGAGTTTTCGCCTTTTTAATTAACCTGGTGTCCTTCGTGGTCTGTTACACCTTCATCAAATTAAGTACCGCAACCTGCCACATCCTACCTGCCACGTCCGCCTGGCCTGACCCTCCTGTCGCCTCCCTCACGTAGCCCTGATGGGCCACATCTGGTACTTGTTGCCTGGCATCAGACTGTGTTTTTAAGTACCTGTTTGTCTTGTCCTTGCTGGTCCACCTGGACACCTCTCCTGCTCCGGTCTCTTGTCTGCACGTGTCCTTCCCCACACTAACCTCCCTGCTTTGACCCCTCGCAATCTTGTTAATTTCCAGTTTTGCTATTTGAGTTCAATAAAATCCCTTTTATTTTTCCACAACACCTGCCCTCGAATCTTTCGTCCCTCGTAACGTAATACAACTATACTTATAGGGAAAAGCCAACATCTGGAAAATTTTTAAAACCACCTTTCCTCACAGTATGAACAATATATTGTGTCATTGTCAGAGTTTTGAACTCTCACAATGAAGAGTACTTTTGAAAAATTGTGTGATTATAGGTAAAAGATCAGGTGGTAGCTATGAATGGCAAGCTGTTGTTTAGCATCATAGGTATGTGGTAATCTGTGCCCCTTGTTCCTGGGATTGGTTCCGGTCCCCCCCATGACCCCAGTTGGGATTAAGCGATTACGGTGAAGGATGTATGGATGGATGGATGGTATGTAGTAATCACACAAATGATTCAGACCATAGGCAGTCTGTTTACAATCATAAAGGATTTGAAAAGTACAGCTATTTCACATCATACTGTAACACGAAATTACCTAGAATGAAGTGGACTCGCACAGACAGATGTGTTCTCAGAATCAGAATGGGCTTCTTTCCCTTGCTGTTGAAAAATGTGGAAAACAAACATCCTTACTGCTGAACACTATCAAAATTAAAATAGATATAGAGATGTAATATTTTAAACACTTTTACTCCTGTTTTGGTCTGACCTCCTTTGTTCACTAGTATTGATACAAATAAGAGGCTCTGCAGACACATTCAACTCTACAGCAGCACACATTCAACACTGAAATTCAGGTATGGGAAAAATAAATAAACTGAAAATGACTGCACATGACTTGGCTGTGACAAGTACACTGCACAGTAAATAGCATGAATTGATCAATAATCGGATCCCACACATCTTGTCTTCTCCCTTGGTTATATCAGTTATGCACAGGGATCAGTGATTTCCTGTTCTTACTCGATATCATCATAAAATGCATCCAGGTCTTCCCGCTGTTCATCCAGGGTTAACTCCAAATCCAAGTAGTTTCCATTGGAAGCCAGCTGAAGGGTACAGTCTTCCAACTGGACAGGATCATATAAAAGGGGTGAGTCAGCTTTAACCCAAACAACGATGCAGACTCTGAAAACGCTATAAATAAGCTGGAACATGGTATACATCAAAATATAGAACATAATAGTCTGCTGTTGTCAAGACTAAGACAATAATAAAGTCTGAATATAAGCGACCAGAATAAAATGTACGCGTATTCTTATAGAGCAAGCAGGCCTACTAGTAACACTATACTTGAGGAGGCACAAGTAAATTAGTAGCTTAGTTACTACTAAAGTATAAATCATAACAAATACAGAAACTGCATGAAAAAGCCTTTATGATTGATTAATGATAAATGAACATGGTATCCGTATGTGACTATCACTTAGTTACTGGGTAAATAAGAATGTATTGCCACATTATTTGTGCCCCCTCACGTAAAGTGTTACCAACCTATAGGCTACTAATGAACAGAGGTGGAAAGTTCAGGTCCAGAAAGAACAAATCCAAACCAGGGATTTGTTTCAACCAACCAGTTGAGTACTCTGTGGCTGTGACTGTCTATATTCAATAGGTTGGTTGAAATAAAACCTTGGTCTGGATTTGTACTTTCTGGACCTAATTTTTCCACCTCTGCTAATGCAAGCATTTCTTCTTCATAATGAACTTTAAAATGGCATTAAGTCGACACATTTAAAAGCGTCGAATTTGCACATTAAATGTGTAAATGTTAATCGTTTAAATAGCAAAACCGACAGCCTACTGGCATGTACCGATTCATATTCGGTATTCATATTCGGACCGAAACACAATGTAATCCGGATCCCGACCCCCACGTCGGCGAAATCTACCGAATGAGAGAGACCCCCTCTCCCCCGTTTAGAAACTTGGCTTTGTGCAGCTGATGAAAAAGTAGAGAACCTCTGCTCTACAGCAAAAATATTAAATGACTGCACCTCCTATTATTGTAATTCAAAGATATAAGAACATTCAACAATATCAAGGGTGAAACTGACCCTGTTTAAAAAAATAGAAAATATAAAGCAACACGTGTACACATACATAAACATTTAAATACGAACCTTCAGTGGAGCCGTCAACACTTTATGAATCCCAGCGATTTGCTCACTCAATGCGATGTTTTCTTGAAGATCATAAGGTATTGGTCTTCTCGGCTCAGGGAAGTTTCCGTACACGAAAGGGTCTGCATCGTCCAGATAATGGACTCGGCATGTCAAAGCCATGTTTCTGGTCAAGGAGAGGAGATCGCTCGCTTAATGGTGAAAGTCACCCTCAGCCATATACAGGGGCAAGTGGGGCTTTTACAACTGGAAGCAGATCCCATCAAATAGGAACTCTCTTAAGTTGATACGTCTCTCCAGAGCTGTGTGACGAAGAAACGACTAACCTAATGACTCATGCAATTGGAAATAGCCTTACTCCATAATTCCAGTTAGGATGCATAGCATAATAATGAATAAGTGTCGCAAATAGAACATCAGTAAGCTAGTGTGACTTAGGCTGGGTAATACTGATATTTTTTTAAAATCGATTTAACGATATTATTTGCGCTATAAAACACAGGTGTCTGTAGAACACCCCCTGGTGGCGCAATAACGTTGTAGGAAATAGGTTCCCAGCCCCGTGTAAGCTAGTGTACCTTAGCAAGCCAGATAATACTGTTCCATTTTTCAAAAGTCTAATTGTAATTCTACATATAACACATTTAATTATTTAGGAGACACTTTTATGTAAGACAACATAAACTGAGATACCTTGCTCAGGGCCTAAAAGGTGATATCACTCTGCAGACCACGGTGCTACAGAGTCTTGTTTGCCTACAACCAGGGTGATGAACTGCTTCTACCCCGGACCATGATATTTTTAAACACACAGCACTCCCTCCCTCCCTGATAACTATGTGCAATCTGTTTAATGGCATTGAATGTACATGTATACCCACCGTGACTATTCTACCCCGCTGACCAACTGCATCTCAACCACTGTGAGTGCTCCTTCATTTCCTCCCCACTCCCCAATACAAATGACTATTTATTTTACCCCAATGAAAATTCCGTTTGTTTCTCCCCTCCAGTCAATGTTGTGCACCTGTGGCTTTCAATCCCAATGCCAGCAAACTTCATTTTTATGCTTCTTATACAGTACTGCACAAAAGTCTTAGGCAGTCAAAAGAAATGTTTGAAGCTATTTATCAGGGTAGTAAGTGTACATTTGCTCAGAGCAAAAAAACACAATTCAACATCAGGACATGCATATTGAGAGTAATACAATAAAATCAAGTAAAACGTTCTTCTGTTCTCCAAAAACGTACTGATATCTTGTTGAATGGCTATATGAACACCATTTCAGTTCCCAAACTTCTGCTCAAGGGCATCATTCCATGCATTTATTCATTTTTACCACCAGCTCACTTAATTAGTCAACTTAATTAGTTGAAAACATTAGTGATATACTGATTGATATGATGTGTGCTAGTGGTCAAGTCAAAAAAATACATGGGTGTATTGTGTGGTTGCTGGAAATAATGGGCTGATTTTAGCAGAAGTTTTGAAATGGCTACCCACACTTTAACAATAATAGCATAGTTTTGCAACAACAGGAATATCATTTAAATGTCATTTTCTTTGACAACCTAAGATATTTCACAGAACTGTATATCTATTTTTTAACTTGATGTCTACAGGCTTGCTCTAAATGATATTTCATTGTATTTGTACAGTGATAATAAAGGAATCTTCTTTTGACCTGGAGATCTTATGAGTACCGCTAACTTGTTGAGCCACACACCTCCCAACCATGTTGAAGATACAATTAAAACATTTGTCATTTGTGAGGTCAGGCACTGATGTTGGGCGTGAAGGCCGGGCTCACAGTCTCCATTCTCGTTCATCCCAAAAGTGTTCGATGGGGTTGAGGTCAGGGCTCTGTGCAGGTCAGGCACAAATTCACTCAAGCATGTCTTTATGGATGAAGACAATATCAAGGCTACCTGACCTTACAAATGCTCTTCTGGATGAACAGGCAAAAAATTCCGACACACACACACATTATAAATACATGTTATACACACACACACACAAACACACACACACACACACTGGGTTTAATTGTCTGTAATTTCTTGAGCCTACATTAAATATTTGGTTTCATTTTATAATTGTATTTTTTTATACTTTCATATTTCTATTAAATGTGAAAGATATTAAGTTGCAGGTTAGTTTTTCTGGTTTTAAATTACCAGAACATACTGTCCATACTGTAAGTTCTGCTTAATGTGACTAAATCAAAGCTTTAATTAGCAGTTAAAATTTCTGCCAGTAGTGGGAGCTGTCCACAAAATAACAAGAAAAAAATGTTATGTCTATTAATGTCCTCTTCAAGTGACGTTTTAAAATCACTTTTAAAAGTAAACATATTGTCATAATATCCATGTGTGCTGGGTAACACTGTATTAGCTTTTTTGTGCTCAGCTTAGTGCTATTCTGATATAACTGCTTAATTTTAACATTTTCTTCATTGGCGGAATGGTGCTTTGTTAGTTTAACAACTGTTACGATATTAGTTGCATTTCATCTTGTGTGATTCATCCTTATTTGTAGGGTCCCCCCTACAGAAAAAAACACAGAAATCGCAAATTTTGTAATGGAGACCTCTGCACTTGGCAAATGTAATTGTAAAGCAAATAACAGAGTAGCACTGCTTTTGAAAGTACTGTCAAAATACCCAAAATCAAGGTATAGCATCTGGACTGTATGACGGTATCCAAGAAAGACACCGCCAATGCCTTTCCAAGGTAGAATGGGGTAGAGGACCGCAAACACTGCTCTGTGGCGAGTATTCCAGGGGGCTGCAGAACACTGGAGATTTTGTGGAGGGGTTGGTTAATTTCCAAACATAATCTGTTTATCTTCCGTTTCTTACAACTTCTCATGTTGACGTGTTCTGTTCGAGTCCATGAACATCAAAAGCTTGGTAACCTGTAGCATAGGGTATAAGGCAGCACGTACCTTACCTGGACTGGAAGCCAGTCCATCACATGGCACAAAATCAGGCAATTTAAAGACATCAGTTTGCCTAATTATATGTCTTTAGACAGCAAGATATTGGAGTATCCAGAGGAAACCCACTGGAACATTGGACAAATTCTGATGGTGTTAGGTTGTCATGTTTCTGGTTTTACCATTCATCTATCTTCCAGATCAGGGTCATAGGATGCAATTATCATTTAAGATGTAAAAAGTTTCAGGAAAAGATTATTTTCTGTCAGCACTCAACCACATAGTTGTCGGCTATGGGAAAAAAAAGCATTGTCTTGTAAAGAAATGAAAATCTAGCAATAATTATCACTTACATTAAGGTGTATTGTGCCATTTGCCTCACCTGTACATCACTTTGGGCAGAAGTATTTGATAAATAAAGGAAAGTAAATGTAAATGTGTCCATCCATCCTCCTAGTTGTCCTATGCAAGGAAGTGGCGGATTTAAGGTTTGACCAGGGGTGACCATGCCCCCCCAGTAAATACGCGGCCTAAATACTTTACAGATATGACATATTTAGGGGGCGGCATCTACAAAGTATTGTACACCAAAAGAACTTCAGCTCCCAGCAAGCCTGTCCACCGTGTCGTCACTTCCGGAGCGGTCAGTAAAAGTTGGGACTGAAGCTCCAAACGGAGCTGTAGTTACTAAACGGATGGACAGTCGGAGGATGGCGGCTTTGGGCCGGCTAATGTGAGACGTCTGTCTGGGAAGCAGAGGTCTGAGTGTCATTAGACAATCAGGACTCGGTTGCGGACTGGCTCTTTGACATACAGCCACGATATAAGCAGAAAGTGGAGCTTTAAAGCTGAATGTAGAGGCGTGTTTCCCGGAGCCGCCACTGCCGCTGAGTGACGGGCTGAGCAAGGGTATCCGGGCCGATGACCGCCGCCGACTGCCGCGCTGGCGAGGACCTGGACTTCAGGCTACTCTTCGGGGATGACGGCCAGCAGCAGACGCTGGGCCCCGCAGGTCAGTGTCCTGTTTTCGCGGTAGGCGGTGTCCCCGCTCCAGTACTCCAGTGTTCGCCGTCCCGGTTCTGGTGCCGCCGAGGGCTGGGAAGTTAAAAAACTCTGCTCGGCCTTGCCACTCATCGGTAGCACGATGAGATTTAATCTCTGTTGAGCAGCTTGGATCAATCTAGGTTGTAAAATGAATATATGTTGTTAATTTGCTGGATTCATACTTGCGAGCTCAGTAAAATCTTGTTTTTATGCCTGAATAATGTTGGGATTTGTAGCCAAAGGGTTAAAAAGTAAACATCTCTTAAATGAATTACGTCGTAATGAGCGCATGTTAATTGAAAGCCCTTTTCCGCCTGTTGAATTAGTTCTTGTTTATAAACGACCCCATATGATGTGTTAGAGATTGTACATTTTTGAGGGGATGAATATCTTCCAGACGCACGCCTTCCTGTGTTTTAAGGTAACTTTTCAAGGTGACTGAGATAAGTAGCAGTACTTCATTATGTTTCAGTATGACAGGTTCGCATGTACAAATTCCCCAAAAGACACAGTGAAGATCCTGTAGATCGAGAGGAATCAGAGGAGGTCAGGGCATTTTATAAGGACGCTAGCAGGTCAGCCATCGGTGGAAGCCCTGAGGAAACTTGGGAACTTGGGATCCCCTGGAATGAGCAGTAATCTGTAGTCATGGAGAAAGAAGTCGAGCCTGATTTGCTCACCGTGCTGCACTGCAGCCCTCATTAGGAAAAGCCATATGAAGCATGGTGGTGATGAATACTCAGCTTATGTCTGCTTATCACTGTTACTTTATTCAATGACAGTGAAGTTGAACCTATTGTAATCTACGTATGATGCGGTTGTGTTGATTCTGCTGAGTGGACAAAAAAGACCATTCTCCTCTAGCTAATAACCTCTAAATTTACCAGCAGTTGCCTTAGCAACACATTTCCCCCCATGCCCTGTGTGGATAATCCATCCCTGATATGGGGATACTTGTAAAAGGTGGGCCTAAATGCTTTACTGAAGATGGGGATGGGGGGTGGAGATTGATAGATTTCCTCAGATTTATATTTAGTGTTGATCTGGGAGAAATGGCAAAAAATTAAGAATTATGTTTTATTATTGCTTGGCTTTACTGTAATTTTTTATTTGAATATTTCAGTTTTTCTACTTTCGGCTACCTACAAATTATGCAGGTGTATTAGTTGTTCATAATTAAACCATCTCTGTCACTTACATGTATGTGTTTCAACAGGGATAATTAACCACTTACCAAAACATCACACTGCAAGAGCCTGATAAGCAGTTTATCCAAACAAGCAACTGCATTGACTGTTTTTGGTTGTACGTTTTTTCTGTTTTATTGTAACAGTATCGTTATGATACACTGTATAGAATGTCTGGTTGCTTATTATGAAGGGATAACTCGCATTATCCTTTATTTTAGCAGTATTCTATTAAGTAGTTGGCGTCAATTTTCATTCCAGCATAGCTGTACTTGTAAAAATTGCAGATAAAAGATAAGATCATTCATCTAGTACTCTGTTTATTTAGCTGTGAATCACATGCTTCTCATGATAGTAAGTTACCACAGGGTGATGTTTGCCTCTGAATGCAACCTGCTGATTGTAGAGATGGGGAAAACCAGCAGATTTTTTTAGTATGAGCAGCAGTAAGGTAGAAGTAGCTCAACTAGTAGAATGTTGCACTAACAATATGAAGGCTGTAAGGTCATATCCTACGTAGCAAAAATGTTTTTTTTAAAAAGGTAACCCCTCCCTCTACTGTTAATTGCTACCAGATAAAACTGTCAGGTAAATTAGTTATATATAAAGGATCATCTTAAAGTATTGACTCTATACATTCAGTTTTCTTTACTATGCTTTCAGAAATGGATCAAAATGTTTTACTGTCACTGTTTTACTGTGTTTGAATTAATGAGGCCATTGAGATTTTTTGGTAGATCGGGTCTGCATGTTGCTCTCCGGAAGTTGTAGGTTTGACATTGACCTGGGTTGCATTGTAAGGGAGGGATGTTCAGGGAAGTGGTCCTCCTAGGTCCAGCCAAGGTAGGCAGCAGTGCCTGGGTCAGAGACTCAGCTGCTAAATAACATTCTCCCAGTTTGATTTGCTCGGGCACGTCATGTACCACTCAGATCCTGCTGGAATTTAGGCAGTTGGGAGTTGGCGGCTCTTGCCCTGTGGTGCTGGAGCAGGAGAAATGCTGGAGTGTGCACTCTCTCTCCCTCTCTCTCTCCCTCTCTCTCCCATTCACACCCTCTACTTTGCTCCAGCTCTTTTCACTCACATTTGTCTGTCTGCCTTCTGCAACCTGTCTGATCATGTATGGCTCATAGCTCTAGTTTAGAGACACGAGGTACCTTTTTCACTGTCTGGAATGTGAAGGACTCATTTTTACGCAAGGTAGACTGATCAAGCTTAAACAAATTCTTCAGTGTAAGATTTTTTTATTTTATTTTTTCTTAGTTACTCATAGGTTAGTTTTGGCTAAGGAAATTGGTTTTATGCATAGTAATCGGTCATATTTATTCAAAGTGAGGAAAACGAACTTTGGAGCAAGTCCTTGACTTTCAGTGAAGTGTGTGTATCTGGGCACCTGACTGTCCATTTCTCTGCTTGCCAGTCATGGGAAAGACTGAAATTACATCGCTCTCATGGTGAACTATTTTGAGCTCCTAGTGAGAGTACCATAAGGGAGACGGCAACTTTTACACTTTTGTCAGAAAAGGAGTTCTGGAGTTCCTCGCGATTTGTTGTTGAGGAAGCTGTTAACAGAAGAGGTTGCAGAATGCTTTGTGCCACAACAGCAGGTAAGTGCTGCCCTCTCCTCCTCCTCCTCCTCCTCCTCCTCTGTCTCACCTCTTCCTCCCTCAGCTCAAAAACGCCAACTTGGGTTTTGAACTTTGTCTTTTATGCATTTCATATCTGTATAGCTGGGCCAGTTGCAAAGCAGTTAAAATGCACAGTTTAAATGGGTCTTCATTGCTTCCATTAAATTTTTTGTAAAGGGAAATGCTCGATGCCCTCGGCGGTTCTGGTGCTGCCGATTTTCACACCCGTGCCCTGAGTGGACCTCTCACCTGCCTGGTAGTGAAGTTGCTCCTCTTCTATTGTATTAATTATTAACCCAGACAGACCATGTGGCTGTATAGCAGAGAACTGAAAGTTGTCAGGCTCCCCGCATCAGTGATTGAATATTTCGGCTGATTCTGTATCCAGACTGATTTATTTTAATATTCATTGTAGCAGACACTCTTTCAGCTAAATTGTTTAGCGTTGAATGGGTGGGTGTTTTCTGAAGCAGTTCTGCTGATGCCTCTTTGGACTTGACCACGAATGCCTTTGAAAGACTGGGTTCTTATCCAGTGCTTTACCTCCTGTCCATGAACTTGTTTTTCTCAGTTATGAAATTGTAAACTCACTGGTCTTTGAGTTAACTGCCTCTCCTTTGGTCACTGCGCTGTTTAGGAAGAAGGCAGCTCCTGGGCTTCACCTGGCATGAGAGAGTAAGAGAGCGTTGGTTAGCTGGCTGGAGGACACACAGCTATGTCTGGCATTTATCTAGTTTAAATTTAGGGTAATTGAAGCCACTGTTAGCTGTGCTACATCATAAGGCTGGCAAATGACTGGACACCATGAGCTCAGGAGCTCTGTGGAGGTTCCATTTGCCTTTTCCCTTCTTTTCTCTGGGAGGATGCTGCCCTGCTTCATGTGATGGGTCACAGACCCGCTGTGGGCTTTCAGGAGGACACGCCTCCCTTCAGAAGAGGGCTTGCTTATGCTTTCTTCTGTGTACTATATTAGCTACATTTTAATGAGCAGTCAGGGTCTATATTATTCCTTGGTCAGTAAGTCACGACCCAAAGGGGGTGGAGACTGTGAAAATCGTTTCGTGACCCAAAAGTGAGAAAACAGTGCTTCAGAATTAGCCTTTTGAAGGCTCCACATTGGTTCAGATTTTTCAGATAGATCATTATTATTTCATACATGTTGTATTCTTACATTTGTAAAATACTCCGATTCATCCATTGTCTGTGACCACTTAACAGATACGTTGGCAGTGTTGCCGTAGTGTTGACAAGTCACTTGCTTTTTCTCAATATTGTCTCTGTGGAATCCAAGACATTTCCACACAGAAAAAGGCTAAAGTGTTTTGGTGACATTTCTTGCTCACTTTTCTCCTCCTTACTCATTCTGTTAAATTTTGCATTACTGCACCACACTGTCTATGAGCGAGTCAGGCAGCAAGGACAATAATGATTGATTGGCTTGGCGAGCACATGCAGTGCTCATGCAGTGGCAGTGAACTTTGCACTGATTTTTTTTTTAAAAAACATATACTACTTAATCTTGAAACAATCTTTAAAATTGCGATGCTTGGTAAATTTTGTTTTCTATGACAGTAAAAATGTTTTAGCAATACTGATCTCAACCTGGCTTGGGTGGTATTTTATATTAATATGGTAAACTGCGGTATTCTGGGTATACCATGGTTTGGCTATATTTTATTGTGGAGGGACCCCAGCTACCACAGCTAATTTTAGATTTCAAAATACTGGAATTGTTACTTTTGAAAATGCCATCAAAATACTGTTTACTACAGTATAAGATCTGGGCGGCATGAAAAATTAGACACCACCCAAGTTTAATCTCAGTCCAGCTCAGTGTTTCCCCTAGATTTACAGCTTTGGGGGGGCAGACAGACACTGACCGGATTCATAGTGTTCATCTGTTTCTTTTACTGACAGCAGTCAATATAAAAACTGAACTATACATCAAAACATTTTTCATGACAATTATCTATAAAGTGTGCAACTTTTGTCACTGCAGTGTATCTTTCTGGGCTTCTGGAAGAACATTTCTAGAGCCTCTTGATATGGGAAGTCAGAGACGTCTGGCCCATTTATTGAGATCCGCATGCAGGCTGCAAGATGGTCTCCTTACAGCTTATTGTGGATGTTTGTCTTGACCTGCAAATACATTAACTGTTAGACTTTAAAATTGACAGCTGATACGTTAAAATTGTGATGGTTTAAAGCAGAAAATCCCTTTGTGAAACATATTTATTACCCTGTTCATGGTTGAGAAGTCCCTCTCACAGTTCACACTGCTGACCGTGTGGTTGACACGACATATTTTCCAACGCGCGCTCTCTGTCCGCTGGTGGGAATGTGCTCACCTGTGTGTGCGCGCACGTGTCTCTGTGCACGCATCAGGGCGGAACTCCGCCATGCGCGATACAGAGCAGAGGAGAATTGTAAATGCACGACTGTGTAGAGACAAAATGACAAGCTGTTGTGTAAATAAGATAAACTAAATAGCCTCATGTTATTTAATAAAAGGACAACGTATAGACCTGTTCTATAGAAAGGTAACCTTAAATTACTTCTGTTGTGATCTGGTGCTATATAGAAAATAAAATTAAATAACTTGACGTTCAAGGGGTGGCAGGAGGTGCCGTTGGGGGGGGGGGGGGGCGCCCCCCCCAAATAATGGTAGGAGAAACACTGCAGCTGATAACGGTACTTGTGACTTGACAACTGCATGTGCGTAACATAAAGAATCGCTATAAATGCGGCAAACTGCAGGCCTGCTAGGTGGTCTGAAATATGTAAGAAAGTAACTAATGTTTTGCATGGAAATTTGGGTTCGATTTTTCAGTGCTTTGAGGAAGTGGGGCTATTGATGTAATAAAAGTTCATGACACAGGATTTATCTCTTGGCTGGCCACTTAATCTCGCTTTTGGAAAGCCTCTCAGTATGGGATTTCATGTTAGTCTTTTCTGTAGTAACAGTAAATAAACCATAGATGGTGGCTTGTTTAAAACACTTCATGCTTCTGACTTAACTAAGATCTAAGACCGTCCATCTGTTCTCCTTCATCTCCACTGTGGCACACAGTGTTCACTTACTGTACAACAGTAGTAAATATTACCCTCGGTTACTTCATTGTAGTTTTTGCATCTCGCAGGCTGCCCCTTGCTCGCTCATTTCCTGCCCTGTGTCGGAGCTGTTCATTAGGCTGCGACAGATTGTCTAAATGTCACCCAGCATGCTCGCTTCATAAAGCCTTCAGAGTTTCCCGCAGCGTCAGGTTCTGTCCGGCACCATACCCCCACACCCGCCCCGGCAGCATCCAGTTCCTCACCAGGCGGACCCTCGCTAACAATACCCTGTTATGTGTTTCATAATTGAAGTATTTTTAAAAAGGCAGCATTTGCATATAAAGCATATATTGCGCTTTACCAGCAATAGAATGTCACTTCGTTGTCAGGATGTCTGTCTGTGGTCAGAGATGTGTCTCAATCAGCCGCAGAGTGTTGTTGCCCCATTTGGACCGTACATCAGCCTGAGCCTTTGATTCTGTCCTTGTTTGTTTATGCTGTGAGCAGATTTGTGTGTGTATTTTTCAGTTAGTTATAACAGGCTATGTAAGGTGACGTGAGCCTTGCTGGTGTTTTGGTTGAGTGTGACGCCACTGGGGACACAGGCCTGTCACACTCATTAGAGGTGGGGGAAAAATCTCAATTTTGTGATTGGTTTCAGTACTGGTTTTGACTATTCAATATCGGTTCACAAAATCCCAAGATCACTCTTGTTAAAATATGCAGTTTTCCCGTGACTTTGAAAACATTTTTGCTGTCTTTCTTGTGTTGGTCCTCTTCCCGTATAGGCGGTGCCATTTTCTGTCAGCCATATAGTTTGTACTGTTTAACAACAATAGTGGAATGTAGTTCCCTGAAAGCAGAATTTTTAGGCCTTAAAGTGGCTGTTTGAGAGCTTTTTGGACTTAAAAGCTTAAATGATTAAAAGGATCTGGAGTCTATACACTGTGCCCTGGAGGGGCCACGAACAGTTTTTTAATATGAAATTGAGCTCATGTAACAACCAAAAATGTGCTCACAATTAATTTTTTTGTAATTCTCTATTTGGAGCTCTTGAATTTATTTTCGGTTTAATTAAATGCTACAAATTGATTTTGTGTTCTTGCCTAAAAGTTAATGTGACCGCAAAGCCAGAGGCTTGAGTGAAGTGTGTAAATACTACGGGCTTAACGCTATTAGATTTACAAATCTTCCAAATAATGTACAATGTCTGCCAGTCCAAATTGGTGATATTCTGTTACACCTGGCACTTGTCCAAACAAAGCCTCAGTGGCAGATATTAGGTGTTATGATAATCTAATTCCTAATGCTTTTCATAGTAAAGCCAATTTATGCGCGCTTCGCTGAGCCCATATCTTTATAATATTGCATTGGTAATGTCTCCCATTCCAAATTCATTCTCTTCTACTCTGGTTTTTTTTTTAATTATTACATTAAATATCACATATTTTCATATTGGTTAGTTTTTTTGTTAATTTATCTCATTTTAAAAAAAATGTAACCAGTTCCAGTCTGTCAGCCATATAATGCCTCTCTAACATTTGAAAAAAATCCGTCACATAGTTTTAAGGTTATTGCCTTAACAATCAACGCACCTGCAGTGGCAGACTGATCCCAAAGAAATATGTGTTCCCTGTTAGGGGAATAAAGTTCTTAACATTTCAAGATGTTAAGAAAATGTTCTACCCACAGCCTTGTCTGGTTAATTGTTTTACTTGATTATGGACATTATATGATAGCTGCGGTACACAATTTTGTTTCAGTTAAACACAATTAGCTTATTCTTAAAGAATTGTTTAAAAAGATGGCTTGGCAAAATTAAATTGCAGCACACCAAAATTGAATTAAATCGGCCACTTATGAATTGGAGTTGGATTGAATTGTAAAGTCGGGGCTAATTCCTAGCCTAATGCCCGTGTCGCTGGAATCCCTGTGTGGGAGTTGATTTCCCCAGGCTGTGATTCAAACAGGCCTCTATCCATGAGCACTGGAATCCTCAGACGGTCTGTGGTTATTATTAGCCTGTGGATGGGAGAGCCTCTTGCAGGCAGCCCTTCACTGAGATTGCCTTTCAATACCAAATGATAGTCTGGCCAGCTTTTGCAGGGATTATGTATTAAGTCTTTCCTCCTGTTGTTGCTGCCCCCCGATGATATTTTAGGGAAAAATATTTGTTTTTTTAAACTATTGGTTCATGTGATAATATGGAAATGTTTTTTTTTTTTTCTTTTTCTTTTTTTACCCGTATTTTTAGTACAGGTATGTTGACACGCTTCTTTCTCATATCCCATCTTGCTTCAACTGAGTCTGAGCACAGGATCAGCCGTTCTTCCAACACCCTGGTGCATTTTTTTGTTAGGTTATGTGCCTTTGCTCAAGGGCCCAACAGCAAAGTGACTATTCTGCAAGAGTGTTGACTTCCATCCATTTCCTGAAACTGCTCAATCCCAACTGGGGTCGCGGGGGGGACCGGAGCCTATCCTGGGAACAGTGGGCGCGAGCGGGAACCAACGGTGGGCAGTCGCCAACACACCACAGGGAGCACACGCTCACACACGCTCACACACGCTCACACACGCTCACACACGCTCACACGGGCCAATTTAGACAGATCAATCAACCAATCCTGCATGCTATTGGACCGTGGGAGGAAACTGGCGAAAACCCATGCGAACATGGGGAGAGTGTGCGAACTCCACACAGAAAGGACCTGGTACCGAACCCAGGACCTCCTCGCTGTGAGGCAGCAGCGCTAACCACCACGCCCCCTGAATATTGACTTTCCAATCACAAATTATGGTCCAAATGCATGCCCCAGTTTATTAGACCAGTTCTCAAACTACTGAGCTGTTAGAAATGCTGTTGCATTTGGAATTTAGGATCTTCATTGTATGAAATGTAAATGTGAAGTCAGGAGTGAAATAAATGATTGGAATACCTGTGGGGACTCACCTAGACCTCTTGGGGCTGTGACTGAGGGCCCGTAAGGGCCGGTCCTTGACGTTTAGGAACTGTGACTGAGGGCCCGTGAGGGCTGGCCCTTGACCTCTCGGACCTACGACTGAGGGCCCATGAGGGCCGGCCCACCCGCCCCTCTGACCCCTTGGAACAGGTGCTCCTGCTCTGGCTCTAACAGGGTGCTTTCCCACTTGGCCCAGTGCTGGTCTCAAATACCAGGCTAAACTGGCTTTAGAGAGGTGTGACACATATTCCTTGGGGTACACCCCCCCCCCGCAGGACGCTCCTTTGACATCCAAAGTAAACAAGTCATAACATTTACATTAATAAATATTCAGTAATTATTCAAACACAACACTTTGCTTTTTAATGAGTGTCAGTCATGACGGTACAAGCAGAAGAGGGAGGTGCTTTAGGCCTGCTACAGCTTTGTATGACACGAAGCTTTATTTGCAGTTTATACCTACAGCTACACCGGAATGTGTTGGCACAGCCTATCTTTACGTCCTATTTCCTTTTTTAAAGATGCACTCGTATAGATGTGTGCGTGAAGCTTGGGATCCGAGTGCAGGGCCAGCCATTTATCCAGCACCCCGCAACATTTTTTTAGGGGGTTAAGGGCCTGGCACAAGGGCGAGGTATGGCCAGCCATGGGATTTGTGATAGGAAAGTGACAGGTTCAGCCACAGAGGCTTCACCCACCGAGCCGCCCGATGCCCGCAATCTGAATTGCCTGGATCCTGCACCAGTTAAAGTCATTTTGCCGATTAGTCACTTTGCTGTTGGGCCCTTGAGCAAGTCCCCTAACCTGACAAAAAATGCGCCAGAGCGCTGGGTGAATGACTGGCCCTGTGCTCAGACACAACACGGAAATCTTCAGTTGCTGATCTTTTTTCTTTATTCACTCAATATAATTAAGGGGGCTTAATGACTCATTGTGCCTGTACTTGATCTGTAATGTGCCCTGAGTAATCATAGAAACTTGGAAACCTCCTCCTGCATAAATATGGGTAAGTAAATGCAGACATTTCCAGGTGGGTCTTTAGGTATTTAAGTGGATGTTTGAGAACTTTTTTGGATTTAAGAACTTAAATGATAAAGAGGATCTGGAGTCTATACACTGAACCCTGGAGGGGCTACGAGCATTTTTCCACACTGTGTGTGTGTGTGTGTTTTTTTTATTGGTGGCCCCAGAATCAATTGGGAGTGGTCAGCTTGTGTTTCCAGACACCTTTCTGTGCCCTATGGCTGTACTGATCTGTCATGTAAGCCTTTGCACCTGTACCCTTCCTGTTATGCTTTACAGAATATGGCTGTTTCCTCTTTCAATCACTTGGTTACATTAAGTAACTTTAGAATAGCTGCCTTTTTGCATTTTAGTTTCTCGTACCCCTTTTCATAATCTCTGTATGCTGCAGTTCGTGATTTCCAGGTGTCTGGTTGCCCCTGAGACACGAGCACCGCAATTGCTAATGGCCTCATTTGTCTTGACCGTTCTTATGCTCAGCCACAAAGGAAATGAGCCACTTGACTTTGTCTACATGCTGTGTATGTTCAGTTGCAGCCGCATGATTGGCTGTTTGAAGGAGCAGGTGTTTTGCATTGACAAGCAGAGATGCCTCGTAAAGTGCCCATTGTATCTATCGCCCATGAGTCTGTTTCCTCTCAGCCGTTTAGTGGCAGCACACTTTAGTCAGAGTGTAGTGTGCATAAATTAATTGGGTCTGTGTGAGTATAATATACTTCGTACTGAACATAATATTTTTTTGTCCCCCAGATCTTGAACCTGATGACAGCACCCCTTTCTACATCCTCAGCGTTGGCCATCCGACTTCCGCGGGCAACCTGCCCCCTGGAATTGCATGCCAAGGTGCACAGATGTCCTCGCCAGTTGCTTCTGCAGCTCCTCAGCTACATGGCCCCAGGACCTGTGACCTTGGCTATGGGGTCCAGACCTGCAAGTACAACTCGGCCACGAGCCCCAAGGCCTTTGAGTGCCCCAGCATCCAGATCACCTCCATCTCCCCCAACTTCCAGCAGGACTTCGAGGCTAATGACGATGGCCTGCAGGTCAAAGGGCCAAAGGCTGGCTGCCGCGAGCGTCCCTCGGGCCGGGACCAGCTATACCTGCCCGTCGAGCACTCGTACCGGGACACCTCCCTAAGCCCCAGCCCCTGTAGCAGCATCTCCTCCCGGAGCTGGTTTTCCGACGCCTCCTCCTGCGAATCCTTCTCCCACGTCTACGATGACGTAGACTCTGAGCTCAATGAGGCGACGGCTCGCTTCACACTGGGCTCCCCCCTCGCCTCGCCGCTCGCCTCCCCCCGCTGCTCCCCGCAGGCCGGCCCGGCAGAGGAGCCCTGGCAGCTGCACCTTGCCAGCTTCCCCCCCCCGCCGTCGCCCCGTCAGTCCCCCTGCCACTCTCCCCGCACCAGCGTGACGGATGAGAACTGGCTAAGCCCGCGGCCGTCCTCCCGGCCCTCCTCCCGGCCCACGTCCCCCTGCGGGAAGAGGCGCCACTCCAGCGCCGACATCTGTTACCCCGGTTCTGCCTCCCCCCACCACTCCCCCACCCCAACACCTGGCCACTCCCCCAGGGGCAGTGTGACGGAGGATACCTGGGCTGGCTCTACCTCGCTTGGGGGCTCCCCTTTCCAGTGCTGCCCTTCTGAACTAGATATTCCTTCCAAGACGAGGAAAACATCCCAGGACCAGACAGCACTGCTCGCTGACTCAGGCCTAGAGGATGCCTGCTGCGTGTCCCCCTCGCTGGATTCGCCAGTTGAGGATGTAACTCATGGCTTGAAGAAGGATGTCTCCGGGGAGCAATTCCTGTCTGTTCCCTCACATTTCACATGGAGCAAACCCAAGCCGGGCCACACTCCCATCTTCAGGTACCCTACCTCTTTAATCGCGTCATAATGAGCAGTGCTCTCTCTGAGCATGTGCTCATCAGCCATGTCGTTGATGATGTCATGATGAACTGTGCTTCTTGTGAGCATGTGCACACACATCAGCCATAAAGAGACATCAGGCATCATTAAATCTGTCTGCACTCATGACACGTGACCTCCAGTCCACCATGAAATTGTCTGATTTGAACCGAACCAGTCCCAGTCGTTTGCTATGTTTGTTCCGTTCAGATTTTCATTTGTGCTGCTTCCATTTCTGAGATACTAATGTTTGTTTACATGGTCACATCATACCACTGTGAAGCTATGACCCATTGAAATTTTCATTTGTGCTGCTTTAATTTCTGAGATATAAGTTTTTGTTTACATGTTGATGTCACCATCACAAGTTTTCACCACATCAGTTTCCAGTTTGGGCCAAACGGGTCTCTATCGTTTGTGCTGCGTTGTGCCGTTGATAAATGTTTGTGCTGTTATTTGAGTTATGCATTTTGGTTTATGCCAGTAAAAGATCACTGCATAGAGCTCATACTCACGTTCCTCGTATAAACAAAAGGTGGAATGTCCGATGCCTTCTTGACAATGCAGTAGACTCAGTCGGCCCCGAGCGGATACCCCATTTTAGGACTGCGCTCAGGAAATTCGGATTCTCAGCTGCCATCACCCGTCTCCATTTGAAGTATAGCCTATCATTTGTCCATATTTGTCCACTATCATTTTATTGTTTTAAAAAAAATTTACGACATGTTTTGTGGGGGCACACTGGTCTTGATTAAAATAAATGGAAATGACCACAGCTATATGTATATATTCTGTCTATGTGTATCGCATACCTACTTGTTACTACGATCATTAAAATGTGCAAAATAGGTTTGTGCTTCAACTTCTATTTCATAGGTTGATAAATATATTTTTTACGCACAGTTTTATAATGTACAGTACGGGCAAAATGAGATGTGTTAATTGTACATCATTGTACTGTAGCAACACTCTGTTTAGGTCTGTGCATGATTTACCTACTGAAAAAGGTGATTATTGTTTGTGTGATGCTCCATGCCATTGTAGGTGGCACACTGTCATTTTGTCTCCTTCACCTTAAAACCCACTTACCGTACCAGTGATATGCCCCCACCTGGTGCATTTCCATGATTGGTGGGGGGCGGGGGGTTCCCCTTGGGGGAATTTGATTGTGAGCATGGGCAAAATAGGGCAATGGGAGTCAACTTCATGGTGGTGTCATCATCGTGTTAACAAACATTTATATCTCAGAAAATAAGCAGCAGAAACAAACATTTCAATGACACTGTCCAGCACAAACACAGTACAATGGACTGAGACTGCATTGGTTGAAATCTGAAACCCCAAGTTTGTGGGGCTGGAGAACCTGCAAGGAATCTTCCTGGCCCATGTTAGAAAAGTTTCGAGGTTTCCACAAGCATCTCCCATTTTTAGTTTCTTTGGGACGTTGATAGGATTTTTGTTAGCAGGTATATTTATGATTTGCTTTTTTTTTTTTTTTTTAGCTATGAAAATGCAGATTGTCTCTTTGTAGAAGTTCAAACTTTTCTCCAGCTTGCCAAAAATTCAGTCAAAAATTAGTACAATTGAAAGAGTAGCATTCCGAATACCGTTCCTTCCACCTGAAAATCTGTAATCGCTATATGCACGCTTCTTCAGCCGTCCCGGTTAAGAAACGTGGCTAATAGAAGGTTCAGACTCTTGTTTGTCTTGGGACTGTCTGCCTGGCAGCTTTGCTGTGGTTAATGAGAATTTTTGGCTCCTGAAATCCAGTGACAAACTATATGTAGTTTCTGTGTAAAAGAGCAATTCAGTCTGGTGGTCTTTGCTGAATCTTTCAACACACACGGGTCCGGACGATAAGCCTGAAAGATCTCGATAGAAGCCAAATCTCCTTAAATGGGAGCAGATCATTTTTATTATATTATTTTACATTAACTTGGAATCATTGAAAAACTGTAAACAAAACCAACCAAGCAGTTGTGGCATTTTCCTCTTTAAACAGATTTTTGCTTGGTTGTGGAATAAGCTGTACGTGTCGGCAGGCTTTTTGTAATAGCCGTTATGTTCCTATGCCATATTGCTGCTGCAGCGTGACTGGAAGCGGCCGTTCCGGGCTGTAAATAGACCAGGAACACACCTGCGTGGCGACGGTGCCAGACGCAGCTGGGAGTCCCTCCCTGCCTTTTTTCTGCAGCAGTGCCACGTGGGGGTCAGGCCTCGATAGCGCACTGTGCTAATGTTCTGTGGCTAGTTAACATGAGTGGTAGTGCTTATAGGGAGCATGCACTGTAGGCATCAGCAAGGTATTTAGCAGTGTTTTGCACACTGGATTTTGCACACTGGATTTTGCAGGCCACTCCTCAGTCCTGCACTTCGAATCCCCTGAGCCAGCGACTGTGTGTTTCCCTTGCAGGGTGTCCTCGCTGCCCCCCCTGGATTGGCCCCTACCCAGCCAGTTTGGCCAGTATGAGCTGAAGATCGAGGTGCACCCCAAGGGCCACCACAGGGCCCACTATGAAACGGAGGGGAGCCGGGGAGCCGTCAAGGCATCTACGGGGGGGCATCCGGTGGTCAAGGTGAGCGCATCTGGACCACCTCCCGCTGAGGTCTGCTCAGGCTTGGAGAGCAGATTGGATGTTTAAGTCTTGGGCATAACTGTATGCACAGTGTCTGAACACTGTGGGACAAAATCCCGCACAATCACATGTAAGCTTCATGCACATTGAGAGACACTAACTTCGGTGGGTCTCTCCTCCTGTATAATGTGGCTGTTTTATCACAGATCTGGGATGGTTATTCTGTGAGGTACAGATATCCCAAAATCCATTGCGGTGTGTTTGTCCTCCTCGGTGTCCCACGCTGGCAAGCCCGAGCTATCACCTGTGTGATGTCACTGTCACGGGCTGGCCTGTGTTCGGCCTTGGTGTCAGGTGAACAGCATGCAGGTTGGCTTGTTACTCTTATTGGTTGAATCCCGCTGAAGCTGTAATTTGGA
Organism: Hyperopisus bebe; assembly: GCA_026777045.1. Taxonomy (NCBI): domain Eukaryota; kingdom Metazoa; phylum Chordata; class Actinopteri; order Osteoglossiformes; family Mormyridae; genus Hyperopisus; species Hyperopisus bebe. The sequence continues at coordinate 7,752,460 of JAODJW010000019.1, forward strand.
AGGGTGCTGTTGTCCCGATGGAAGTGTAAGACGCCCCCGCGGGCGGGTGAAGTGCATTATTGATGCCTCGCGCTCCGCTCTTTGTCCCGTTGTTGCTGCAGTGTGCTTAGACAGGAGTTCCTTTGCTTATTTCAGCAGCTGCTGCCTAGGGCCCCGCGACTGAGTGCGAGCGCCTGTGTTTGGCTGCCGTCCTCACACCGAGATAGGGGTTGAGGCCAGTCTCAGAGTGGGATGCTTTCCAGTCTGATTCTGCCTGCAGTACTTGTGTGTCTCTTTGGTAGTTTTGAACAGACCTGGGAAGCCTGAGATGATACAAAACTTAAATGTTTTAAGTTGAAGCTGGAAAAGAGAACTTCTTATTCTCTCAGTGCTCCCTGCACATTCATCCCATCTTACTTGGTTGTCAGTGATATACGGTAAATTATACAGTACAAATGCCCCCTTTAGCATTGGCCTTAATCTTAATAAATATCGTATTAAAACCACATTTGGTCTCCTATCATAAAGAAGTATAGTCTGTAAATGTACAGTTTAAATCCACCTTATTAAAGCCATACCAGAATGTCACTGGAGACCAGCTCTACAGCTGCATACATTTACCACGTCCTGCTTGTAGGTCACATGCAGAATGTTGCTCAGAGCAAACTGGAGAGCCAGACTCAGGTGAATATACACAGGACAGCCTGTTGTATCACATCTGTGGCTAGAAGACTTGTAAGCCCATGTCCTGTCTAGTAGGAGTATCCTTATGGTGTAATTAATGTTTAATGATTATTTTTTCTCTAAGTGTGATCCCCTCATATCTGTGAAGCGTGTAGCATCTGGTGTCGTCCCACCCCCTAACTCACCGGTGTCATGTGTCCTCGGTCTGTGCTGTGGGGTGCACTGTGTAATGTCACACTTCAGACTTAAAACGCAAGCCGTTTCCTGTGAAATCTAATAATTGGTTCGTATTATGGGTGTAAATCGATTACTGAGGGAAAAAATTTGGGAACGAATCTTTAATTTCCATCATGATTCAATTCGGCCGAACATTCAATTTTGATAGTCCTAAATTCAAACCTTATAATTTCACTGAAAAAAAATTAACATTACTATGGGAATTACTGTTAATGGAATGCTTAGAAAGTAGAATCTCAGAACATTTATTGTTATTATTAAACAGGGAGAACATGCCACTTTAAACCTAAGCCCATCTACTATACTGACTAGGGGTTTGGTAGCTGAGAAACTTGTCGAGCTTGTCAGCATAAATTAGCAGAATGATGTTACATCATGTTTTATTCTGTGGAAAACAAAAAAATCTGTTGGCCAGATTTATAATTAATTATAAATATCTTTTGGCCTGATACTTTGAAACTACTTTTAAGTGGTGAATGGGCAACAAAATCCCTTGTTCTCTGCTACAGAAAATGGCTGCTCATCCAATGCAGTTATCTCCATTTTTTAAGTACAGTCAATTGTGTCTTTAGCTGTGGTATCTTTGAATATTGTTAAAGTTTAAATATTGGCTGGCAGTATCGCCAGCAGCCAGTGTCTTGATTTTTAACAAATATTGGCCAATACTGATATGTTACCCAGCATGTTGTGCATTTTTAAGGCTAACATTCCTTTTTACTTAGCAAGCTAATTATTCACTTCAGGGACTCGACCACTGCTACCATATCTAGCAAAAAGAACGACAAAATTTCGGATGTTTCCTGGAAGCATTGTAGTGCAAAGATCATCTTAGCCATTAGAGAAAGCGTTCTGTGCTACAAAATGGGATTTTCTCAAAAACGTCATAGCGCTAAGATCATCAGGCACTGCATGCTTTGTGTTTTGGAAATTTGTGGGCCAGAACTGCTACTTCGTGCATCTACCCACAGCACGTGAACGTATCCTTTGTTATTCCCCCAAAAACCTGATTTTACCATATCATATTGTTGCAATGAATCACTATTTTAATAATCAGTTTATCATGTTGTATGAATGCATCTTCACACACCCCTTAATGGGGGGGGAGGGATGGATGGATGGATGGATATTGTAATTAAAATTTTGTTTGGCACTTTCGCAAGGCAGCATAATGAACGAAATGTATGTAAATAGAATAAATAAAGCATATGAATAGAAGACAATGACAATATTTAAATACTAAAATGTAGAACATAATACAATGTTATACAGTATTAGTTCGGAGTTCTCATAACAGCCAGTCTTTTTATCAGTATTGTTCATATACTGGCAGTTGCATGCTTCTCAGTTTAAATGTTTGCAAAGTTCATGTTTGAGGTTAGTTTGAGGTTATGGATCTTACTTTATCATTCCTTATATAATCAAGTTGTTGTGATTTGCTGGAATCAAACATAAAACTGATATGTCTTTAAAGGGCATGTCAGCTTCCAGGCAAAGGCAGCCTTTTCCTGCAAGGAAGCTGTACGCCCTGATGAGGCATGACTGCAAATCCTCGTGCTTCTCTGTGTTGACCTTGTTCAAACCTCCTTCCATTTAAAATACTGCACCGCTGACATGCAGTAATGGTACCTGGGAGTGCAGGGGCCCGGGAAAGCAGCCGCATTTGCCTGTGACCTTGAGTCTCTGGCCCAGTGGCTGGAATTTTCACTTGCGCATGCACTGACCCTCGCCATGGCAACAGTGGCAAAACACAGACACAGCTAGGCAGGCTTCCTGCGTCAATCACCATGTGGCTGTGAGTAAAGGGGAATGGTTAGCACATGCTCTGACAATGCACATACTAGTCCTGTGCTGTGTTCTGGTGGGGAGGGGTTGGGGGGGTTGGGTTGGGGAGCTCGCGTTTGGGACTTTGTTCTTATTCAGTAAACATCAGACATTGAAATCACTGCTATTCCTCACTGAGTCACTTAGTGCTATTTCTGGCTCTGTGCGACAGATGCAAGCCGGCTTTATATAGAGCCACATATGTAATATTATCCAACACTTTTATTTTAGTTTGAGTTTACTATTCTAGCCTTTAGGCCATGCAACTGTTTTCCCTGACTGGTATTAATGTCACCAGTTTAATATAACTGCAGATTCATCACCTCTTACTCTCCATCTGCTGCGATCATGTTTTCAAAGCATTTTAAAAGGCAATGATGACTCCATCTACTGTCTTAATATACTGGTGACAGGTGTTTCTTCTCTATGCTCTGCCATGATCAGTTCCCTTTGTCTCTGATTTGTTCATTTGGTCTTACGAAAAAAAAAAAAATCTTCCATCTAGGGCTGCAAACAAGTTATTGTTATAATTGATTAAGCCTGTGATCCGGTAATCAACCAATCGATTAGTTGGGCCAAAACACAGGGTTCAAAGACAAGTGGAAAAGTTTTATTATTTTAAGTATTTTAAGTCAGTTTTAACAAAAGCTTTACAGTGTGTAGAAAATCATCTTTGCTTAAAGTGACAAAGTAGCATAGAAACAAAGATTTGTCATGTCTGCCATATTTAGTTCGCCAACGATAGCACTTCATTCTGTGGAATGCTGTATTTTTGACGGTATTTTCAAAAGCAGCGGTATTTCAGCATTCTGCAATCTTACTGATTGAAATTCACCAAGCCCAGGGTTTCCAGCTAATTTTGTCAACATGATTTCAAATTACCAAGGTGTATGGTATTACTGCTACACTGCCCAAGTCGTGTACGCATGCAGTGACCGTGACCATCTGTGTTATCGATTAGCTGTTGCAGACCTACTTCTTTCTTAGATCCATCACATTATTATTTTGCTTGCGGTTACTGTCAGTGTCGCAGCAGTATTGTTATTCTGAAGTTCTTATGTACATACGATATATGTGATGGATTGTTCGACGCTTCAACACGTGGGAGCAGCTGCTTGGTCTTTCCAATTCTCGCACTCCTACTTGAGACAGGATGGGTATATTTGTCAAAAATCTAATAAGTAGAAAGCAAATATTTATGTTTTGAAAACACATGATTATTGGTCACTGTCTTTAACGTGTTAAATTAAGATTTACTTGCCAGTAAAGTCCATATTACATATAAGCAGCTCTGCACAGCCATATCGATGGGGTTATGCCTGCAGTATTTGTATGTCGCAAGCCTTGAACTGTGCGCCCTGACTTAGCGTTGGTGCAGCATGTTTTAGGCTGTAGTTTCGTTTTTTGACTTCCCTGTGTGCTGTGTGTGGCGCCCCCTTTAGCCTCCTCAGTATGAAGAGTCTTTCTCTCAGTCACTGAAAAGGCTTCTCAGCTGTTTCACTGCCAGAGCCAATGAGAACTCAGCTACCAGTGCCCTCAAGTGTCAAAATAATGAGGCTGTCTTACTGTGCTCAGTGCCCTGGCCATTCATGGACACCGCTCTGGGGCCTCATGGTGGCGCCCCAGGGCCCCTGGGTTCAGTTGCTGTCACATTAAGTTTTTATTTTGCCTCTTCTGGGGAACTTGGAAGTGAAATAATAAAATGACCCAATTTTAATGAGGTTTAGGATATATTGAGATATTTTTAAGTGACACCCTTCATAATGTTTGTGAATTTTACTCCCAATATTGAAGCTAAGTTTGCACTAACTGCTACAGTAAAGGATGTTAAATGCACCCTTTGAGTTTACTTGCAACCTTTATGAATAATTATGCTAAGTTATGCTAACAAAGTCCATTGGTAATCAATGGTTTTTAATAACCAGTTTTAGATGTTATCTGGATTGCTTTCTGGGTTTCTGTTTGTGGCAGAACAAGTCTGGTGTGACTATCGTTACCTGTTCCAGCTAGACATGCTTTATTTTGTTTTTGCAATTTTTTCTGCTATTTTTGCATCATGTTTTCTCTGAAAGTGGTTTTGTTGTACTGTAGTGCCCCACTGCCTCTGGGCTCACACTAGCTGCACATCAAGGCTGTGACACTCTTTCCATATCATGAAAATGTACCTCCTGACCCTAACCTTCCTGCCAGAGGTCACTCATATTTTCACCTGCTTTTTTTGGAAATATTATATATTTTAAAAATTCCATATAGCTTTGAAACATTAGCTTTACAATTCCAAGAAATGAGGATGGCGTATGTTCTGTTTCTTGGAGATACGAAGAGGAATCATTGCTAACTTGGGAGACACTGCAGAGTCAGCTTGGGCAGTGCTGATGTCACGGCACTGATTTATGATTATTGTTTTTGGTATTGTTTTTGTTATTGTTTTCCTTTCTCTCTCATTCCCATTTCCATTTAGTTGAAAATCCATATAATTTCCTCACTGATGGAAGCAGTTCTGTCCCGTCTAGATGCTTGTTGATGGTTTGAAACTTATGTGACATAATCTGTTTTACCAGGTATCATTGCCTTTATGTTAAAGATCTTTCAGTAAACTGAAACATTTTTTTTTTTTCAATTTAGCTATACACTCAGCCACATATATAGGGGAGTAAGATCCCAGCGGATGTGAATTTGTGAATAGTCCTTTGGTCCATCAGAGCTGTGAGAATCCGCAGTCACAGACACAGATAATATATGAAGGAGGCTGGTTGCCGAGATAAAGATCCCACAGTTCTTTTATTTTTAAAAACAAAAATAACTTTTAAAGACACAGTACACATTTGCACTGACAGATATTAAATAATGCTAGTATTTATATTATGTGATCCAAATCATTTTCAGTATTGTTGGTCCAGCCTAGCTATTTCTGGCTTACAGGTCGCCTGGTTATTGCTGTAATCTTTCGACACGCTCCAAAAATATTCTCATTTAATTGTTGATGGCCAACTCTCGAATAACCGAAGCCACAAATGTCAAATTTGCGAATCTTGAAAAGATGAAATATATGCTCAGACCTCGGCCCTGTAGGTAAATGACAGGGTGTCACTGTGTCATTATCCTGTGACACAGAATGCAGGCCTGTGAGCCTAAGAGGCTGTGCTGGGTCTGTGCTCCACTGTCTTTAACACTGTGCCACCAGAGGAGACATCTGGCAGCCTGTGTATGCCAGGGTCCAGTCGACGGGGGTCTTGTTTTCTCATTTGCAGCAGTGGCAGTTTTAGGGATGGCCGTGGCAGCGAAGGCCTGCTAGACTCTCCCTTTCACCTCACATGTGTAGTACAGGGTCTGGCTTCTGTCCTGATACAGTTAGAACATTTGGCTGTAGAGTATTGAGTATTGTGCTGCTGCTAGAATAATGTGTGATTATAATATACTGTCTGCCTTGCTTGTACTTTTCTTTGTACAAAAGTATCTTCTAAATGAATGTAAATGTAAACAAGTAGTGTTGTCTTTGAGCCCGTAGCATATGATGTACTACAGTATGGGTTGTTTTAAACTTTTGTTGCCTTTCTCTGTCTCCATTTTATCCCAGGTGTTTGGTTCAGTGGTATGTTGTTAACTTGTACTTTGCAAAGCTGGACTCCATCTATCTATGAGTCAGTTTTATTTTGTAAAGTGCTTTTTCAGAACATTACATTGTCTCAAGGTGCTTTACATACAGCTTGGTTCTTGCATGGTTATGGCGGCCTGTAGGTGGGAATGGATGGATGCTGCTCACATTTATCTTCGTCGTCTTTTTGTTGCAGCTCATAGGCTACAATGAAAAGCCAGTCACCCTGCAGATGTTCATCGGCACTGCCGACGACCGTTACCTTCGACCGCATGCCTTCTACCAGGTCCACAGAATCACTGGGAAGACGGTCGCCACCGCAAGCCAGGAGATCATCATCTCCAGCACTAAAGTTCTTGAAATCCCTTTGCTTCCAGAAAATAATATGTCAGCCAGGTATTTGCCGGAATGTCAGTGCACACGGTGATGGTATGAAACAGCATGGCTGCCCAAACCATTAATTATAAATGTATGTATAAATTAGGCATGTAACGTACACAAAAATTGCGGTTCAGTACGTACCTCGGTTTTGAAGTCACGGTTCAGTACGTTTTCGGTGCAGAGGGGGTAAAACAACCAAAACATAAATTGCTTCTTTTTCTTTATTAAACAGTGGTTTACTGAACAAAGTATCTAAATAAAAGTATTTGTCAATACTGCTGCAACCTCCTAATAAAAAACTAAAATTTACTTAAAAGTATATTTAAGTTTAGACACACACACTTTGTGTGTTATTTTCACCTTTGGGTCACCTGAGTCCGAAGCATAATTTCCCTTCATTTAATTTTACATTCAATAGATATAAATTTGATATTCTCATGACCTGTGCAGTGTTGAGTGTGTTTTCCTTAGTGTTGATTTCTGTGTCCTGTGTGCCCTTCCTACCGCAGCATCGACTGTGCTGGGATTTTGAAGCTGCGCAATTCGGACATCGAGCTGAGGAAGGGGGAGACCGACATCGGGCGCAAGAACACGCGAGTCCGGGTGGTGTTCCGGGTTCATATCCCGCAGCCGGCAGGAAAAGTGCTGTCTCTGCAGGCAGCCTCTATCCCCGTGGAGTGCTGTGAGTGTCCTGAAGCCGCCCCCATTCCGTACACGCACACACCAGTATGCCAGGCGCCGTGTGTCGCACTCTGGGTTATGGAAGTCACTGTTTCAAATCCTGCGGTCGACAGAGAAGTGACATTATGGTCAGACCAATAGAGACTCTCTCATCTGTATGTGACACATGCTGTCAAAACAATAGGACTGCAGAAGCTGCGCATACAATTGCAGACATCCAGGTGCACCATTCATCTGCTGGTACCGATACACCAGATAAGGCCAGATTAAAGTGGGACTGTATCAATTGATTATATATCTACAAAGTGCAGGTGCTCTATGTGAATTAAACTGCAGATATGTTTGTTATACACAAAAAATGGTCAGTGGTGTCCCTGGTTGTGGTAACAAATGTTTTTTAATTGCCTGGATGCATGTGTTCATGTAATGAAAAGTGTGCCGATGGTAAATGGTTCTCATCTGCTTTTACAGGTTTGTTGATAAATGCTCCTGTTTAGAGCTGCCCAGATTTTATGTAATGAATTGAGATTTCAGTCTGAAAATCCCAGGCGCTGGAAATAAGCACATTAAATATGTAGATCTCTAGTTTTATTGGCGATTCTCCCTTTCACATGACATACATTTTTCCCGAAAATACAAAATTCTGGTTTAAATCCCTCATCTTTCCATCTCGTCGTGTCCCTCTATGCCTGTTTAAAATCCCTCATCTCTCTGTCTGGTGTCCCATGTAACTGGCTTGTGCTGTAGCCCAGCGCTCTGCACAGGAACTACCCCACGTGGAGAGGAGCAGCCCAAACAGCTGCCCTGTCGACGGAGGGGAGGAGGTGCTCATCACTGGCTCCAACTTCTTTCCAGAGACCAAAGTCATCTTCCTGGAGAAGGGGCCAGGTGATATTTCTCTATCCTGATCTTTAGCTCTCCCTCGTTTTTTTTTTCTTTCTTAGGAAATGTTACCGTGTGACAGTTGTGCTGGTCCTCTTATAGTGTTTAATGGTCCATGGTCATGCGTCCATCTGTGACAGCGAGCTGCAGATTGACAAATACAAGTAGTGGCTCACCCAGGGAATGTGGCTTGGATTGGACTGGATTAAATTTGATTAGATTTAATTTGATTATATAAAATTACATTTATCTCTAGGGAAGTTGTTACTCTTGGTCCTCTGCCTGTACATCTGAGTTTGACTAGCCCCAAGTGAGCCACTTGAAAGAGAAATGAGAACAGAGAGAGAACTGTTTTGCAGGCTGAGACCTAAAAAGAATCGAATTGAATTTTCCCCATAAGAAATAATGGACAACCAATTGATTGATTTCCAGCCCCAAACAATTATACCTAAATACGGTTTTGTTTAAACGGAAAATAACCAGGATAAAACAAGAAGAGCATTTTTTTCATAATGGCTTCCAAAACAATACCCCAACACTACCCCTGTCCTGCCCCAATCATCTGCTCTTTCAGTGTACCATGCGCCTTCATTAACCTCGTGTGGAATCAGCTGTAGTACAGGGCCTGTGATCAGCTGTTTCTGTTTGTTGTCATTAGTCCTCTGTATTTAGTCCGCGTTTCAGTTTGTTTCCCGAGTTCGGTCATTGTAACGTCATTGTGTTGTTCTGCCTGTTGTCAGTTAAACCCCGTGTTTCCCAATTACTTGAGTCCTGTCCCCGGTCCCGGCTCGGCAGATCGTGACAACCCCAAGCCATGCCCCAACACTGCGCCAACACTAGACTATGCCATGCGGTCCATTGTTTATTTTTATTATTACTCTGTATTCGTTAATTTGTTCGTAAATCGCAAACTTTTAGGTTGTAACATTTGTACAGCTATTATATAACTTTTTGGTGAGCAATGGCTACCAAAGTGATATAAAGTACATTGTATTACCTGATACAATATTTTCAATAAAAAAGCACTATCACCAACAAGCGATGCTATCACAGCGAATGCAGAGCCGAGACTGAAGCGTTACCCTTTGTTTCCGCTGAGAGACGTGCCGCGTGACTCATTTCCCCATGCGTACAAGTCATCTTAGGTCGGCGTTCACTGTTCGACTTCTGAGATTCAGATCAAGTTCTAGGTCTTTTTTTTTAAGCTAGTAGTAAAACGACTTTTAAGAAATTCAAGTTCTAATGAGTTCGAGAACTGAGGTACCATTTAATAATGCAATATTAAAGTCCAGTTTCCACAGTTAGTCTTGTATAGGTTGTGCATGAAAAAACAGACTCCCTCTGCGAAGTGGTGTTTTAGTGATGCCCAAACTTTGAGGTATTAAAGATTCCTGTGTCAGATCTAATAGTATTTACAATGTATTTATAATAATTCATGTCGTGTTTTCCATTGGTCCACTCTGCTGGGCATAAAGCATATTGGTCCTTGCTCCCCTCTTCCAGATGGGCGTGCTCAGTGGGAAGTTGAAGCAAGAGTGATACGAGAGAAAAGTCAAGGGGTGAGGAAAAAAATACTCACAAGTATATGTATGATAATGCATTAATGTTATGTAACATTAGACAATGGAATACTTTATCTGGCACAATAAAAATCGGAGATGTAAAATCCTTTCTGCCTAAACAGCCAGCTTTAATGCATTGGAATAGACTGAATTCTCGCTTTGTTTGTAGTGTAACATTGTGGTGGAGGTTCCCCCGTACCACAGCAAGGCTGCCACCTCCGCTGTTCAGGTGCAATTCTACGCGTGCAATGGGAAGAGGAAACGCAGCCAGACACAGCGCTTCACCTACCTGCCAGGTACTGCCCACCCCAGCAGTGCCTTCGGTTTGCTCACGCGTCCTCTTGCCTCCTGACTCGTCCTGCAGCATGTTCCCTTCAGCTCAGCAGCTATGTGTGAAGGGCTTATGGAGAGATTATGGCACTTTTCAGCCACCGAGGCTTAATATTAAAATTAAGAGCTCGTAAACTTCTACTATGCAATAATTTGGAATAACATGGAATTCATCAGAAATTATTCTACGATAAATACAATGCATTGTTTAATATAACCATTTATATAAGTGGGGAAAAAAAGAAATCCGTGCCTCACTCTGCAACTCTGAATAGGACAAGTGGGTACAGGAAATGGATAGATGGATATAAAGAAATTCATCCATTTTCTAGCAGCTTATTCAGTACCATACCATCCAGTATTTGAGGGCACAGGGCAGGGGAACAGCCTGAACAGGATGCCAGTTCATTACAGGGCACATAGACTATGGGCAATTTAAAGATGCCAGTTTCCAACAGAAAGCCCCAGACTGTAGAAAACAGCTGGACCCCTGAAGGCAGCTGAACCCAGCTGAGCACCTGCAGAAGGAATCCGTCGCTCTGGGATTCCTGTCTGACAATTTTGCAGTGATAACTTACTGCAGCTGATCCCCAAAAAGGTGTTAATCATTATCACTGTCTCTCCTGAGCAAACCTTCAGTCCACTTTCCTGCGTTTGTCTTCAGAATATGTTTCTTTAGCAAATGCGGAATGACACGGTGACAGGATGATGACCTTACTCTGTCTCTCTCCTGTTTAGTGTCAGTAAAACAGGAACATAAAGATGAAGCGGACTTGCCGTCTACCTCCTTGCCCCTGGCCCAGCCCGCCAGCGTTCCCGGGCTCCACCCAGCCAGGGCTCTTCTGCTGCCGCCCGACCCGGTGCCCCAGCACAGCGGCCTGCCCCGGGCCCTGCTGCCTGGCAAGCCGTCCCTCCAGGCCCTGTACTCTCAGATGAGCTCTTGCTCATTCCAGCTCCTGGCCCAGCCGCCGTGCCGCGGGCTTCCCCCGGGCCCTGACTGTCCACTGATCAGGCCGCCCTTGGCGTTCCCGGCCCCCCCAGGGCCACAGCAGAGGCCCCCATACCAGGCCCTCCCACGCAGCCTGATGAATAGCTGTCAGACCAGTGTTCCCCTGAGCACAGCCCCTGCTCCGGCCTTCCAGCAGCACCCCTTACAAACCGAGTCTTCGGCCTCTCAGCCTCTGGCACTTGGCGCAGGCTTCACCTCCTCAGCCACGATTTCCGGCTCCTCTTCCCCTTCAGTCCCCGGCCAGCCCCTGATCCCCGCTTCTCCTTTGGCTCCCGGCCAGCCCCTGATCCC
>JAODJW010000019.1:7764011-7778094 GCA_026777045.1 Hyperopisus bebe
TCCTTTGGCTCCCGGCCAGCCCCTGATCCCCGCTTCTCCTTTGGCTCCCGGCCAGCCCCTGATCCCCGCTTCTCCTTCGGCTCCCGGCCAGCCCCCGATCCCTGCCACCCCACAGTTTCATTCTCTGGGCTTTCCCTGCCCCACCCCCGCGCCGGTCTCATCCCCTCCCCTCCCTGTTGAGCCGCCTCCGTTGCAGCTGCAGCACCCCCTGGGCTTCCACCCGCCCAGCCAGGGCTCTGCCTCGTTCCCCTGTTCCAACACGGCCCCCCTACCCATGGGCTCCTCGCCCCACTCAGGGCCATCTTCACCCCAGCTCCAGTCGCTCCCATACCAGTCCCCCACCCCCGGCTCGGCGTCCTCCCCTTCACCTCCCTCCAGCAGCCCCCTGATGCACTTTCGGCACTCAGGCCAACCCCCGGCTCAAGCGGCCAGTCCCATTGTAGGAAGGCCGGTGTGCCCCCTGGCCCCCCAGGGGGAGAGGATGAATATCAAGCAAGAGCCCGAGGACAAGGAACTCGCCTTCAATGCTATTGGCTTGCAGGACATTACACTGGATGACGGTGAGGGCATCTCCTGAGAAAGTCCTATAAAATGTCATATTAATGCATTTTCCTTTTAAAAAATAGTTTACATAGCAGAGAAATTTTCTGCAGCTTTCACGTCTGGCAGATGATATGGGCGATGCGCGACGTTAATGCACAACGTTATGCACATTCAATTGTCACGTCATAAAGATTGCGATAATCTGCTGGGTTTAGATTAGGCTTGAGGTGTATCTAATTTATAAAAAAAAATCATGTTGCAATATTTGACATATTCCTAATATTGTGTAGCCCTAATATGCACTCACAACTGATTTTGTCAGGATCTGCAGAGGGAATGCGTGTGATATGCGCGTGATATGCATATGACATGCATGCCTGTGGGAAATTGTGGACACTGAGACTCAGCTTATTGTGCATGTACATGGTTCTCTTGCAGTTGTTTAAACTTACAAATTTTCCATGGCTTGGAAAATTTACTAGCAGTTTGGCACGGAACTTGTATTATGTCACTTCAATATATTGCCTATACAGGCCTATATGGTATATTAGGTCAGTATGTAGAATAGCAGTGCTTTATTCATTCTCATGGGGAAATTGTCTTTTCGCCCGTCTCATCTTTGCTCTCCATGAAACACACACACATGTACAGATGAGATCGACACTTGGAGGTCACATCGCAGGGTTGGCTGGTGACCAGCAATCCTGCAGCAATTGGGGTTAAGGGTATGTTTACACGAGGGTAGCCAGAAACGCAATAAAAAGCGCAAGGCGTCATACTGCTTTTTTTTTTTTTATTTAAGCATGTGTTTTTCTGCGTTTTCATCTTGCGTTTGTCCACATTCTTGTGCATCTTCATAAATGTTTAATGTTGTATTGTATTAGCCATTTCTATGATTGTATATCATTATCCCTAGTGTTTGTGGGGGGAAAAGATGGAGTAAAAGACCGCATGCAGACACTTCGAAATACATTTGTATCCGTTTTTCACTGGGAGTGCGCAGCGCAGAAGAATGCGTGCAACAGTGCATTTTCAAAATCGCAGAACACGTACGTTGATGAAAAGTGCAACTCAAGCCATATAGTGGAAACGACCCCCAAGGGCCCAGTGGTGGCATGAGTCTGCTGGCCCTGGGATTCAAACCGGCAACCTTATGATCGCAGGCTCAAAGTTCTAACTTGCGAAGTGATACAGCACTCCGATCTGTTTTGTCTGTATAATTGATAATGTCATAGTTGTTTTGCAGGTGTTTGTTTTAATGTTTAGTCCATTTATAAAGCACAATAAGGAACTTGCTTATGTGATTTTGGCTTGGAGAGCTTCTAGGCATTCGCCCTGGTTGCCATAAAAAGGAGGCTTTTCATGAAATGCGTCTGTAAGCAGAAATGAGCTGGGTTCAGGTGTGAAAGACATGCAGGGCACCGTCACCTGCAAGGCTTAGGATCCCTGCGGCGCCACCATGTGGCAAAGGCTGGAGCGTGCTCCTCAGTGCTGCCGCTTCTGGACGGCGGCATAGCTTTTTTGCGAAAGGGAATTTTGGACTTTGGCTTGGATGTCGCGTGTGGGATTAAACTCCCCAAAGTGCCGCCGTATAAATAGTAACTGTAACATTCTGGCCCTGTGGGCATCCTGTCAGGCATCTCGGCATAAAGAGGTAGATTCGTTTATTTTTAGCAGGTCAGTGATGGCCGCATGGATGGAAGCCAGGCTCAACAATGTGATGCCTAGTAGCATAGCTGCTAGAAATGTTCTATTGAGTAAAGCGTGGCTTATTGTAATTAACTGGTGAACCATTGTAATTCTGTGCTATCCTCAGCATTAAAATACATAGGTCCTCTGGTAAGTTTGGCCTCTGATTTGACTGTCTTGGGTTATGCATTTTAACTGCTGTTTCTAGTTAAACCACGGAACTTGTGCGATACTAACTGAAGCCGTGATTTTCCCACCCGGGAGTATCTTGTATGTTATAGTTTGCTGGAGCTGAGTGAGAAGTGGCAGCAATGCCTTGTGCTATGAGATATGAGGTGCAAAGCCCATACCAGTGGCCCTCAGGCTCAGTAACACAGGGTGACATCAGCAGGGTGACATCAGCAGGGTGACATCAGCAGGGTGACATCAGCAGGGTGACATCAGCAGGGTGACATCAGCAGGGTGACAGCGTGTGCTGATCCACTCTCCCGTGGGCCGGCTGCTCCTGCACATGGGGCGCCTCTAAATGTCACCAGGGGCCGCAGTCACGCTCTCGTCAAGATAATTACACCCGTCGCAGCCGTAAATGATCAGAGGCTTCTTGGATCTTTAATGAATCACCTTGTACGGGACGGTGCGTCTGCGCTGTCTGCATATGTCTGCGCAGGCCGCATCCTGCGTGCATCTGCCATATGCCCCTGTTTTGGTTGGTGCTCCAGCCGTGAGTTGCAGCACTGGCCAGGGTTAATAATAGAGCGGGCCTTCTGTGCTCTGTCACACGCAGGACTCCACGCAAACAGTATGGTCTCCGTGGTGATTAGCTGAGCTGCGCTAGGGGAGGGGCTGTCCCCAGGGGGCGCTCTGCCGCCAGCAGAACTAAGGTGGTTCATTTTTACCCCAGCAGCCATATGTCAGAATGAGGCAGCAGCACAGCATTCATTCTGTTCCCATGAATCCTCTCCTGTTTCCTGCATTCGGTTTTTTATTCACTTCGGAAGAAATTCACATTTACCTCATTTGCTCATTTGGGTCTTTTGACGTCTCCAATACCGACTAATCCTGATCTTCGAGATGAGGCGTGTTTTCCATTGAACTTCCTGACTTAATACTGTTTTGGTGAAGAACAGCTGTGCCACCTCAACCCCCACACCTTTCCCCAACTGGTGTAAACAAAGTAGCAGCAGTATACAGGTGCTCTTCATTGGGCTTCAGGTTTCGCCACATCACCGGCACTGAGTCTGATCAAATGTCTTTACATATCAGGCCTATTGGCCTACTGAGCAATACACAAGCGCGACGAGAGACCAAGAATGAACAGGAAGTGAACTTCAAGTTAACTCGGCAGTCAGATGTTACTGGCTTAGTCACAGAACTGCTTGATTGCTTTACATCCCATGTTCTGGGCTTCATATGAATGGTTACCACCATTCTGGACAGGGTCAGCGTTGACTCAGCTTAATGAAGATGGCAACCCATGAGGGAAATACATTAAGGTCTATGAAACCACTGAACTAGAGGGTTCCATGAAAATGTAATTTCATCTTTACAGTGTCTTGTGCTGAGACATGTAGGAATCCCCTTCAAGAGATGAAAATGATCAAAATGATGAGTAATTTAATGCAATTTTGTTACATTTATAACATCTCTATTATAGCTTTCAATTAGTAGAAATATATCAGTTTTTTTTTTTTTTTTACAAAGTTAAGTCTGCATACTTATGTTCTGTAACTAATATAGCAGCAAAGAAAGACTAAAAAAAAAAAAAGAGTCATTGACATTCAACAGTTGCGGTAAATTTCTGGTGTAGAAAGTTGATGCAGCTCTTTCAGTTGCAACATGTGAAGATGCCTGTTGCTGTCATCAGAACGATGGAGGTCACGTGTGACCGTGACTTGATTAAAGATCAAACAAATTAAAGCTCATACTTTCAGAAGATCTGGTGTTGCCGCATTGTTTACCTGGTAACCATTTTTCTGCATGCATGCAAGTCTAATTACTGAGTCCTCCTTCATATTGCAACTGAGACACATTTGGAGCTGTTGCTAAATACTATATATGTTTAAATGCAGCCTGAATGTAGGTTTTGCTTTTGTTGTAAAATAGAAACACTTCACTGCTTTGCATCTGTGCATATCTGGTCTCTCTGTGTCTATGGTTTGGTGTTTCTGTGAGTAGCATACAATAGCTGAGTGGTGTCTTCAGTTAACCTGGTCACCAAACGGTATACAGTGCTCACAGATTATTGTTATTATTATTTATTATTGTTATAGTTATGGATGTTGTTGTTATGCAGTTGATTTATGCAGTGCTTTTTCAAACCTGTTAAAACGATTTTCTGACAAGAAAATCAGTTCAGTGTGTTCTTATTCTGTTATACCTTGCCATGAGCCTCATTATTTTCATCTGCCTGAGCCATGGACCACTTGCAGTGACTGAAAGATTTCCATTGCGTTCTCACCGGCATAATGTGCAGGAAGCTATCGAAGGTCACATCTTAGCAGGAGAGCTCTGTGACCACTGACCCACACTGCAGCACCACACTCCACACCAGAACAGTTTCTTTCCACTTGTTGCTACAGCTGAGATTGTAAGTTAGGCACATTTCCACATTAAGGTCTCTGTCTTCCTTGGTTATTGAGTATGGGAATGAATAGAGCACAGAATCTGGGGCATCTGTCTCCACGACTGGTGTTGATATGACTCAGAGCTTATGCTGTGCCCCAGTTGAACTCAGAAGTTGGATATTTCAACTGAAACAGCCCCTGAAGTCAGAATTCCAACTCAGAACCTCTGCAACCCCAACTTCAGAATTTATAATGGCTGTGCCTTTATTGACAGAAGTTAAAGCTGTAGTTTACTGTTTATTTGTACAAAATGTACACCTTTTTTGTGGCTCACACACAGTCCAGTCCAGTCGTTATCTGTGGATGTGTCACTATGGTGTTAGTATGTACAGAATAAACCCTGTAATGCATTATCAACTGATATTACTAACAACGGCTAATAATGAACCAAACTAGAACTGGGGCCCGTTTCAGAAAGCAGGATTTCTTACTTAGCTGGATAATTTGTCGGATTTAAAACCACTTAAATTGGGGTACCTTAAACCTGACCAGTTGTCCGGCTAAGCAGGAAGTCCAGCATTTTAAACCAGTGCCCTTCCGTGGCTTTCCGACAAATTTAAATTGGGTGTGATGTCATTCCCAGCTCTGACTTCCGACCTCCAAGGTAAACGGAATGCAGCATTAGCCTTTAAATGTTCCTTTATAAGGGGCGGCATGGTGGCACAGTGGTGGAGTTTGGATGTTCTCCCGTGTCGTCGTGGGGTTTCCTCAAGGTACGCTGGTTTCCCCCCACTGTCCTAAAACATCCTGAGGTTCATTGGAGTTGCCAGGTTGCCCATAGGTGTGCCCGTGTGGGTGAATGGTGTGGGGGCCCAGTGAGGGGTTGGCGCCCCATCCTGGGTTGTTCCGCGCCTTGTGCCTGTAGCCTCCAAGATAGGCTCCAGACCCCCAGTGACCCTGAATAGGACAAGAGATTACAGAAAATGGATGGATGGATGGACGCATGAATGGATGGATGGACGGACGGACTGATGGATCGATTGATGGATGTTCCTCTATATGTGGAATACCCATCAAGAGTAGTACACGTTCCACTTCATAGGTAAATCTGTACTGATTGTGTCTCTGTCCTTCTCCTGCAGTGAATGAAATCATTGGTCGTGACATGTCACAGGCTCCAGCTGCAGGTCAAAGCCAGTCATAGCTAACTCTGCACCTGGAACAGGGATCCTCTCCACTGGGAGCACCGACGTCCTACTGTCTGCTCCATCCTGCTTTCAGCGCCCCCTGTGGGTCAGTGCCCGAAAGCAAACCTGGAGGGATTCTCTCCAGAGAAGCCGAGGACTTGCAGAACAGCGGCCCCACCAAGCCACACTTACCGCTGCACCCCTGGCGCAAAGACGGCTCGTCCAGCTTGATATCAAGTGGGATTTTACAACCAGCACTGGTTCTAGAAGACAAAGGTCAATCATGAATCATTCCACCTTGGAGTTCCTAGTGGGTTTATAATATGCAACATTCCATCCTTTTTTTGAACTTTAAAATGGATGACTTCATGTTTTTTCCTCACTTCAGGTTGCACAATTGCCTTATAAACATTTTGTTGCTTTGAAAGATGTTAAAAGCTTTTAATTGTAAAAAATTTTATATAGTTGACTTCGAAAGTTATTGTAAACGTCACAAAAAAAGATATTTAAAATACTTTAAGCTATTTGTAAATATTGTGGAGGCTTTGTAGTGCTCACCAAGTTTGCTGTTACTTGCTTTTTTTATGGATATTTGCTGAATTTTTAAAGAGCCGTTTGAAATAGAATGTCTCTAAACATGTGGCTGTGAGTGTCGGTCGATTTGACAAAGCTGAAAATTGGGGGAGAAGTTGGTGAGACAGAGCCCTCTGCTGGTTGCTGGTAACCATTACAGCTTTCCTAGGCAATATTTCTTCTGCAGGGCTGCTCCTGCGTGCCTTCCAGGTGAATCTATGGACAGACACAAATTATAACTGAGCTAGTATGTATAATGCATTTATTATAAGTTGGAAACATCACAAACTTGAAATCTGAAAATTATTTATTTCTGATTTAAAAAAAAAAAAGTTAAATTTACTTATTTAACAGACACTTTTGTACAGCTAGTGTCCCTGGAGAATTGGGGTCAAGGGTCTGTCTCAAAGGCCCAATGGTAAAATCATTCTGCCAGCCACAATTTAAAGCAACCACCTTCTGATTATGGGCACCAAGTCTGAGCCCGCAGGGTCACACGCTGTGGGTAAGACCCATAGTAGCACAAAGAATAAATTTGCTCATGTTTCCTCCTGAATTAGCCAAGCTGCCTTTCCATTCCGGGTGATTTCTTTGAAAGCAGTTAAACTCTGATTAAATTACATAAAAATCCATACAGACAATTTAACCATGGTATTATAGATCATGGTGTAACAGTAATCGATGAATGATAAACACTTTAAGTTCAGGTCAGACCTTACTGAATCCTATTTAATTTTGCTGTATTGTATTTTTATTTCAATGTTGGTACAATAGTACTTTTGAGGGAAAGTAATTTTTGTAATAAAAAAGGAAAAAGCTAATTAAAAGCCAATGAGTAAGAATAGTGGAATGTTTGCTGGAACCGTTTTCTGAAAGATTTGCATGCAGCTTGACACGAGTGACCTTCTGTTGCAGAATTGTGTATAGCTTTCCTGTTTGTTTCATGCCACGTGTGTTCAGGGGATACTGCATAAATGCATCTATGCACCATTTCATATACTCTCTGCCTTAAGATTCTTACCTGACGTGATAGTAATATTCTTGCATGTGTATTGTTGTATTTAAGACCTAGTGCATCTCTTTTAGGGATGTATTTGGTGGTACCTTTGAGACTTTTGACACAGCACTGTAGAGGTGTGCGGATGTTGTGCAGAACTGCAATTAAGACACAACCTGCTATGCACTAAATTCTTGTCTGATGCCTTTTAAACAAACTTGGATGCCTGAATAAGACCATTTCTAGATGCTTTAATGAATTTTCTGATAAGTAGGAGACTTAATTCCCTGTGAACAATTAAAATGTTTTTTGTTTGTTTTGGTTTATGTTGTTTTCAAAAAGGATTCAGTTATATGGGTCTTATTCTGGTGGGGTGGGTTTAAGACTGTTAGTATTTTTGTATTTCAATAAAGAAAACATCAATAGATGATTATTATGCAAGCTGACATTGTAAAACACAACATTCACTCCAAATGTACAAAATTTTAAAGATGATTTTAATAGTTTAACGCACAATAAGGTTGAATATGTGACTGATCTGTTGGTCTAGTTTCAAACTCCAGTTTGTGAAATTTTAACAGCACTCTTTGGTACTCTTTAAGACTTCATTTGACTTCATTCAGAGTGCTGCTTGTATAGCAGAGTGCTTCAGAAAGCACAAAGGGCAGGGCAGTGCTGCAGATGCTGGATTGGATGTATTCAGACCGGTGGCCTGTACTACGAAGCGGGGTTACTGGCTTATCGGGGTAACTTGTCGGATTTAAGGTACCACCGTTTAATGGACTTAGTATTCGTTCACTTACATTTTGCCCAGACTACCTTAAATCCGACAAGTTACCCCGATAAGCCAGTAACCCCGCTTCGTAGTACAGGCCACTGTGCAGGCAACACGAGCAGCCTGGTGTCTATGTCTGCCCCTGCCGTTTTTGCCCTGAACCAAAGATGGATCGGTCTGTTCACACTACTTACTGGTCAAACAAACTCTGGACTATTTTTGATACTCTAGATGGATGTCATTCCTAAAGGTTTAAGGAAAATAAGAAACTTTGTTTAAAAAAAAAAAAAAATCAAAGGGAAACACAGGTTTAATGTTTACAGGGCCTTGTATTATGTGCTTTTATGTATTTTAATGTTTTGTAATGCTGTGTCATTCAGAAACGTTGAAAGAAAAAAATTGCAGTTTAGGCTCTTAACTGGTAGTGTATCAATAAAATGCAAAATGGAAAGATCAATCCTTGTTTGTTGATATTCATGTCGAAACATCAGAGACCACATGCAACTGAACAACAGCAAGCAACATGAAGCCCTGTTCACTTCCTTCATCGCAGCAGGGCCTGATTTTGCAGAGTTAATGTGCTTCAGCTTCTGTAATCAGGTACCACAATCCTGCTAAGATTCTATTAACACTTAACAGCTCCATTAAAGGCCAGGTGACACTTGGTGAGGCGTCATCCTTCACAAAGACCATGGTAGAATATCATCATGACCCCTGAGTGTTGAACACGCTTGTCAGTGAATAAGGGACAGTGAATTTAGTCTCGCTCCCAAGAAAACAAAGGGTGATTCTTTCCTCGCTGTATTTTTCATATGCAAATAAATAAACTACCCTTATCTTTTCATCCTGACGGACACTTAAGTGTGAGTTCTTAAATTAAGGAGTCGAGTAGAATAAATGTATGAGTACTCTAAGAATAGTGCACAAAATACAACTTGTAAACAAAAGTTTCATTTGAAGTCTTTATACTCACTGATTATTCACCTCAACATCTATAAAAGATTTAGTCTCACAATTTGTCAATTTCTCAATCTGAATTTGTGAAATTACTTATTTCCTGCAGAATTTAAAACATCACAGTTTGTTAGAAGTTATTTTTTTTTGCTTTGACTTTTTCTCCGTACTTAAATTTATATCATGTTGCTTTGGATCATATTAAGAACATTTAATGGAATTTACATTTACTTTGGCTTTCATTGCCTGTCATTCCATGGAATGGAATTGACAGAACTGCATATTAGGGTTAGGGTAGCCTTGCACGGGGGGGCAGGGGTGGGGTTGCCGCCTGGGCCCGGTCTGGGTGTGGCCTCTATATTCACACTTTCATAGTTTCCATTGGAGATATTTTTAAAAACTAACTTTTTTTTTTTTAAATCTATGTCACGAGATGAATCCAAGGAACTTTGTCGGAGTCTTTATGACCTTCCTAGAGCAAGATAACTTCCAAATTTTAATACTAACATGCTGAAATGCAAATTTTGAGATACCAGCAAAATCGGCTTTCAGATGCAAAGTTTGAGCCCAGTCCAGCCATGCTAACAAAAATAAGCATGCTAGTGCTAACTT
Organism: Hyperopisus bebe; assembly: GCA_026777045.1. NCBI lineage: Eukaryota > Metazoa > Chordata > Actinopteri > Osteoglossiformes > Mormyridae > Hyperopisus > Hyperopisus bebe. Next base: position 7,773,906 of record JAODJW010000019.1, read on the forward strand.
GGGCTTCAGTACCATCAGTGGCATGTTGGGCCATGCTAATGCAAATGTTGTCAAGTTTAGGTGGGGATTTGTAGGGTGTGGTGTCAGTATGGTGTGGTGTGTGGGCGATAATAATTATCTCTAGAAGACTAGACTCCATTTATGGTCTGTTAGCCCCAGACCGGCATCCCTACAATGCTATCCAAGTGGATCTAGGGTGGCTGGATACTTACCTCTTCAGCTAAATGTATCTTCATCGACACTGTTCCTTTTCCAGGCCATCTGAGTGCAACCTGACATCACTGATTAAGTAAATTCATTGCCCAATGCTACAATGGCCAATTTAACCCAAGCTTTAAATGCAGATACTGAACATAGTATGCTCCTAAGTTGTCTGAAGTACAGATAACAAACTATCAGAGAAAGTCTCTGCAGTACTGCTATCTACTACTTACCAGGGTTCATGTAATCTTTCAGCTTTATTTCTAACTTAACACACACACATTCAAAATGCTTCTGACGCCCCTGTCTGATCAGAATATCTTCGGATCCAAGAAAATCAAAATATAGCTGTTTTGGACGTAAAATATAAATATTTATTTCATCTGCATTTCCATAATTTTTCCACAAGATGGCGACAAAATCATGGCGAAAGTAGGGGTTTAAGTACCATAGGTCGCGCAGATTTCAAAATTGATATTTGGCAGTTTAGACTGCTGATTCAGAATCAAGTACTCCGCTCTCTAAGTAGTCGCCAAGTGGTACTAGATAAACGGGACATAGTATGCCGCTCCCCTCTGCCATAGTAGTTGCCATACATCAAGCTAGGAAATTTTCAGTGGAACATAACATTGAAGAAATTGTTCTACATTAGTTTTTCAATACACTAATTGTTACTTATCATTGTTACTTGTTTAACATTTCTTTTAGTACTTTTACTGCAGTAGAAGAAACTTGTGTGACTTGGGGAGAACATGCAAACTAAACACTGACCGAGTGACAGTGTGATTTGAACCCCTTGGAATCACGAGGTGACACTGTGCCACCGTCAAACCAAACCAAACCAAACCAAACTAAGATAGTACCCAGAAAACATGGTTTGTTCAAAAAAATCCAAAAATGACTCAGGAAAGGATGAATTTTATATAGTGCTTTTCAGAATGAATTGGAAACCTCCACCACTGTGTGGCACCCACTTGGATGATGTGGCAGGAGAGAATTCACCAATTAGATATAGGGGATAATTAAGAGGCCAGGTTTGAAAGGGCCACCATGGGCAATTTTAGCCAGGACATCAGGGTACCACCCCTATTCCTTCGAAAGATGCCCAGGGATGTTTTTTGACCTCAGACAGTCAGGACCTCGGTTTTAAGTCTCATCTGAAGGACAGTATCATTTTTACAGCACAGTGTCCCTGTCACCACTCTGGAGCATTGGGATCCACACTGACCACAGGACGGGCTAAGCTATTGGCCACACTAACACCTTAACACCTCCTTCATTTCTGTCTGTCATTTTCCCATTTAGCCAGCAGGTGTCGCTGGCCACACCGTTTCCCCAGTGTCTACCAAGGTTTAGCACTGCTCTTTTCCCAGTCTGTTTCTCTACTCCTCGGGCTACTATGTGGCTGAATGAGCCAAGCGGGCATTTCAGAAGCGGGCATCCTTACTCATTTTCCCATTTAGCCAGCAGGTGTCGCTGGCCACACCGTTTCCCCAGTGTTTACCAAGGTTTAGCACTGCTCTTTTCCCAGTCTGTTTCTCTACTCCTCGGGCTACTATGTGGCTGAATGAGCCAAGCGGGCATTTCAGAAGCGGGCATCCTTACTGGCGTACTGGAGAGGTCAGCCTCAACATGTAGGACATGTATTCTGTGCCCCTGGTTTATTTTCTATATGTTAATTACATATTTCTACATGGATCTTTGTTTTTGTACCTTTGTAGTTATCCGTTTCTAGCTAGTTTATAATAATTTTCTGCAACCCTTCTTTCTAATCTCTTCTAGTGTTAGAGTATGTAATGATTGTTAGTTATCCTCACCGGTTTCTTGTTACTCCTAGTTCCTAATGTTTGGTTAATGGTTAATGGCCCAATTCCTGTTCCTTGTCTAGTCCTCATTACTTGAGGATATACGTGTCTGCCCTTACCCAATTTCTCTGTTGATCACTGTGAGCATTTATAGATGTTGACTGTCTGTGTTGTACAGTAGGTGTGTCTTGCTTATGTTTCCCCTGGGTTTCCTTGCATTGAGTCCTAGCCTTTGTTAGTTATTTATAATCAGCTTGCTCATCCTTACAGAGAACACGTTTTAGGCGGTATAAAGGGAATTGCCCCATGGGGGTGAAGGAAGTATCTATTAATAGACAGAAACGTCCTCTGCAAATTAGTCGCCCCTTGGCATTTATAGTGCTTTTGCTAGGAAATGCAGACCAGGCTAAAAGCAAAATTGTTACAGCTATAGCGGCTTTTTGCTTTATCATTTATTGCTACGGATATGTGACCATACTGAATAATAGAGAACATAGGGTTTAGTTCATTATGGATTGTTATCATGATATATTTGTGATATTATGATGATTGCACTGAGCCATGATCCCAAAACCGAGTTTTGTACCAAGCTGTGAATTTTGTTCACCAATATCCCCTTAATGATAAAGCTGAATAACACTTTCGACTGCAGGTCCATCTCCTCACAATGCACAGCTTCAGACGTTCCCTACTTCCATTCACTGGTTCAGTCTTTCTGTTCTCCACTTCACAACCCCACACAGCTTGTACGGCACAATCACAGTTCTCTTTGACTCATTATTTCTGTCTTCCACCTGCAATGAATTATGCACCTTTGCTGTTTATAAGATATTTTACCTCATCTGCACCACCCGCTTTGTATTCTGTACCTGTATCTTGTGGTATTTAAGTTTGGGGCAGGCTTGTGCTTTTTGAGGTATCCTTGTAAGGATACTGGATATCAAGTTTTTCCTGCCAGTGATCAGTACAATTTAACGGCATCTCAGAAGTCTTAAAATAATAATGTTAGAACCTACACATTTTTCAGATTCAGCAATAAAGAGCATGAAATTATTATCGTGTTTCTTCTTCTTCTTCTCATTATTATTATTAATATTAATAATAATAATAACAATAATACTAATAATTGTGTTGTGCTGTGCTTGCAATGCTGTCCCAGCAAATAACTTTTGTTACATGAAATTGTCTTTTTCATGCATGTCAATAGTTGGCAATGTTATTTGTTTGCATTTTAATTGGTCACCCATGACTACCTAACAGAGTTAAATTTGGCAATCCTACCGGCAAGTTGATGTTCCATTTGTGATGTCAAACACATATTTTTCTGAAGTGCAGATCAAAAGAATTTAAAATGTCATCTGAATATTAGCACATAAGACCAGAATCACATCCTAACTTTGTGAATATTCACAATGTTTATCTTATTATGGACGTATACTTTGCATAGATGTACATACTGTATTAATTGTTTATCCAATGCAAAAAAAATGCAGGGTTCAGGGAAGCCAGAGAGTCACAGAACACACACACACACACACACACAAACGCACACACACATGAAACCAGGATTTAATCAGGAATTTAAAGACGCAAAATATATGTTTTACAACTTTTGAAAGGAATCGGAGTAAGCAGAGAAAATTTATATTAATTTATTTTTTTAAGATAAATTTTAAATAATAAATATTTATTGAAAAATATCCATCCATCCATCCATTTTCCAGTCAGCCCAGACACCCTGCAGAGGAAGCTCATTACGCTTGTATCTGCAATCTCACTCTTTCAGTCACTACCCAGAGCTCGAGACCACAGGTGAGGGTAAGGAACATAGACTGATCGGTAAATTGACAGCTTTGACTTCCAGCTCAGCTCCCTCTTCACTAAAACTTTCAAAAATATAAATAATCAATAATCAAAAATAAATTCTATTAAATAAACAATGCAAGCTTTTCACTACAAATACCCCTGGATTATTTAAACTGCCACGATTTAAAAAGTATACACACCCGAGCATGTGAGCGGAGTGGAGCCTAGGAGTGTCTGAGAAATGTCGTTTGAGTTTCAGCACATTTGAAACTCTTGTCCTTAGCCTTATTGGCTCATCTCTTCTAGCTCTTCACCCCAAATCACCATTGTTATTGTGTATAGACCACCTGGGCCGTACAGTAATTTTCTTAAGGAGT
>JAODJW010000019.1:7792638-7821511 GCA_026777045.1 Hyperopisus bebe
ATTATTATTATTATTATTATTATTATTATTATTATTATTATGTTACTCATATCCTTAGCCCGACATCCACATATCATGTGTTGTTTTAATAAGTTTACATGTGTTTAAACTGTGTGGGAGAAGTATTTTAAGGCTTAAACTATAAAAAGAATGTTTATAATGTCTTTTTATATCGCGGATTTTCACGTATCGCTGATGGGTGTGGAACACATCTTCCGCGATAGGCGGGCGATCACTGTAGTCCCGCTTTCTATGATATATCTGTGTGAGCTGAGTTTTTCAAGCCTGATTCATTTAAAAACTAAAAACAGAGAGAGACTGACAGCTGTTGAGGAAGAGCTTTGTATGTGTCTGTCTTCAATTCCTGCCAGAATATCAGCTTTGTGTTCATCCAAACAGGCTTAGGTTTCACACTGAGCGAGTATAAAAAATTAAGACTATTTTGTCATTACTAGGCTACAGAGTGTCATTTTGTAACATTTTCGGTTGGTGGTGTGCCGTGGGATGTTTTAAGTGTAAAAAATGTGCCGTGGCTCAAAAAGGTTGAAAAACACTGCACTAATAAACCCACTTAAAAGATTTCACCTTTCATGGTCTGTTGCGCACAATGGTGTGGGCTTAAGCCTTAAATACCACAAAGATAAGAACTTGCAAAAGCTGTTTCTGCCTTGCTCTGGCACGTACACTCAGATAATGTTGTCTTAAATCAGTTAGTCTGTTGGACGTGTTTCCAGCAACATACATAAGTTCGGTATAACTGAGCAGACTGACAGTCTTGCTCTTATCAACTGCTTTTCTCTCCACTGGTGGAGTAATTAATTGGAAAACCAAAATGTTCTAGAACTGGCGATTATAACTGCATGAGGTGTCCTCTAGTGTGACCTGTGCTTACAGCCCAGCACCATGCAGCTCGATTGGCGTTCACCAGAGAACACCAGAATTGGCAAGTTCACCATTGGCGACCCGTTCGCTTCACAGATGAGAGCAGGTTCACACTGAGCACATGTGACAGACTCTGGAGATGCCATGGCGAATGCTATGCTGGCTGCAACATCATCCAGCATGACCAGTTTGGTGGTGGGTTAGTGATGGTCTGGGGAGGCATATCCTTTGAGGGTCACACAGACCTCCATGTATTAGCTAACAGTACCCTGACTGCTGTTAGGTACAGGGATGAAATCCTCAGACCCACTGTCAGACATTACACTGGTGCAGTGGGCTCTGGGTTCCTTCAGGCGCAGGACAACGCCCAGCCTCAGGTGACCGGAATATGTAGGCAGTTCATGGATGACAAAGGCATTGACGCCATTGACTGGCTCCCACGTTCCCTAGACCTGCATCCAATCGGAAACCTCTGGGAGCATCCAGTGTCACCAAGTAGCGCCACAGACTGTCCAGGTACTCAATGATGCCCTGATCGAGGTCTGGGAGAAGATCCCCCAAGACGCCATCTGCCTTCCCTTCAGAAGCATGCCCAGACATTGTTGAAAGTGCATACTACTGAGTCACATTAAGAGAATCAACCTGTGATGTCAGTTTTTTACTTTACTTTTTAGTGTGATTTTGAATGCAGCCCTCATTGGGTTAATGAGTTTGGTTTCCAATGACCAATCTTATGTCCTTTCGTTGTCAATGAATTGCACAATGTGTATAAGTAAAGATTTTCAACTTGAATATTTTGTTCATGGAGATATGATGTGTGATTTAAGTGTCCCCTTAACTGTTTTAAGTAGTGCATGCTTTTTAAATTTCTTTTTATAAAAGTAGCTCTCGCTTTTAAAATAAAAGTTTGGGAACCCTATATTTGTAATGACGGTCCGCTTACCACACCTTTCAAATTGTTAGCATCCAGTTTAACTTCATTAAAATTAGGATGTAAAAAATACTGTTAATGTGCAATGTTAAAAGGGCGGAATATGTAATACACTAGGAATATGTTTAAAACATTATCAGTATTACACTGTAAGTAACTATTAACCTTGGTTCTAGAAACACCGACTAAAAATGGCGAAATTAACAGCTACTAGTGCACGAATTCCTATGTCGACATAAGTTTTAAAGCTGGCTGTTACGTCTTTTTCATACTATCTAGAGCATATAAGTTCATCCCAGTGTCTACATGGCATATACTGTAATGCGACGATCAACGTGATTCTAAAAATAATATGAGCGATTATGGAAGATTCGGTTTGCAGGCTTAATAACTCCGAGTTAGACACCAGTCGTCCAACCCGAAGAGAAATCAGTCAGCTGATCAGCATTTACTGAAGACTAGAAAATGGTACGTCTTGCCTTGCTGATTTAAATGTTCTTCGTTAATTATAATGGAGTGTGTCGCCGTAGCTAGATGACAGCATGAAGATGTTATTAAGGTTTTTTTGTGATATGAAGCCGCAGGAAGTGCTGTTTCTCGGTTGATTTGTGTGGCCAACTGCCTATAGCACCATGTTTTTCCGTGTAACAATTGCTCGAAAACTGTGGTATATAATGTCTGATAGACGTACTTTTCCCGTTCTTTAGAGGTTTCGCTTTTGCGGAGACTTGGACTGTCCGGATTGGGTGCTTGCAGAAATCAGCACTTTGGCGAAAATAGTTAAGTCAATTGCACTTTCCTTGTGGGATATGTTGTGGGATGTACGTAACTTTCTATGAAACTGTACCTGTGGTCCCAAGTGTGATACGTTATTTTCTGTAATAACAGTAATGGTCATGACAGTGTCATTCGAACCAGGTGTATTCATGTCTTGCAGTCCAGTGTAAAGATGAAACTTCTTTGTGTCCAAGTGCTGAAGGATCTGCTTGGAGAGGGCATTGATGTAAGTAGCTTATGTACCCCTTTTTAGGTAATGACCTGTTTGCTGCTAAGTGGATTTTAAGGTTTGCACTGATCAAGCTAAAATGTCAGTCCTTAATTTAAAGTCTTTCATTATTTTTCAGTATGACAAAGTTGCAAAACTCACTGCAGATGCAAAGTTTGGTAAGTGCAAGGGCCTTTAGCATGTTTTTTTTTTTTTTTTGCTTATTGCATTGCCTGGAAATGATCTCTACCAAGGACTGTCTGACAATATTACATCCTTCTTGCAGAGACTGGTGATATAAAAGCTAGTGTGGCAGTGCTGAATTTCATCCTCTTTAGCGCAGCTAAGAATGATGTGGACAGTGAGTCCCTTTCCAGTGAGCTGCAGCAGCTAGGTCTGCCCAAAGGTAATCTCCTTTTTGTTAATCAGCTCTTAATCTCCTGCTGTTTATGCTGCTATTTTATTTATGTACTGTATGTAGTTACTTCATCCCTGGGGCTCGACTGGCCATTGGTCCAAGGGGTAAAAATGGTTCATCCCCGATGGCCCCACCACCAGTAGGGGGAGCCGTGGGGGTCGGGTGTGGTGTAGATTGGGTGGCAGTGGAAGGCTAGGGCCTCGGTGGACCGATCGTCGGTTACCAATTCTGGCAGTTCGCACATGGAACGTAACCTCTGTGGTGGGAAAGGAGCCTGAGCTGGTGGGGGAGGTAGAGAGATACCGGCTGGATATAGTTGGGTTCACCTCGATGCACGGCTTGGGTTCTGGAACCAATGTCCTGGAGATGGGCTGGACTCTATTCCACTTTGGAGTTGCCCACGGAGCGAGGCGCCGAGCAGGTGTGGGCTTACTTATAGCCCTCCGGTTTGGTGCCAGTGCGTTGGAGTTTACCCTGGTGGACGAGAGGGTTGACTCCCTTGGACTTCGAGTCGGGGGAAGGGCTTTGACTGTGGTCTGTGCAAACGCGCCGAACATCAGCTCAGAGTACCTTCTGGGGACTCCCATTGTTCTGCTGGGGGTCTTTAACACCCATGTGGGTAATGACAGTTCACTGATGAACAACAAAGAGTCATTCCAAAGGTTTTCAGCTGGATTTAGTTCAGGCTGACAATTCTTCGTGAATCCTGTGGATCACCCTCCCATCTATGCCAGATGTATACAATATCTCTGATATATTTGCTTGATGCACATCTTGTCCTTCACTGGCCATTAAACTTTGTAGGTTTTTCAAGGTTGCCATTGCAGGACTCCAGACTAACTTTTTCCACTAATAGCAGGAGTGCCGTCTACTGAAAATTTTAGGAGCACCAGCAGAAAATTTAGGCGCACCACTTATAACACATTCATATTTTTTTCCATGTGTCAATGCTTTGGTAATATACCATGTACAGAAATAACAAAGTGATGTTTTATTTTAAAGAAAGAAGTCACAAAAATAAGTAGTGGACAGTGGAAAAGATCATCGGGGTCTCCCCCATCTGGCAGACATTTACACGTCATGCTGCATCCGCAAAGCCACCAGCATCGAGGATGACCTCACACACCCCTCCCACACCCACTTCTCACCCCCTTCCGTCTGGCCAAAGGTTCCGTAGCATATGGGCCTTCACTGCCAGGATGGGAAACCAGTCTCTTCCTTTAAGATCCTTGAATCAAAACCAAATGATAAACTATTTCATACACAATTAAATTTATTATATACTGCACACTTTCTATCCTGCTGCTAATATTGTTTGCACTTTTATTTACTATTTATTGCTGTCTTGCTGCTAAAATACAGTACGACATAAGTACTGTATCTGAAATAACAGTATTCAAATATCCATTTCAGACCAGCATGGTTACTACTGTCAACTGCACTGTATGTTGTCTTGTCCAGCATATTGCGCTTGTATTGTCCCGTGTTGTTTCTGACCACCTGTCTCAGGAATGTAATTCCCTCTTGCTTTGAGGGTGTATTCGCACTTTGCCCGGTTGCCTTGTACCAGACCCGAGCACAATTGTCCCCACTTCCCTGCTGGTATGTGGTGACATTGTGCCTAACGTTTCAGGAACGCTTTTATATTCTCCGTGAGACTTTGTGTGCTGAAGAATACATAGGAAGGACAACGCTGTTGCACAGCACAATGGAATTCATGATTAATGTCCTTTTTTTGTGGCTTATCTGAAATTACTTTGCCATGACACACAGACCTCATACATTTATAGAGTATGCACTGCAGTGATTTTTATTTAATTGTGCTGCATGTATTTACCAAATGTCTTGGAGTTTTTGTGTGTTTTTATCCAGTTGTTCCTGAATACTCTTGTCAGCCTAAATTTCCAGTGCACACAGTACCTCTGCTGTAGACCAATGTGACTCCTATGCTACAATGTTTGTTAAATGTTTGTTGCTACTGATCTGTGCAGCCTACCTGATCTGTGCAGCCTACCTGATCTGTGCAGCCTACCTGATCTGTGCAGCTTACCTGATCTGTGCAGCCTACCTGATCTGTGCAGCCTACCTGATCCGTTCCTTCCAGGTCCGATCCATGTATGGTGTATATGTGCGCAAGCTCGCGTGTGTCAGCCGCATCATTGACATCATGTCTGTGTTCGGTGCTCAGGCACGGTTAGTGGTCAGCCTGGATGTATACAGTACTGTGCCTGAGCCCAACTAACCACACTTTAACCCACCTCATCAATCAGGCCAGAGTGTGATTAAGCGTAATGGAGCAATCGCACTAGTCAAACAAACGACTTTGGGGGTCCAAAGTGCTCGGGCACTGTATAGATCCCCTAGTGTTAGTATACCCTGAGACACTGCTGGATAGTCTCTTATCTATTTTAAACTCTTCTTTAGTCTCCAGCACTGTCCCTACCTGTTTGAAATATATACTGTATTTCAGTACATGGTTTCTGGTATATTTTAGGTTGAACATTTTTGTTTTATTGAGTATTAGCCCCTTTTTGCATATCAAATCCAGCACCACAAGGTAATCTGAGTAGCCTCTTCTGGCTGTGTCCCTTTATGCAGTTTTGTCTGACTTGTTGTGGAAGGTCTTTGGAACCCATCCTGCTTTCTATGTGTGTGGCTGAACTTGCAGTCTGAAGCTGTTTTTATTCAGCTGAATTGCAATGATTCCGCACATGCGTAGCAATCGGCTGTTTGTGTTAGTCTGTTATATTGAAGGGAGTACATACTTATCAAACAGATATTACAGATATTTTAATGTAAGAATTTTTAGAAGTATTCTTTTATTTTGAAATTAGGTATTCTGTGTGAACACTTTGTTAAAAAGGGTGCATTCATTTTCCATCCACTGAATGTCCATGTGTCTTATTGAGAGAAGGGAAGTACCATATCCCCCACAGGGATGAATAGAGTGTTACTATTTTTTCCTCCTTAAATGTATATTTTGGGTTCAGCACACCCATGGCTGATTCACGTCCCCCTGATTCCTTCCCACAGAGCACGCCACAGGTCTGTGCAAGTCATACGAAGACAAGCACTCCGCCCTGCAGGACAGACTGCGGGAAAGCAGTCTGCGCCGTGAGTAACTGCCCACGTGCCACATAAGGTCCCCAGCTGCTTAATCAGATTGTCTATGGGGGAATATGACTGCTAAATGGTGTAACTGGAACAAGTTCTGGGAGAGATTTAATAACGCGATGTAGATGATTATTTTGGTGTGTAGTTTCCATTGAGGTGCTTGAGTTCTGGGTAAACAACCGAGTGAGTCAGATGCTGGTTCTGTCTGATATCTATGCCACCAGCCTAGCGGTGAAAGAAGGCTATGCTGCTGTGTTGCAGTGAGTCGCCTGGAGGACGTATCATGGCGCGTGGACTACACACTCAGCTCCAGCGAGTTGAAGGATGTCAGGGAGCCGGTGGTCCAGCTCCGGCTCCGGGCCCAAGGCATCGATCCGGGCTCCACACAATCGACTGTATTCTCTGTTAGTGCGGACAAGTTCAGGGTCTTGCTGATGGGTGAGCACAGAGGGCCGCATATACATTTACACGTGCCTTCATTTCGCTTGAGGTATTAAGAGAGTTTCCTGTCAGATCATTGGATACATTATCTTCTGTTTGCGTGGGGAAAAAAAAGCTGTTTTTTTTTCCCTCAATTTCAGAACTCAAGCAAGCCCAAGCCTTGATGAATTCCCTGCACTGAAGGAAGCACCCATTTGCACTTACAAGTTTTCATCTAGAAATGCGTTCATTCAATTACATTTAACGACAGCAGGTTCATTAAGGCAGCTGGCGAATGGTGGTGGTATTTCTGTGTAGGAGAAACTGCATAAAAGCAGTGTAAATACTTCAGAAGGTAATTTAATTCATACGTGGATGAAGAAGCTTTTTCAGGAAAGCAGATAGCAGGATAGATAAAGGAACAGACAATTCAGAAAACTGTGGCACAGTTCGAGGTACTTCTGCTGCTATGAACAGTTTTTTTGTTGTTGCATTAAAAGGTTGTCTAAGGAACAAAATAAAATTAGTTTTGGGTAGAGATGGGCTGAGAAACTGCCTTGCAGTGGGTAAGTGCTTGTCAGCATGCAGAACTGTCTTTATAGATTGGTGCTTTAATCTTCTATTTATCGTATTAGAGAGTGCATGTCTAGTGTTACCCAACAAGGCAGTTCAGTTCAAGGGTAGGACTAACGTCATGGAAGCTGTGACGTAGGATCTGACTTGCTGTTTCATTGGATATGGGATTTGAATGGTTTCAGCAGACTTAAAACTTAGGGAACATTTGATTTGGTTGAGGTGTCAAAATCTTGGTGAACCCGTATACATTCTTCTGCTAATGAAAACTGATTTGTGATATAGAATGCAATTCTGGTTATTTATTGTAAAACTCATTTCTTAAAAAGCAACTGAGATGCCACAGGAATTAAATTTCATATTGACATTTCGCATGATTTAGCTGTTTCATACATTATACATACATCTCATACATCAAGTTTTTTTCTCCATGCAATTAAAGATGTCTGTATGTATACAATATCCACAGCATATCATTGGCTTTTCTTTGTATAGTTGTATTGTGTAATGTGTATGCACATTATTGTAGTCAAACTTGTCCAAAAATGAAATATTGTAAGTAATGTTTAGAGACACTTTGGGTAGCTGTTTTAACATGATGCTCTGTTGAACATTGGAGGAGTGCCCAACTTTAATTGCTCTGATTAAAACTAAAATAATAGAAATTTAAATTAAAAACGAGAAGGGGGTTCGACCTACGCACCCTATATCCGCAACGTCACCTGTTAAAATGAGTTGTTCATTACTGGTCCTGTATTTTCTGCTGGAGTGGGACTTCCAACAAAGTGATTGATATTCTCGGTGTAGCCTATATGGCCACTTCCTGTACCTTATTGCCTTTCTATTGATCGAAGTATTTGACGTTTTAACAGAACATTACTGTATAAATATTTACATTTAGACGACGTAAAATTTGGGAACTCGCTTGAAACTTCTGTATGACATCGGTTAAATCTAATTTAAGGGTTTAAGTAGGCTACCCCTAAAAATAGATTCCATTGATTTAAACATTTATTTTCTTAATTTTATAATGAATAAATATTAATCATGATAATACGACGTGCTTCATAGTCTGTTTTCCAAAGACAGCTACCGTGGGAATGTAATAGCATGGGGGGATGTAAAGAAGCTTAAATACACGAAGGAACAGAAAACTACAACTCCCGAAGTATCTACGCGCCAGTTATTTACACTGGCCGACCGAGAGTCTTATGTTCTGTGCAGGAAACTCTGGCTCTTGGTAAGAAACTTACAATGTTTATACCATCGTGAACTAGAAACACACCTGAAAGCAATTAGTAAAATACTGAATTATATAAGAAGGCTTTTGCTGAATGTAGTGTACCTGCGTGATATATGTTTCCCTATTCAATCGCTAAGCCATTACGGTAGGGCAATGTCTTAAAGCAGGGCGCACGACCCCAAGTATCATTTTCACATCAAAATTTAATTCTTGTAATCATTTTGTGTACATGATATGGGTTGAGCATAGGCGACGATTAAATGTATTTTCGTTTTGGGATTGCGTTTAGAAATCTATCTTAGGTTTGACATGTCAAGCATGATACGGAGGTTTCAAGTTCGTGAGGTTTTTGGTATTTTTTTTCTTTCGGAAGTGAGTTTATAGACTTCGAAGCCTCTTGGGTGTTATGGTAGGAAAAGAAAAATAACTCGTGATGTCTGACTGATGGTTAATTCGAGGGAACGAATTAGTAACTCGAGATCACGAATTTCGACGAGATATTTTTTCTACCATGACACCTAAGGGTCTCCGTATAAACTTATGTTTCTACGAGTGCGTTTGTAATTGATGCCCTGCAATGCTGTCCACCCCTTATTAGCCGCTGCTGTTCGCTGTGACACCATGCCCGAAGGCCCGGAGCTGCACTTGGCCAGCCTGTTTGTGAACAAGGTCTGCACCGGCCTTGTGTTCACTGGGGCCGTGCAAAAGTCTGCTGTCAGTAAATGTCCCGAAGTGCCCTTTGCATCTGATGCATACAGCATCACTGCTATCTCCCGTGGCAAGGAGGTCCGACTGACCCTCAAGCCCATCCGGGCTGGGAAGGTTAATCGTGCTGTGGCTCCGTCCATGGATGTGGTCTTCCGTTTCGGAATGTCAGGTTACTTCTCCTTCAATAAGGTGGAGGAGCTACCCAAACATGCCCATCTGCGCTTCTACACCAAAGAGAAAATCCCCAAGGTGCTGAGTTTCGTCGACCCCCGCCGGTTTGGCAGCTGGCAGCCCAATGGAACCTGGCAAGCAGAGAGGGGGCCTTGTGTAATGCTGGAGTATCAGCAGTTTCGGTTTGAACCCCCATTTTCTACACTATAAAACTGAGAGCATTTATAATTATCAGTTATAATTAATAAATGGTCTGAACAATGCTTAAATTAGGGCATCCCCATAATATTTGGATCCCCTATTATCTTTTACAATGAGGTATATTACCATTTCTGTATACTTCTTTTTAGCAATAATGTTTTATTTGCCTTACTTTGTCACTGCTGTTGTGGGATTTTGAACGCAAGTTTTTCTATTCACCCACACTTATCAAGTATCAAGTTATGGGGCATAAAAAGTGAATATATTTTTGATTTGATTTGACCCTGCAGGCTCAACGTTCTATCACACCTGTCAGACCGTGCATTTGAGAAGCCCATCTGTGAGGCTTTGCTCAACCAGAAGTACTTCAATGGTATAGGGAATTATCTGCGAGCAGAAATCCTTTACAGGTGAGCCTGAATGCAATATGTTTCTTACTCTAATGTAACTTGTAAGCTTGTTTTATGCCATGATTTGATTTCCTGACCATCCCACCATTTCCAAATACGTGGACCTCTCCACTGACTGCTTTCCCCTGCTGTCTGGTTCAGTCATTTAACTCCCAACTATAAGCTTTGTGAAACGTTAATTGCTGGGGGTGGATAATAATAATAAGTGTCTCTGTAAGAAATAAAAATCATAGGTTGCCAGATTGGTGATTCTGATTCCCCCTCCTCTCTGTGTTTGGAGTTTGCATGTTCTCCCTGTCTTGCCTGGGTTTCCAGTAGGTACTCCTATGTCCAAAGATAGGGAGTTTGTATCTATATTAATTTTTTTTTTTTATTGACTCAACATATAATTTTAACTGTGTGTATTGCAGTTGTATTGCAGGAGTAGAGCAGTTTCCCTGGTTAAAAACAAACCTACAACTTAAATACCATTCTTCTGATGTGTAGGAAGCATTACGGTGATCTAACTCCAGTCATAATACAAACAGCACGAATACACAACATGAAATAATCCTCTAAACGTCTTACTCCTTAAACCGGCATGCTGAGTTCAACCCTGTAGCTAATTGCTATTTTATTGTAGGGGTTTTAGTTCCCTGATCCTCTGATTCCAGCTTTGTTTTGTCGGTGCTGGATCCCTGTTTTAGATTCCACCCTTCTTAGAAAGTTGCTGAATGTGACTTCCAAAGGTCCTTACAGGTATCAGCACACAAGCGTAAGATGTTGTAGTCATTTATTCTTTATCATATACCTAGACAAATCTCTGTAAAGGCTCAGAATTATAACCTCAGCATTTGTGTTGCATCCAACTTTCTCTTTCTCTCCTTTGGCTTCTGTGAAAGTAGATCTTACCTGAATGGCATTTTTGCTATGTACATTACACTAGAATAAACATCCCACCGTTTGTCAAAGCGAGGAGTGTACTTCAGAAACTTCAGACAAAGGAAGCATCTGGGGATGAATGGAAGCTCAGTGAAGATGAGGTGACTTGTAATTTTAAAAGAAAGAATGTTGTTTTGTAATTTTTACTCTCTGTTAGCTCTCCAAACATCTTGCTTTCTCTCCCAGGCGCCCAACGAGAAGTTGAAGATGGAAACAGCTGACCTTCTGAGCTTGTGTCACACTGTCCCGATGGAAGTGGTAAACTTAGGTCAGTGTTCAGGTCAAAATATTTAAGGAAGAGGCTGTATTCTTGGGAACATTGCACATCTACAACTGCAGTAGATTCATTATTAAGCAGTATATTAAGGATTGCTTCATGCCAGTACTGCCAGCAAACCCTTATAAAAAGGAGGATCATTAAATTGCTGTTTATTTGTAGATAAATTAAAAATGTTTACCTGGTTAATTATGTTGCTAATCTAGTTATTACTACATAGAACTTGTAATGACCTTATCAATGGTCAGTGCTTATTCATTATAATTGCAAATTAAAAGTAAATAAAAATATCTTGTAATTATTCACTCCTATTTATCTTTGCTAGGCTCTCAGAAGGGTTTCTGTCTGTTCATTTTTGCTCCGATTGTGTTCCAACTCGCTAGGTGAGAAGGGATATGAACCAGCCAAGAAAGATTACTCTGTCCTTATGACATGGATGCAGTGTTACTCAGTAGAAGGCATGACATCACTGAGAGATCACAATGGCAGAACGATCTGGTTCAAGGTAAGAAATGAGCCGTTTCCCCCTACATGCAATTAGCCAAATTGAAGGGTGTGGCTGCTATTAAAAAAAAAAAAAAATGTCTGTTACAGGGTGATGCTGGTCCCATGGCACCTAAAGGTGAGATGACCTTTAAGTGTTTATGGGGGGGAGGGGGGGAACCAAGTAGGTGAAATTGGCAGATGCAATCTTATTTTCATTGTAGGACGCAAGTTGCCAAGAACCAAAAAGAGAAAACTGAAAGACGACGATGACGACAATGGGGATAATAAAGGCAATAGGGTAATTTTATTCCTGCACACATGGGATTGGCTCTGAGGCTGTGATGCTGACACCTGTATGGTGGCTTGTTTTGTCAGGTTACCAAAGACAAGCCTTCGAAAAAACTCACAAAAGGAAGCAAGGCAAATCCGGGAAATGGGCGTAAAAAGGCAGAGGTCAAGCAGGAAATCCGTCAATGGCGACGTGCTGAGAGCCAACCAGGAGTGAGTCGGCGGAGCAGCCGGCGGAGTGTGCGGATACGGCAGGACAGCGGCTCAGCGGGACCAGCCGGTGAGGGTCCCTGACATAGTGGGGCTGGATCCTAAAAGATCCTCATTTCTATACATCTTAACATATTTCAGTGAACAAAATGACCATTTCTCCAACAAAACAGTTCACTCTTGTCACCACACATAAAAAGCATTTTGAGTAAAATCCTTCCCGGTACATTGCTGCTGGCTGCTTGGCAGTAATTGGGATTCTGTTACATTCCTGCGCAGGTTACATGTTACATATTACATTAGATTTATTCAAATCAACAGACACTTTCATCCAAAGTAACATACATCTGAGAAAGCAAGGTTCAGCCCTGGAGAAATTGGGGACATGGTCTTGCTTAAGGGCCCAACGGTGAAAATAATCTGTCAGTCAAAGAGATTTGTACTGGCAGCCTTACAGTCATGCAGAGCCGCCAGCCACTGTAGCTGAGGGTATCTAGGGTGGTGCTGCATCAGCCCCTCTGTGATAGTTGCCTTGTGTGGGGCTGGTCAGAATGCAGCTGCTGGGCCGAAGGCCAGCCAGGATGAACAAATACAATGTGTTTCCAGTATTTTAGCAATAAGGCAAAAAGAACTTGACGAGGCTTTGATTACGTGGTCGTCAAGGACTCGGAACCATTTTTGGCATGTGAAGATGAGTGATCCATGGCCTTTGTGCAGAAACTTGACCCCCAACTATATACGCCGGTGCCTTGCAAAATTATGGTGTGCATACTGTAGGTATTTACTCCATAAATTCAAAACTTTGTACAGCCACCTTTTGCTACAATTACAGCTGCAGGTCTCTTGGAGTATGTCTCTGTTAGCTTAGCACATCTAGCCTCAAGGCAAAACAGCTCCAACTCCTACATGTTAGTGGGTTGCGTTGGTGTACAGCGATCTTCAAGTCATGCCACAGATTGAGGATTGTGGGCTGGGCTTTGACTAGGTCATTACCAAACATTTTAGTCTTTCCCTTCAAAGCACTCCAGTGAAGCTTTAGCAGTATATTTAGGGTCATTGAGCTGCTGGATTGTGAACCTTCATCTCTGGCTGACTCAAACTGGTCTTTTTCAAGAATTGTCCTGTATTTAGCGTCAAGTCCTCCTTCAGTCCTGACCAGCTTTCCTGTCCCTGCGGATGAAAAACATCCCACCATGCTTCACTTTGGGAATGGTGTTTTCAGGGTCATAGGAAGTGCTGGGTCTGTGCCACCGGAATTTCCCACGAAGGCCAAAAAGTTTAGTTTTAGTCTCATCTGACCAGAGAATCTTCTTCCATGTGTTGAGAAAACTCCAAACATGGTTTATTTCTTCTTCTTTAAATACTGGCTGTTTTCTGGCCACTCTTCCATAAAGCCCCACTCTGTGGAGTGTACGCCTTTAAGTGCTGCTTATGGACAGATACTCCCATCTCTGCTGTGGACCGTGGCAGCTCCTTCAGTGTTATCTTTGTTGCATCTCTGACTAATTCCCTCCTTGCCCGGTCTGTGAGTTTCGGTGGGCAGCCTTCTCGTCAGATTTGTCATGGTGCCATATTCTTTCTATTTTGCTATAATAAATGCGGCTCTGTGGTATATTGAAGGTTTGGGGTATTTTCTATAGCCCATCCCTGATCTATACTTCTCCACAACTTTGTCTCTGACCTGTTTGGAGTGCTTCTTGGTCTTCACGTTGCTTGCTTAGTAGTGTTGCAGAGTCAGGGTCCTTTCAGAATAAGTTGCTTTATAGACACCATTTAAAAGACCATGTGAAACTTTGATTGCACACAGGTGGATCTCAAACAGCTAATTTTGACTTAGTTATTTGGTTGGACTAACTCTTTAGGGGCTGAATACTTTTGCACACAAGATTTCTGTTTTTAATTATTGTTTGCGTCACAAAAAATATTTTGCAACTTTAAAGTTCTAGGTATGTTGTGTAAATCAGATGGCGCTAATCCCCCCAAAATCCATTTTAATTCCAGTCTGTAATGTGACAAAACAGGACAAACACCAAGGGGGGTGAATACTTTTGCAAGGTACCGTACTTCCAAACATGCACTGAAGGAATGGTTGGCAGTAAGCGCAGGCAAACAGGAGAAAGGGTGAAGAAGGCTAATTCTATAAATGAAAGGGTGAAGAAGGCTTATTCTGTAAATGAAAGGGTGAAGAGGCTAATTCTGTAAATGAAAGGGTGAATGAAAGGGTGGAGAAGGCTAATTCTGTAAATGAAAGGGTGAAGAGGCTAATTCTGTAAATGTAATGGCTGACACGAATGCATGCGTTTCAATGACAGGAAGATATCTGCCATCATGTAGGGGGTTTTGAACCTTCCAGAAACACACCCTGCAGGGCACATGTAGAATATCAAGCCTGTTTTGCTGGAGTCATTGGCAATAAGGGATTAAGTGACCTGTCATAACAGGCCAAGCTTAAAACATGACACAAAGCTTCCTCGGATCCAACACTTGCCATGTTTTACTCACACCCTAAGTCTGGCTTTCACAATCTCTGGATTAGAACGATATTCAGGACCAGACTCGCAGACTTATTTCAGGGCCAGTACGAATGCCACAGAGCTGCCCGCAATCCTGCATGAAGCTCATCTGGGAAATTGATACATCCAGGAAGTGGATCACCACCTTCTTCAAGCGAAAACGGATATATGAGCAATGAGGAGAAGTGGGAGCAGCATTAGTGTTGCAGAACACCAGCCGGCTCCCCCTTAATGGCTGACATTGAAACAGCCAGTCTGTACCTGTCATCTTTTATTTATAAATATATAATATATATATATGCCCTGGCATACTACGACGGTATTGTTTGC
This sequence comes from Hyperopisus bebe, assembly GCA_026777045.1. Taxonomy (NCBI): domain Eukaryota; kingdom Metazoa; phylum Chordata; class Actinopteri; order Osteoglossiformes; family Mormyridae; genus Hyperopisus; species Hyperopisus bebe. The sequence goes on from JAODJW010000019.1 coordinate 7,807,720, forward strand.
TTGTGTGACGTTTTGTCGGAGGTTATCTGTAACAAGAACTTTAATTCCAAATCCCATATATATATATACACCTATAAATATGAACCAGTACTTTGGAGCAGAGTCACTGGGAAAGCAAACGGTATTTTATCCCAGAGTTAATGTCCTGGCATTTTGATGTGTCAGTGAACGTGCTCAGATCCCTTCCGTGGGCCAAACCACCACCTCAGCTATGGCAGCCATCCACATCAACAGCGGCCAACAATCTGTGGAAATTGCAGAGTACTATCTCTGTAACTGGGGTGACTCACTGGCGCAGTGGTGAGCGCTGCTGCCTCTCATCTCTGGGACCAGGAGCTGAGCCTCTGCCATGGCTCCTTGTGGGTGGAGTTTGCAGGTTCTCCCTCTATTGTCATAGGGCTTCCTTTGGGTACTCCAGAAATATATCCATTCCGACAGAATTCTCCCAAAAGCAGGTCTTTAAAAAAAACCGTCTGAGTGGCAAGACTTGTGAGCATTATTTTCTTTCGTAAACATGTGAAACACCATTGTAGCCCAGTCGTGCAAACAATCCCTGCTCACAGTCCAAACACAACTGTCATACTTATTCACACACAAGTGATTAGAAAATAGAAACTACCTTTGTACAGCATATGTAAAGACCTACAAACATACCAGAATTTGTACGTCTTTGTGCTTAACTTTATAATGAAACACTATGTAAGAAGAAAGTATCAATTACCTAAGAGGATTTTTTATGTATTTTTTTTTCTTGTAATAAAGGACGGCAGAAAAAAAAAGGTGGCGTGACCAGCAGAAAAGTCCGGAAGAGCAGCTAACAGTACAGACAGCAGCAGTTTCGGGTTGATTAAAAGAAAAAAGCACTTAAAATCCAACTTTGTACTTGGATATTGACTGTATTATTTTTGTCAATGTTTGGTATTTTAACAAATACAGTATTGATTCATTAAAAGCAATACATTACTAATGCAGTCATTCATCCATTCCCTGGCTTTTATTTCATTATGTTAATTCATTCATTTAGCAGATGCTTTTATCCAAAGTGACGCAAAACTGAAAAACCTGGGCCAATCAATCCCCGGAGTAAGTTGGGCTTAAAGGTCGTGTTCAATGGGCCAACTGTAAAACCACACTGCCAACTACGGGACTCGAACCAGCGACCTTCCAATCACAGGCAGAGTGTCCAATCCCATAGACCTACCCCCACTATGAATTGTTCCGATTGCTACATTTGCAATGTATGAATCAAAATGCCGTCCAGGGTGTTCACTTGTTGGTTGAAACGTAAGGTCCTTTATGTTGTGAGGCTCTTCAGTCAAGGAAGAGCAGAAGAGAGATAATCTGAAAGGGGGTGAAATCCAGGCTGATCCCTGATGCCGTGAGTAGGGTGGGCTTTGATGGCACAGGACGCTCCAGAAGATCACAGCTGAGGCAAGAGAAATATTTATGAATCTATTAAGTTACTGGCTGACCACTCGGTCTCATACATGCAACCTTACTTACTGTGAGACCTTCCTGAGGTTCAGAGAGGAGCTGAGGGTCACTCTCACACTGCTCCCGTAGGACTCGTACAGACGAACCACAAGAGCGTCGTCATGGTCTTCAGCCTGCGTGATACAGACAGTGTCATTCCGGCCCTGTCCCACTGCTTGGAGGTCAGGATGAGTTTCGGGGATACCTGTTTTATGGTCTCCAGGATGACTGCTGGCGAGCTGACGGAGAAGGCGCTCCAGGAGCTGAGGCTGGGCGAGTCGGGCACCAGTCGAAGGGGGAAGTTAAGGTTGTATGCACACTGGATGACCGAAGAATCCTGGAAGGAACCTGAACAATGGGACAAAAAGGGAAACCTTTGCTTAGTCGGCAGTTCCCAGCGGCTAGAATGCTTCAGAAGAGCAGGGGTTAACTTGCCTGAGTGTGGCATGACTGCATACATGAAGCGATGTTGTCCCATGTCAGCGTTTGCGTCGGGGGCTTTCGGGGCACGCAGCCTGAGCGGGGGGGGGGTACAGCCAGTTATGATGTCGCTACGCTAAACCTTTTCCCCATTTTACCAGCATTGGGACTTTGGTGTGTTTTCTCAATGTGAATGCGATGACATCATCAGGGAACTCACAGCGACAGAGAGAGGGTGTTCCGGTCAGCAGAGTAGCCGTATTTACAGTCATTCAGCAATGCCACCCCAAAGCCGTGCTCCGACAGATCCGCCCATTTGTGGCCCCATACCTGTGACAGGAAAACAGCAGTTACATTCCCGGAGGTTTAGACAGCCTTCCTTCATGCTTGAGAGCAGAATCTTATTTTACCATTATGAAGAGGTAAAGGTACATTCATCAGTTGTACATTGAAACGTGGAGACTTGGACTTCAACCAGTTATAATTCAAACAAGCCACCAAAAACCCTTCTGACTGGACACAGCAAATGCAAGATAAATGAAATGGCTAAGACAGCGTACAAACTTGTGCACATCCACTCATTGTAAATTCCAGGAGATGAGCAGTAACTCGTTTATAACTGCTCTGTTCCTTTGGAGTGATGAGATACTTTCTGGAGAACCAGTAAAGTGAGCAGTCATTAGCAATAACTGGGAATTGCCACAGCAAGAGCCTTTCAGCAACCCTGCTCCTTTACCTCGAAGCGAGCCCAGTCCCAGGACGTGTTCCTGTGGGTTGGCCTCTGCAAGTGGCCAAACTGGATCTCATAGGTAGCATTTGGGCTGCGTACTCGCACCGGAAACTCCACTTTCAGGAACTTGTGGGATTCTGCCCAGTCCACCTGAAAAGGGGAAGAAAGGGGAAGTGCTCAGAAGGACGGGGGGGTTGTTTGCTGGCAAAGTGCATTAATGCAATCAGTGAAACCAGAAGCGGAGTCTTCTTATTCCTTGATCAATAAATTTCCAGTTTAAAAATAACATTACATCGTGCCTCAATGTGCCCTGTTCAGGAAGCCACTGTCATTGCAGAGTGCCGACCTGAGTGTTGAACTTCACATAGGGACACATTGCATCCAGAATAATCTCCTGGGTTATGGAGCTTCGCTCGCTGATCTTCAGAGTGTATGACACAATGCCACGAAGTCCCCCTGAGCTGACAATCACTGCAGGCCTGGCAACCTCCACTATCGGCTTCCTGTGGTGCACATTCACATAAACATGGAAATAGTGAGGAAAGTCAATTATACATGACATAATGTAGACATAATGCGCCTTCCAAAACCTACCGGGTCTGCAAATGGTAGTCCATCACATCCCACGCGTCCCAGTACAAAGGGACATCATCAAATATGACGAACTGGTTTCCATAGCAGCCATCGGGAATTGCTTCTCTGAAACCCATATCACTAATTCACTTAGAGGAAGAAACAACGCAAATGAGATTCTGGATGATTTATTAGCAGTGCAAGGAAAAGAGGTTCTAACCTGCTGACCTTCAGCAGACAGAGTGAGGTCAGGCGGCCAGCCTTGTCCACAGCCACACGTAGGAGGCCGTTTTCCATGAGATGGGTGCCATCAGGCTGAAAATTGGTGTGGAGTCGTCAGCAGTGTGAGCAGCCTAACACTTGGTCAGAGATGATCAGTGTGATACCAATACCTGGACTGTCACTGACACAGGACACTCCGGCTGCAGGGAGTCTGTCACAGAGGCCATGCCGACACTGGGCACTTTCACGAGGGCTGTGAACGCGATGCAAAACAAGTCGGTTTATTCACTCGATTCATGTAACTTCAGAACAGTTCAGAAGTGGTTTTGGGGTAGTTTAAAAGTGCAGCCTCATTATTATGCGAACTGACCAAAAAGAAAGAAAATATCTATCTATAGATAGACAGATAGAATTACTTCAATAACAATAATAAATTCTAAGAAAGGAATCCTCTCCAGAGGTGGGGATTTCTGGTCCAGAGTGTACAAATCCAGACCATGATTTTGTTTCAACCAACCTGTTGAGTACTCTGTGACTGTGACTCTTTATATTCAAGTGGTTGGTTGAAACACAAAATCCTGGTCTGGATATATACACTCTGGACCGGAAATCCTTTCTCCTAGGAGTTCAGAGCAGCGGCCATTGAAATCTGAGCTGTACTTCTGATGTTAACCTTTCCACTAATATTACCAGTTACCTGCAGGGCAATTAAATGGAGCCAGAGCTGGAGATAACACCCACTTCTGGTTCAATACTGAAACATTTGTGGCTGTGAATTAATAATATTTGGAATGAGGGGGCGTCTTGAAAATCATGACCGTTCTGACCAAGGATGATAAAACAAACCTATAGCCCACCTTCAAGATTCTAATTTCTACAAACCTAAGGCCCATACCTAACTCGGTGCTGCCCCGCAGCATCACGACCTCACGCCGCTCCCAAGGCAACGAATTGAAGACGGCTGTGGCCCCACCCAGCTCCCCAGCCAGAACCACACATGCCTGCTTCAGCAGAGAGCATCCGGTGCTGCGGATATCTGAGAGGATGAAGCAGCGTGGGATTTGGAATCAAAGTTCTTGTTACAGATAACCTCCGACAAAACGTCACACGAGCAAACAATACCGTCGTAGTATGCCAGGGCATCTTGCACTACCATCTCTGTACAGCTGCCTGGAAGCACGTCGTGAAACTGATTAAGGAGCAGCAGCCTACAAAAAGGACAGAGGTCAGGAACCCACATGAGGGAAATAGCTGAAGGAACGAGGTCTCTCTGAAGATCACAAGCCAAGGTGTCGTCTGGTGAGCAGAAAAAAAAACTGGTTCGTGTGTGTGTGTGTGTGTGTGAGTGCACCTTTATGCATCTGTCAAACCCAGACTTGTCCATCAGATGCCAGACAGTTACACGTGATTTGTCACTCCACAGAACACGTTTCCACTACTCCAGAGTCCAGTGGTGTCACGCTTTACACCACTCTATCCAGCGCCTGGCATTGCATTTGGTGAGGTGAGGCTTACAGGCAGCTGCTTGCCCATGGAAGCCCATTCCATGAAGATCCAGCATAGTTTCTCTGCTGGGGTTAATCCCAGAGGAAGTCTGGAACTCTGCAGATGTTGAGTCAACAGAGCACTGGCGACTTTTATGGACACTGCGCCTCATCATTCAGTGACCCCACTCTGTCTTTGTAGCCGACTTTCTATTGACTGCATGGCTAGGTGCTTGATTTTATATACCTGTGGCAATGGGTCTGAATTTAACACCTGAATTCAATGATTAAGAGGCGTGTACTTTTGTCCAAATAGTGTATTTCCATTAATAGTAATACCATAGACTGTCCCATTAGTTTTCCCGTCTTTGTTTTGAGAGTGAAGTCATCATTTCTGCTCATTATGCAAGTGACAATGTACTTTAAAAAGCCAATCGGTATCAAGGCCAAAACGTTTCTTTGTGTTCTGCTGCTGCCTACCTCCACAGCCTCCGCAGTGCGCTAGCAGGGTAGCGGAAGGCTGGGCTCCTGCACTGCGCCAGGCTGCTGGCCACCTCCACATCATGCAGCAGAGCTTCACACTGCCGGTTCCCCAGCTTGATCTGCAGTGCAGCGAGACACAGAGATCTGGCACCGGGCCAAAATCCAAAGGACCACTGCAGTCATCAACAGGGACGACCACAGGAAGACGCCGAGTGTGTCCAGGCTCACACACACCTGTGCCTGTGTGGTGTACGTGCCATTGTGGAGCTCCAGAAAAAGCTCCCCTGACCAGGTGCAGAGGAGACTGGAGTCCACCTCAAGCTCACAGAAGAACCTGTCGGGGCCAGACATCTGGACCCTGAAAGAAGCCAGAATAATCAGCTTGGGTGGCCAGGAAATCCTGCTGCAACAGCATTTTCAAAATTACTTTCATCCGTCTGGGTGTACAAGTCATATTTTTACAAGAAAATTCGACCTTGCACTGTAGCTATTTCTGACCGTGCTATTATCCCGTTGTTAAGGCGCACTGCGATTTTTTCTCATAACAAATGGTGTGGCGGATTCTCACTTAGGTAGCCCATCTGTGTCCTGCACTCTCTGTAGTCGATCCAGCATGAGTTGTGTGGGCCCCCCTCCCCCATCGCCGAAGCCAAAGAGCAGCGCGCTGTGATTGGCCCTTCCCTTGTCCTTGTTATTCCTCACCGTGTTGAGGAGCTGAAAAAGCATTGTTACCGTCAGCAGAGGCGTCCACGTCCTGGGGCTGAAAAATGTCCACGAAATTACGACTCACATCCTCCACTTTGCCTTTCATTTCATAGGTGTTGCCGGGGGGGAAGTGTGTCAGGACCTGGGAGCCATCCAGGCCCTCCCAAAAGAAGGTGTTGTGCTGGGGGCGAAGGAAGCCACAGTTTTGAGTCAATCCATCAGTACTCCGGATATCTTGTCACAGAATACCAGACGTACAAATGTACTATACATTCACTTAAAAAAAAAAAAAAAAAACCTTTTATGGTTATGCGTCACTTAACGTCAGGGATAGTACTGAGAAATGCCTTGTTAGGCAATTTTGTTGTTGCACGTACATCATACACAAAATTAGATGGTATAGCCTATTACACACCTAGGCTACAGTTAACTTTTGTTTTTTACAAATAGAAAGTGTACACTATAAAATAACATACAATATACTAATATAGTACAATATATAGTAAATCTAGTAAATACATAAACCAGTAACATAGTTGTTTGTCATTCTCAGGTATTATGTATTGTTCATAATTGTATGTGCTACACTTTAGTACGACTGGCAGCGCAGTAAGTCTGTTTACACCACCATCACAACAAACACGTCAGTAACACGCTGTACTACAACGTCACTATGCTGTAGGAATTTTTTCCAACTCCTTTGCGGTATAATCTTACGGGATTACCGCCATATATATGGTCTGTCATTGACTGAAACATTGTTGGGTGGTGCATGACTGCATTTGCTAATTAGAATTTTAAGAATATCGATTCGCCAAGGCTGGATAATAAATGAGGACCGTAATGTGTGTCACAGCTCTATGGCCACTGTGCTGGGCAGCTCTCTCACGGGGAAAGTGTTGACCAGATTCCAGCTGAGTTTCTGAGTCAGGAATCGTGTGATTCCACTGCCCTGCATCATCTGAGGGAGCTGTGCGGAATATCCGAAGGTGTCCGGAAGCCAGAACTGCAAAGGACAGTGAAGAGGGACGTTTTACTGAAGAAGACAATAATGAGGATGGAAGAAGAAACTTGTTGCATTAAAAAGTTGTGTTTCGGGATGCAAGGAAGAAATGCTTTGGGGATTCCCTCCCTCCGAACTAAAGCAGCAAGAAGCAAAAAGAGTCATTCTGTATCTCTCTCTCAATCCACAACGATGATTATAATTGTGGTCCCTACCACTAATCTGCAAAGTACTAAAGCTGAACCATTTCAGAAAACTACCCAGTATTACAAGCCAAATTATGTCAAACTGCGACACTTTGACTATAAAAGCTGCTTTTAAATAATTTCGTGAGGTGCATCGATCCTCTAAGCTGCTGTACCTCTTTGCAATACACGCCAAACTCCTTGTGGAAGAACCGCTGGCCCTCTAGAAACTGGCGAACCATGGATTCTCCTGACGGCAGGTTGCCATCCTGGAGTGACAACAGTACAGGTGTTTCTACAGATATCATAAGCACTGTGGGTACAGTATGTAAGGCAGTAAAAGTCTTAACGTGGATATTACCATTTCTACCCAAGTTCCTCCAACTACGATAAACCGGCCGCTCTCAACAAAGGTCTTGATCTCAGTAAACAGTCCTGGGTACCAGTTTTTCACCCACTCAAACTGCTGGGCCTGGAGACAAAGCACACAGGGTAGACAAGTGAGCCATGCTGGGAATGACTGGAGGAGTCCATGCGCTTACATTCTACAGCACCTGTGAACAGGTGAAGACAAAGTCGGGATTCTTCTCCATCAGGCGGATCACTGTCACCCAGCTGCGAGCACATTTCCGGATCGTCTCCTCGTATGGCCAGAGCCAGGCTGTGAGGAAAAAGGGGGAGATTGTAATTATAACTTATAACAAAACTGTCTTTTTCCTGGTTCTGTACTGCATTCAGCTCTGCACAATGCCACTGCATCCGTTTGATAACTGGCCAGCTGACATAACCCCAGTGGGTCGAAACCCCACCAATTCGCTTTCATAATAGCATGGCACAATCAGCTCAAAGAAAGGAAGTAGCCATGATTACCACTTATACAGTATACATGCCCTGCCTCTTTCCAGCTTGAGGAAACCACACCTGAGTCAATATGACAGTGGCCCATGGCGTGGACAGTGTGCTGACTTTGCCCATTCCTCTGGCTAAAGAATCTCAAGGCCAGGCTGCGAGCTACAGTGTAGGAGGGGGCGTTGGCTGGGTCACAGACATTCACCATTTCATTTACTGTGAATAATGCCTGGTAGCCCCGCTGGTCAGCCTCCCCGAGCATCTAATAACACATGAAAAACAAGGAAAAAAAAACAAAGGTGTTTAACAGGCACACACAAGCTCCCTCTACCTCTATCCCCTCCAAAGGAAAAGTTTGGCACTAATATTATAGCAAAATACTTATTAAGGGTAAGCAATCTAAAAGGCGTGAAAATGGTGTAGAGAGGGCACATGATATGAACTGCTGTGCAATGAAGTAGAGCAGACAATATGTGGAACACTGTGCATAGAGGAGGCGTTTTAGACCTTTACAACATCAATGAGCATCTCGAAGTCTGTCAGCAGCTCTCTGGTGTCACGGTTAAACACAACCAGCTCCGCACTTTGGAGGGTGTACATCCTGTCGGGGTCAGGGGCTGCGATCGTGGATCCCTTCCCTGCCCCAAACAGGCCATTACAAGCCATCTCTACATAGAGGGTGAAACTTAGAGATAGAGAGAGAGAGAGAGAGCGAGAGAGAGAGAGTAATGTAATGTAAATGTAAATGTAAAGAATGTACCGCAAATCCACGCAACCTGCACAATTACTCATCCACTGCCATGTTTGGGAATGAGCAGTACTCACCTGTGAGGTTCCTCATTCTTGAGGCTTGTGGTCAAGACATAGCTAGTCTTCTCACCCTCCTTTGTTAGCCCCTATGATTCAGATATAAATAAATTTCACTAGAGCTACGCGATAATAGAACACCACAGTTGACTGAAGGATTGCAGCTCTTTTTGGTACCATTGCGTTTGGTGGTATCGAAATTATTTCTATTTATATTATCTGCCAACCTGACAAGGCTGCCCATCCTTCCAGACCATTCCCTCTCCATCGATCTCCCATCGAAAATGAACCTCCTTCCCTTCCCAGGCCTCAGGAATGTTCAGGGACACCTTAAACCAGCATGTCCACCATCTTAAGATCACAGCAGTGGGGATAAAGCATTGGGTTAGCATTAGCATTAGCCTGTCCAAATTTTACCGGGAAACTTTGGCTCTCAGACTCTGTCTGGGAAGGAAGATTGACAGTCAGTGCAGTATTATTACATTCACATTTATACCCATTTCTGCATCGTCCTTAAAACCAGTCAGCTGAAGTTCTTTGCCCCAGTCTGCCACAGCAGAGTTCCTCCTTGGACCTGCACTGCCTGCCTGACTTTCACAGACCTTGCAGATTTAGCTGACAATTTTCTATTACATTTATATTAAAATAACATCAATGCAAGACAGGGTGCATAAGCTATATGGGGAATAAGGTTTATGGTTTGTTGCACGTAACGTATTTACTCTGCAAAGAGCCTCTCAAATCACTTACGTAGGCCCAAAGCAGTCTCCAACCTTGCATGGTTGAAAGGTCTGTTGTAATGCCTCAGAGTACGGCATACGTTTTGGAGTCAGGAAGGACGACAGAGATTCCACAGGGCATGTTTCTCCATAGAGTCTACAAGAGAAACAACATGTCACAATATGCACACATATTCTTGGAAACAAAATACACATAATATTTTTGTTAGAGTGACCATATTTTGCTGTGCAGGAAAGAGGACACTGGGGGCAAGAGGCCAATGTGGTAAAGCCACCTGAACTTACCTGATGGTAGCAGTGTGCAGCAGTTACCCTAAGACAAGGGGAGAGGAGGAAGGTGGAAGACTCATTGGCATAGAGTATAAATAGCTACCCTGTGGATGAAGAGGAGCCAGTTGTCGAGGGATGCAACAGGGAAGATTTAATTAAGATGATGGGGAAATGGTCACTGAGCCAACGCTGCCCCCCAGAGGGCAAGGTTTCAGCTGCAGCATCTATAGAGTCAGATGGTGTCCTGCAACACTAGACTGACACCGGCAGTGCAGCTCGGATTGGGCAGCAGCCCCGACTGCTGCCTCTGTCGAAGTCTCAAGAAGTGGAGGCAAAGCTGGCTGGAGTGATTCAGACCAGCAACAGCACCTGGACGTGACCCGTGGTTCCAGTGACTCGCAAAGATGGTCAGCTGAGGCTGTACCTGGTCCCTTGCTTTAATGGAACCTTGATCTGTGTGGCTGGCTCATCTCTGGAGCTCCGGAGTAGTTACTGGCAGCTGAAACTGACAACTGAGGCCGGGCCAAAGACAGCTTTCTGCAGTGGCTGGGACCTCTGGTACTTTAATGCTTTCTGGTAGTGCAATGCACCATCAGCTTTTAAAAGTTTGATGGAAACACTGCTGAATCCACTTCCTCAATATATCTGCATAATGAAATTGGATGTGGTTCTGGTAGAAGTCATCGACTTCCACTAAGCCATAGCCAATGTGCATAATGTATTTCAATGTCTCAAACTGCTGACAAACTCCAGGAAATGCTCCCTGCTGTAAAGAGATACGGTTCCTTGAACAAGTGGGGTTGCAGAGTTTGTCAGTTGACCCGGGTAAAATGGAGGGTTTCAGCTCCAAACTATGCCCATTAGGATAGAAGTGATGATCACCTTAGGGAAGCAGCACAGGTTCAGGCTCTGCATTCTGCCCAACAAGGAAGTGACCAAGAAGGAGCTGTGGCAATTGCAGGAAGTAGATGCTGTCCTGGGTCCGGTGATGCTTTTGAAGCAAAAGGGTATACAAGGCCAGGCTGCATGGACTTAGTTCATTTGTCGCAGCAGCAAAATGCTGCTTGGGCAGTGGGACTCCCCGATTCTCTGTGAAGGTGCATACTGCATGGAGCCTGGCACTCATCTGGGGACCGTGTTCACTGACAGGTGGTGATACCTGTGCATGGAGCTCCAGAGGCAGTGCACTTCAGCTTTAAGAAAACCTTAACGTTATAGAAGGTGCTGCCTGGGGAGGAACCACCAAGACATCTCAACTCTATGTGGAAGGTGTGACAAGTGCGTAGCCAAGAAAGAGCCTGTGGGATAATGCAGCCCCCGACGCTACGTATTAGAAGCAGTTGATTCTTTTACGAGGTAGCCTGAAGCATATCCGTCCGATAAGGCGGCGCTTTCACTACGATTACCTTTCGATACAGAGGGCAAAGGTTCAAGGGAAATTGTCATTTTTTTTTATAGCTAAAGAAACCTGAAAAATTATAATAGAAATTCATACTAAACTTTTTGTTTATTTCAACACATCCAAATACGGTTATTAAATATTAATCTGATCTAAAATTAATCCAGTATACTGAAATAAAGATGGTGTTTTGAAAAGCAAACATCTGTTGTGTTTAGGAATCATCTACGCAAAACTAATTTAAATCTACATTAATATCTTCATGGCACGATGCAATATGACAATGATTTTAAAGAACTAAATAAAAAACTACGTGAGAATATGACAACCGACAGCACAACTGTATATTTTAATTTTCTGGTTAATGTGCTGCAGTTATGACAAACCTCACTGACAGCTGGTTCGCAAAATACACGTATGCTTCAAGACTCAATGGATGCTTTTTTTCAGTTTACCTTCCTCGGAGGTTGCAATCGGTGAAGTAAACATCAGACACAAACTTCTCCGCTCTTTCTAGCAGAGTCCGTCGGTTTTTAAGCACCGGTTGGTGATACATTAGGAACAGCAGATTTTAGATGAACGCTGATTAAGCAGTCAATTTCAATAAATATGCATGCAAACCAATGCTACAATCAGCGAGACTAACCACCTCTGCAAGTCGGAAAACAGTGCATCTGGTCCCGGAAATACACTGTAACTACGATGTAGTTTGGTCTTCCCGCCTGAAGGTGTCGCTGCTGTCAGATTACGCTTTCTGTTTGGGTCATGTGATGTGGGAGGAAACTGCATTGTCTGCTCTGTTTAGGAGATAGAGAGTTTAGTAGCGAAGTACGGGACAAGATAGTGTAATATAAAAATAAAAAGATGTGCTGATAGATAAATATATCATAGATGGTCTGTTGATATAGTATGGAACTGAATACTGTCATACAGATCTTAACCGTACCTGATATATTTGTCCAGTGGTACCTGAGTGTTGCACTGGGCTCTCTATTCCGCTTTCCATACCTTACTGCAGCACTGCTTATCATGCGGCTTCGTTTTCTTTTTTCATTGTGATTTCTTGATATTTTTAACTTCAGTTTTAGGCTCGACTAGTTTTTGGATAATAATGCCTGAGGTTTAACATTAGAAGTGTATATAACCAGTAGCATGCAGGTAGATGCTGGTTCAGGTTTTTTCACATAATGCGCTGCTAGGAAATCACGGCTAAATCACCAGATCATCATTTCACACTGTCTTGTTTTAATGCATTCTAAGTATTATGGGTATGATAAAAAACTAAGCCTGAATCCATGGTGTATGATTGTATCACTGCTGTGATCGGCGCTATATAAAAATGAGTTGATTTGAACTGAAAAATTATGCCACATTGTAACTTTGTATAACAATAACAATACTGGAACACAAATAGGTGCAACTAGAAGTAATACTGCAAACAATAAGCAGTGTAGCAACTAATAAATCATTTAAAAATGCACATTTTAGCTTTCTGCGACTTAAGTGTGGAAGGAAAATTCACACTTTTGTGTTGAAGATCTTCCAGTGACAAAAATCTTCTCATACTTCACTGATTCAGACATTGATTTGCTGTTGTCTCATAGAGGCACCCCCCATGCACCTGTACTGAATTGGAAGACATATTTGACAGTGATGGATAATTTAACAGGCAATTGCTTTTCTGCTGTGCAAGCTCTTGTCCATTATATTTGCCCTAGAATCAGCTAGATACATCGATCATCCTGACAATCTGAAGAGGGATGATTTTGTGTGAGAACATGACAGAAGGAGATTTTGTCAGTCACTTCTGAATATAATTATGCCATTCTCCATTACAAGGGCAAGGGAGCCTTATTAATCCAGTCCCAAATCCCATGCAGAACCACTATATTTAAACAAACATGAGCAAAGGCCAATGTATCAAAGAATTACTCATTTTATTTTACAATATTGGCAAATAAGATCTCATTCTTCATTAATATTATTAACATTTAGATTATAAAAAACTGATCACCTGTTTTACATTATGAAAAACTGATCACCAGTGCTACACACAAGCAACGGACAACTAGGTTTGGGACACACCAGTGCAATACACATTATTTTCAGGAGTGACACAATACTTCAGTAACTGTACCCAAATCAGCTTGTAAGCAGAAGGTTGTTGTTTAAATAGTTTTGAAGGATTGTGATTTGCATATTTTACAATTGGAAAATTTTATTTTAATAATGTGCCTGTGGGAGGAGATTAAATATACTGCAAGCTAAATAGGAAACATCACTGGAATTAGCAGAACTATAAAACTCTGTGAAACTTTATAATACCGCTTGAGAAATGGAGCAGACATGCTCTAGGTCTTCATTACTGCTTCTGCAATGAGACTGCAGCAGTTTTTATTACTTGTAGCAATGATAATACAATGTCTCAATGTGAAAAACATTATCCCTG
>JAODJW010000019.1:7823089-7844309 GCA_026777045.1 Hyperopisus bebe
TTCATAGTACAGGCCTCTGGTAATGTGCCCCTTTCACAACAGAACTGGACTAAAAACAGACTTTCCAGTTAGTTAATGACATTAATTTTTATGCACTGTACCATACAGAAAACAAACATTATTTTACAATGAGTGGACACTAGTCTTAACATTTCTCACAGTTTATAAAGTTTTATTTACATAAGATTTGAGATTTGCAATAAAAGATGCTGTTTACATCTTTGTAACACTGACCTTTTCTTCCTAAGTAAATACAAGATGAGTGTCACGATGAATATTAGTGCCAGCAGTGTGACTGCCACAATGGAGACGACAATACCTGTAGGAAAAGTGAGGTGAGCCGCCCCTCAAGTGTCACGCGGTAACGATACGGGGACACAGTGCGGGTGACCAATAGATACACATGCACACATGCATGTACTGACCACTAAAGCAGAGAGAGTACACATGTGGTTTGTGTCACAATGAGGTTCAGCTTGCAATGACATATTCACTCAAAGCCAAGACGAGCGGTTTCATCAATCGCTGTGAAGAGCCATCATCAGGGGTCAGGAAAACCGTCATGATACGCCAAACCAAAAGTGAAAATAATATATTAAAATCTATTAATTTTGAGAAAAAAAATTAGTAAAAACACACCCGTTTAAAAAAAAAAAAAAAACCTGGCACAGACATTAGATATCAGCATGTTTTAATGTGAAATCTGCAGTCCATAATCAGGCAAACATGCGTCACTAGGTGGTAACCAGCAAGCATGATGGATGAACCAAAAGTAAAATTGTATTTGTACTTTGTGTAGTGATTTAATATGACTTGTTGAAATGTGACAAGTGTGTATTAAGTAAAATTACTTTATTGCTAAAAATTACTTTTACTCTCTGCAGTAATGGAAAGATTTTGCTTTGTGGCCATTGTTTTGAGGGAGTTGTGTCTGCCTGCGGTCATCATAAATGTGGATTTTGACCATTTGGTAAATGCATCACATGACCAATGGTCATGCCAATTAGAATGTAGGTTATACATTTCACAGTTCATGTACTTATATATTGATTCTGTAGTTGCAACTAGAATTAAATTTAAATGTTGAGACACATAACGTGCTTTTCTTGTGTTAGTTCAACGAAATAATTTCATATAGTTTATCCTGCATACCAATATTAATGGCACCCTATTGTAATCTAAAGTAGAAGTTTGATGTCAATGTAAGTAGATGTAAATCGAAGTGGAATTCCTGTTTATGCATTTTAATTATTACATTGTATTGTCGATTACTGAATATTAACTACATACAAGGAATTTTAGGTTTAATTCGTCAAGTGCCAAGTTAAGTTCAACTCAAACCACCAAAGGCTGAGACATGCAAACACACAGATGGCCGATGTCAAAGATGAGGACATACCTAAGCTCACCCAGTGCAGCTCTATGTCATGGAAGAAAAGAAGACAGAAAGTCTGAGCGAGAAACGTAGGGTGACGCAGCCTCTCAGCGTAAAGCCAAGGACTGTAATATTCTTTCAAGTTTTACTGTCGGTCAGTTTCAACCAACTACCAACTACGAATCACACGGCACAGCAGCTTCCATCTGTATCAACCAGACCTCAAGCCATTGGGTAATTCCATTCAGACTCAGGCTTCTGACTGAGGCCTTCAACCTAATATCTACAAACTCAGCAGTCTACATAAATATCTTGAAAATTGTAGGTTATGTTTTAAAATTTTACTAAGATTTCTACTTACAATTTATTGGATTTTATTTTTTATTAGGCCAATTCAGCCATCAGTCCGTCCATCCACCTATCCACCTTCCAGCTGTTTATTCTGATCAGGGCGTAGTCTTACCCATGACAAGATATCAACTCTTTGGCTGGTAAATATTTATTTCTTTTAGTTTTATGCATACAAAAAAAAATGCTAAACAGACAGTATGGTTAATATCATCATACTATTAATTAAATAAACACCAGAAATTATGCATATATAGGGCATTTACTTTAATTATTAATCTTTGACATTTTTCCCTTTTTCTTTATCCTCAAACCTAACCACTTAATCAAGTTTTCTTTGCGATCTCTTTTAAAAGTGGGCAGGCTTCAAACAGGGCTCTCTAAGGTTTGTAACATACACTGTGATATGCATTTTTGTCTACAACTAATTAAACTCGGTCACTGAGAATTATTCCCCAATGAAGATATGACTCCAATCTTTAGAATGAAGTCAAATAGACACTTTCATCTAATAATGTTCTAAATGCTGAATGTGAATTTTGACATGATTAAAAAACAGTACAGTTCACTTCAGTGGCTTGGTAACAGATTGTGCGTTGAGCTTTTCAGCAGTCCTTAGTTCATTACAGACATTTGGAGTACTTCAGCAATTACACTTGTCATCTATTTTTTGTCTACGACACACAGGATGAGTTGAGTGAGGTACAAGTTGTGTTGGGTGGTGCTTCTACTGGTCTGGGTGTCTGGTTTTGCTCTGAAGTTCCTCAGACGCATGGTTTCCACTTGGAACCTGGGCTGGTTTCATCAGAGAGTTCTGTAGCTTTCCTAGCTCATGCTTGCGCTGGCTATGTAGAAGGTGTCTGATTGTGAAGTGAGATAGTTCTGATCTGCCATTCAGGTAGCTCTCAAGGTTGAGGGCTGGGAAGATGACCTCTCCGAGGGCCTCCGCCAGCCGATTCTTCAAGTGGGCTTTCTTGAGCTCGAGCGTTGTTCTCTTTTCCACGGTGCTATAACATAAACTCTCTTCTGAAACCCCAGTGATTCTGGAATTCCAGAGTTTTAGGAGAAGACTTCCAGCTTTCAACTTTGGCAAGCTCCCTTTCAGTGTGGACTGGCCCAAGATGTGCTTGTTCTTCCAATTTTCCCATTTCTTGCTGGAATCTAGTGTATGGCTGAGTCTTGCCCGTGTCTGTGGTGCCTCATTGTGTGTTGCCTTGGCAAGGCCGCTGGCAAGCAGTTTTTGAATGGCTTGCCTTCTACGAAGAGGCGACGTCGCTGTGTCTACGCCCTGCATTCCATTTCCTGCACCACACACAGAAGCGGTGAATGTGTAAAGCAAGCCAGACACTGAGCGGGGGGTCCACTCTGCACCACATGACCGAAATGTATGTCTGCTGAATGACACCTCATTGATCCCCGTGGGGAAATTCTCTTTCTGCCTGCCTCATTCTGCTCTCCATGACACACAGGTAGGTGAGAGCTTGGCAACGTAGGACACCCACCTGCAGTGGCGTCCATGGAGCTGGGGGTTAAGGGCCTTACTCAAGGGCCCACAGACGTGACTGTTATGCTGAAGCCGGGTACAAACCGGAGACCATCGGTTCTGCTGAGCCACACCCTACCCCCAAATATGGCTACACACATTCACTTTAATCAGTTACTCTAACCTCAGAGGCATTAAATGAGCACAAAGCCCTAGTCGCCCTGTGTTGGTGGAGGGTTTTCACACTTGTCTGAAAGCTTTACTCACTGTTTACGTTTGGAATGTAAACAAGACCTGTCAATCCACCTGTCAGTCATCCATCAAACTTTCAAGTTATAACTGCGCATTTCTCTATGAATGAATTTATGCAACATTTGGCTCCTCTGCTTTGATGCAATACAGATTTTTTTTTTCTTTTTCCAGAATTTGAATCATCCGCTACATCACTAAAAGTGGAGGACTTCTACGGACCACACAGGAAGATGCTGCTTCGTTTTAAAATGTAGTGCCTGCCATGCATTCCAGACTCACCCTCTTGAAAATTCACCAGGACAGTCCTGTCGTCTGAATTCTGCGTTCTCCTGTAGTTTCCACTAAGGGTGACTGGGGAGTCGTCCCCTACCGTGGAGGAGTACATGGTTGTGGCTAAACCCAGGAACTGGAAGGACACCACTGACAGCGTTACAACAACATGAGACGTGGACAGTGTACAGAATGGCAGTTAACATGGAACTAAAACATACTGGGTGGGAGTGAGGTACAGAACCTGCGTTTGTGAGATGCTGATTGGGGTTCGGAACACGGTCCACAGCACACTAGGGTAGCAAGGGGGCGTAGTCAGTGAGCCGTCGTAGCGATAGAACTCGTCCAGTCGGTCGGGAAGCAGCTCCCGGATGTTAAAGGCGGGGATCTTCACTGTCTGATCTAACAGGCCAATATAGAACCGCAGGGTGGGCCAATGCCAATGGCAGGAGAAGATGCACAACCCACCTAACCATCTATCATGTGTCATTGTTAGCACTGCCAAAATACTGAAGGAGAAATAACATCTGACTTCAAACAGGAGCACAAATTACTTTTAAGCAACAAATATGAAAAATTGTAACTTACTCTTATATTTAATCCCATTGATATATGTCAAGAAGCGGTCAAAAGCAGGGTTAAACCTGCCCACCTGCCACACAGAGAATCAAAGGTGAACACCAGCGACACCAGCTGGCCAAACAGGGAAACGACAGACAGTAGAGCGCAGGAACTGATCCTGATAGATGCACTACTCAGCGAGCTCCCAAGGTTGAGTGAAGGTAGCACCTCCTGGTGGTCAGATTCTTCCACAGCAACTCACCTCAATCAGAACCCCAAGAACCGCCAACCCATCAGCCCGATCTGCCGCGACAGAGACGTTTGGGTACTTGTCGGAGTTGAAGTGCACCACATGCATCTACAGCAAAAGACCAAATAGGATGAGCAACAGGTGTCATGCTCACTGACATTTGATTATCTTATCTGTACATATTTTAGATGAAACGTGTTACAATTTTCTTCCAAACTGAAGTAGAAGTGATGGATGCATGTACCCAGAAGCTGAGTCAACTTGTGGAAGTGTGAACTCTGTCTAAGAATATAATGAGCTAGACTCCCAAAATGGAAAGGACATCAGAAATCTCACCACGAAACACCCTTTCTAGCATAGCCTGAGGCAAGAGTGCATCAACAGGCTGGGGGAACTCATCAGTGTTTCAGTGTGACAGCTCTGTCACAAGCTACAAGCTACTCACATAAGTTAGGGTCTGTTTTTATGGTCATACCCTTCAGGGATATTTACAGCCTGGGAGAAAAGAGACAGCTGGAAACATGACATTTGACAATCAGTTCATTTATCTACAAAAAAAAAACAGGATGACATGCAGATGCTGGGGGTGAGTGGTTCATTTGTTAGTGTGAACCAGAGAAGCTGCAATCAGAGCACACAAACCAAACCTTGTTAGGCTATGAGCTCACACAGTCATGTTGTGTATATGTGCACAATCCATTTGGATACACCCATATGGGCACCTGATCTCACTGTCAGCAGTTTTGTCCAGGTCTTTTGCTTTTGCTTGCTCATAAAAGTAGTTTGTTATTTTCAAAAATAAATATTTTGAAATGCCCCCCTTTTATGTTTTGATTAATTTTTTTTTTTTTAATTCCTATGGAGCCCCTGAAGGGACCTGTGCAAGAATTTAAAATGATCTTACTTCGACTTTTATGCAAAAGTAAATTGTGTGCACGCAAAATTATCTCGTGCACATGCGTAGGATCCTTTTTTTTTAATCGACTTTTTACTGCAGGCTTATATTGTTCAATCATATCTGTGTGCATGTTCTTTCCATAACATCGACACAATGCTGGAGATTCATGCAGTTTGATAGTCTGTAATCCAGAAAGTCCCCTTACTTACACACGGACTGCCATAAAGAGTATTATACTAAATATTCAGGTTAAATACAATGCTTCGTGATGACGAATTGACACGCTTCTTTGTGACGCTCGTGGAAACAATGCATGGCTTCAGCAATACCCCAGCTCAATGTACAGTGCAGTATTGTATGTATTTACTTATTACTGTATTATTATTATTATGTACTGTATTGTTACTGCATTATAATAATAACCATTATCACTAGTATTATTACTGTATATACTGTATTATTATTGTTCCGACTTACCTACAAATTCAACATAAAGACAGATTTGGGGAACGGCTCTTGTTTGTAACTCAGGGTATGGCTGGGGACCCATAGTACTGTGCCTGCATTGACTCATTTAAGTGAGGAGGGCCATGCACAGACCTCCTGGGGGGGCAGGTGCTCAAAGGCACCGACCAGGTGGTGGTGGGGCAGGGGGGTTAATAAAAAGAGTCAACTTGACTGTAAAATGACCAGAGTGAAGAGGTTGCAAGGCTAAAAATTGTCAACCAGGGGGCACTCAGTAACTTCAAAGGGAGGTGCTTTAAATAGATCGGGCAAAAGGGTAGGTAAGTCTCCCCCAGCCCCCCACCCCGCACACACACACACGTGCCGGGTAGTGAGAAGAACTGTTATTTTACAGAATGATTTATAATTCCTGAATCATTACGAAATGTTTAAATGTGCTGAAATGTGTGAAGTGGTCACTACGTTTGAAAGCAGAAGCAGAGCACAGTATTAAAAGAAGCAACAAAGAGAAACGTTTGCAAACGGATGTGTAGGGAAAGAGCTGTGAAGGCGAGGAAATTCTCCCCATACCTCTGCAGGAAAGCGCTTGCCGTTGATGGTGTGTTCAGAGCCAGCTGGCAGACTTTGGGAGCCCCAGTGCAGATGCAGCTGGGCAGCGGAGTAGCGGTGGGACAGACCAGACAGGGTCATCTGGGAAGGCAGGGACAGCTGCACTGTGGCCAGATATGTCACACACACAGATTAGTTATCTATATCTTTATGGGGACTCTTGATTCATTTTTATGGGCACAACCCTAATCCCAACAATGACAACCTTAACCCCTACCAAACCCTAACCATAAGTAACCAAACAAAATATGACTTTTGGCATTTTTAGTTTTTGACAGATAATTTTTTTTTCTTTCATATTTGGTCTTCATAATATGGATATTATGTTCATGTATATACATGAACAGAAACACACACACTGGAGTATCCAGAGGAAACCCCACAGCAACAAGGGGAGAACATGCAAACTCCACACACAGGGAACCATGCTCCCAGAGGTGTGAGGAAACAGTGCTAACCACTGCACCACCATGCCTACTGAGAACACATAACTAAAGAAATCAAATGCTTCAATCACTCACCATACAATTAACTCCTGAACTTATCCCAAAATAAAGATTAGGAAACAAACTAAACATTTAAAACTACTTTTTTTTAAATTTTGCTGTGAGTTCATCGGGTGAAAGAATAAAACAGCCATATCATTTCCCTGAATCGAGAGGAGGCCTGCAGATGGAGTAAACGTTCAGAGAAACACGTGCAGGTCTTGTTTTGATGTGAGGATACACCAGTGCTTAATGCCTTAAGGAATTTTAGATGATATTTGCTGGGTGTTTAAAATCCCGGCGTCCGATGTGTCTTTCAGGGTTTTGCCCTTCCCAGTGATTTCTGCAAGTTTGCTTTACAATCAGCACCAGTGTGCAGCCACTTGTACCCATGCCATGCCAGGTGAGGCCATGAGTAAGCGTCTGTAAGGTTCTGTGAGCTGTGTGGTTTCTGCGAAGAGTAAATGTGCATGTACACCTGCTGCAGAAGGCTGCTGAACCACCCTCTGAACCAAGAATCTGAACCACCCTCTGCAGTATTTAATAACCTGCTGAACGCCATCACTATAACTTCTGTACCTGCTGTGGGATATCCCAGCTATGCCATTCATAGTGATTTATTAAGGACAGAGGTGTTCATTAGTACGTTCTGACCTGACCATTTCTCAGCCTTTTCATGGCTCCTGTGGACTGATCTTGTCAGGGTCATTGCTGTGCTCACCTGAGTGCCCATTATTGACCAGCGTCAGCAGCTCCTTGTCTGACAGGTTGAAGTGCAGGAGCTCAATCTGGGTCAGAGAGGGGTCGTATCTCAGCAGCTCTGGCTCAAAGTCAATGGGCGACTGAAAGACCCCACCACAATATGGGTAATTCTTAGACCAGTTGGTCTCTCCATCTGGGCCTGTGAAAAGTTTATGGGAGTAACTTACAAAGACTTTATCCATACATATATGGGACCATGCAGAGACCTGTGTTTCACACAAGGTAAACTGGAGCCTGCCTTAAGACTCCCAGTTAATGTATGTACAACCATATGCACAGAGTAATCCATGTTTTATTGTTTCATACTTGCTGTGACTGCAGTGGAGGTCACATGATCTGTATGATATACAGCTGCCAACTTATACATGTTCCAGGTCAAGTACAATGGTCATGTGACCTCCATTGTCCTGTTTTTGTGTTCTTCTTGTTCCAAAAACTATTGGTGTTTCTCAATACCAAGAACACAAAGCTCTTATGGTCTTCGCAAGAGCAGTCTTGCTAACTTGCCTCCCAAGAACTAACTTAGGATGCAATCAATCATGGGATTGTTCTAATTAGTGAGGATGCAACTGATGCATCCTTGATATTTAGGGCGGGGAAAAAACAACATCCTGGAATTTTTACTGTCCTCTTTACTTCTGTTTTTAGTATTGGAACCAGTCTTCGGCAATGGAAGATGACATAAAACGAGCACACGAACACACAAGTACCGAGAAACACCCTGTATAACTTACTTTCTCCAGTAAATCAGTCTTATTGAATTCTATAATCCTCTTAATTCATTTTTGTGCTTATTGGCTTGAAGGGGATTAAACACGTTGCATCAAGATAGTGACACATACACACAATATAAGAATAAAGCTGCACTCCACTGTGACATCGTTATGTGTTAAGCTCAGGTCAGCCCCAAAGCCTCACCTCAGGGTAAAGGTTCTTCTGATTAAATCAATGAAATCAATGTTGTTTTAGCAATACGATGTCATATGAGCCATCATCATCGCAGTCATCATCATTTCGCCGCACCGCCTGCATAGGGACTGCGGGGCAAACCTTTTCATTTGTTCTGATCCCACCCGCTGCCTGCTTACCAGCTTCCTGTTACCAGCTTCCTGTTACCAGCTTCCTGTTACCAGCTTCCTGTGCACTGCACCACACACATCTGTAAATAGTGTAAATCGATATGTGTATTCCTCTTGTAAACAGTAAATGTTGTAAATTAGTAATGTTTGCCATGGAATGCATGTGTTCTGTTAGCATGTAACCATGAGTATCGTGTTAATAATTGGCTTCCCTGTTTTACACTAATACAGGTTTTGTTTTTTACATTTGCATTAAATCACTTATGCAACCACTGCCCTTTCTCATTTGACTACATCTAGCATAGTTTTCAATTATTTGCCAGTATATGCTGACTACGAAGGAAAAGGAACATGGTCTAGCTTGTGAGTTGTCTTGGGATACACGCAGATGCTGCCCCCCCCTGAGAAAAATTAACAAAAGCCATTCCTCCTCACCACCCCCCTAAATTGTTCTGTGCAATATCACTCACATATAGGTGAATTTACCAACTATATTGTTGTTGTAATGCTGCTCCATCTCTTCACAACTGCTTTTCTTGATGGCAAAATGCAAGAGTAAGCAATCAATACTCTCAAGTTCTTTACTTCAGCTTGTGGTTAAGTACAGTACTATGGAAAGGGCTTCACTGGTCAATGCAATAAGTTTGTTTGACCACATCAAGTGAGCGCCGAGTTTCCTGGCGCAAACATGGCCAAGCAAATGAATATACAGCAGAAGAAAGACCTGTGGCCATATTTTAAAAAGAAGACAGGCAGTAAGACAGCTGACATTAAGCATTTAGGGCAGCTGTGATTGAGACATTCTATAGCTGCCAGAAATTTCAGGAAAATCCCTGTGTTAGCTAACGGAGGGAAAATAGGTTTAGAACCATTAAAGTGCTGACTTTGTTGTAGCTAGCTCTCTTTGTATAAATCTTCTATAAATCCATTCCTGTACTACAATCAATAAGTATTGAACATATACAAGAGGCTTGTTTTATAAGCAGCTTTACTTTACATGCAGCTGGAAGTTTATCTTCAGCATTTTTTCTGTTGTATTTGTATCATTCTGATGTAACAAATATTTTAATCTGTACAAATATTATAAGAAAATGATCCACAGTAATAGTAAAAATTGTGATGACTATAGATTATCTATAGTGTAGTATAGTCAATCCCTGGGTAATATTTAATATGCAGATATGGAACTGTAAAGGGCAAATTACAAAGCATGTAGCTCTAAGCCCCAACCCACCCCCTGACACCCCCCCTGAAATATTTTATAGCTCGACCACAGGTCATAACTACTGTTGTTTCCTGCTTTATTGCATAACTCATATTGAAATCTGATTTTGCAGCAGAGTCTGTGAGTTGCTATTTGATTCTTTCATAATGAGGTGCAATTATAGAGAGTTCTCATTAGCTACACATGCACATACAAATGTAACGGTAGTGTTTCTAAGCCAGTATGCTTAAAGGTTCAATTCGTGAACATGAGTTAATTCATACCAGAAATACCATTATAACATTACAATGCCACTGCACTCCTTTGCACCCAATGTCCTGTGTCCACTAACCAGGAGCCCTGATCCTGTGTAGCCTCCACATCTGGTTCAGGTGAATGATTTTTCATGGAGAAAATCCCAAAATTTTTATATTAATCAACAGAAAAAGTTATTTTGAAACCTACAAAAGACATTTGGTAAAGTTTTTTTTGGTCATTCTAACTTTCAGGACCCAAGGCTGAAAACGTCTTCCCATGCCTAGTCTGAGACACACAATTTTAAAAATGAAGTTTCATTTTAGAAGGTCTATTTTTTGGATTTAGATAACTTTGTGAGCACTAGACATTTCTATTATGTTTTCTCACCATACACTACCTTTCCAGGTTTTAATTAAAGATATTTATTATGAAACAAAGGTATGTGTTTTATCTTTTTATATCTTCTTCTCTTAACTTCATAAATATCCATGACCCACTGCCACCTCAGAATATAGTTTCACGTTTCCCTGTATCTCTGCCCTTTACTTCACTTCACAGTTGCTAACACAGAGAAATTTGCTCTTCAGCCAATGTGACACAACAGAATGAAGACCTTTAGAATGATCTAAAATCAGTTCATTGGAGGGATTACAGAGCAAGGTGTACACAATCACTGCGAAATGAACATCAACTTATAATATTCCGTGAGGGTATAAATCATTTCACCCATTCATGTTTTTACAAAGTTTCATTTTAATTCCAGAAATCAGTCTCCATAGTGGTCATATGGTACAAGTTTGTAGTGTGAGTGCATTTACACAGAAAGCATAAATAACACAGCTTGACCTTCACACACTATACTGTGACCTTTACACAATTATAGAAAAGCCATAACTAAGGTTCTACATACAGTACACTGACTGGAATGATCCTAAATGCTAATGATGCATGATGATGCTATTAATGATATAACAACTGAGGAAAATCTGAACTGCATGTTCAGTAAGGCCATCAAAAAGTTATTTGGAATATAAAATTCTTTGGAATAAGAGATCATTCTTCAAAATCACGCAAAACAACTGGAAGTGAATCCAATATAAGTGCCTTGCTGAGCAAGTCTAAACATTACCATCAATTATCATTATATTCAAAACATTTAGTCACTTTTTTCCAAAATGCAGCAAGTAACATATGGCAACAGCATTTAAACAAATGTATCTCTAATGAGTTACTCTATGGTATTATCATATTATAAAACAGTCTTATTACCGTCTAATAAATTATCTGACAACTTCTGCCATTACTAGTAAAAAACCCTGTAAAATGCACTACAAAAGAAAGGGATCATGGAGGAACAAAACAAATGGGAAATCAGACTAAACTAAGACTATAAAATAATGACCATTTAGGAACTAAGCAGACAAGGGGAACAGGACTAAGTAAAACGAGACAATGCAGGGAACAGAAAATGATTACAGGGAAATTAGGCAGCTGACTGAGAAATCTTGTTTTGGGGAACGCCCCCCCGCTGGAATACAACGCAAGGACAGTAAAAACAGAACTGGAACAGAACACTAGCAGGGCAAACCACGGACAGGAAAACTAAGATAGAAAATAAACACCGTGGAACGAAAACCAATAAATACAAGTAAACAGATGAGGGTGTCAGCCTCAAACCAATGCCCTGAAGGGTCACAGTTTCTAAAACACACATTCAACTCAGAAAGCTATTCAGCAGTCCAGGAAGCTAAAAGGCCAGGAGAGGAAAAGCGGGATGGCCAGGGAAGAGAGACACCAAGGCAGAAGAAAGCCTCCTTACCTAAAAAGAGTATGTATCGTAAAGGGTGAAGTTATATTGAAACCTATGTAAAAAGTCAAAAGAGCAATACGGAATACTACTAGAGATTGTACACTCTTCTAAACTGTTACGTAAGGGCAAAAGCCGTGCAAGATGTCAGGAGAGGTTACCGCGGCAGCTATAACCGGAGATGTTCCAGGAATGCAGCGACCAATACATTGGGAATAGCTTTCAGGTATGTCATGTGCTGGTGGCTGAAACAAGGTCGAATGCTGTACCTTGGGATCAAATATTGGACACATTTTGCATTTAACATCCTGGCTGTGTCAGCAATGTATCTTGCTACGGTTTGTAGTACCCAAAGAGCGGAAAAACTTTTCTAATGCCCGTCTTATATTCACAGGTATAGGCTCCTCCTAGTGATCCCGTATAGGGATTGCAATTCACCTCTAATTCATCCGTATACTTAATTTCCACAGGTGGGTATTTTATTTTAAACTATATTCATGATTCATCCTTAGACTAAGGATCAAGTTAAACAAAATCAACATACATTAGGAAATAAAACAATATTTTCCTTGCGATAATGTCACAGCTTGATCTGTAAGTATCACACAGCATGCATTGTCACGGTCACCGCGCTCACTCACCGCTATACGTCCACTTTGCACCTGTAAAACAAACAAAAATATAGGTGAGTAACTCAGAGACGAAGTGAAAGGTATCAACGGGGATTTATATTCCTTTTAGAAAAAGTTCATTGAAGAAATGCGTCATGGCGAACGTTTAATATCTCCTTATGTCAACGTCATCTGATTTCAAGCCCGGTCTATGTACGTCAAAGTCAACCTCAGCGCTACTTTGCTGGTGGCAGTAATTAACTGTCAGTTTAAAATATCAAAAATACCGGAATTATGCTTAAGGAAGCGTCGTACTGGTTAAGAAACAGAACAGATGTATGGTCAAAAAACGCATTAGGCGTTCCATGCATTGAGAATTTTAATTTTTCAAAGTGTATATAGCAGTAATGATACGAATAATTTGTACTTTTGCACTTTTCCCCCTCTTTTTCTTAAATTCGTTAAAGAGTCCCATTCATTATTCGAGAAAATTCGAAAAATACTCGTATATGTTTATGTCGTATATGGTTTAAAATAAACATTTGCATCGAATCATCATTTGGTCACTAATGAGAACATGTAACGTATATTTAACACTTAATGTTCCGTAAAATGGTACAGGTTCATAATAACAAACATTACGTTAAAAATTACCTTAATCGTCTAGTTTATAAAACACAATTTTAAATGGTTACCTTCTGAGTACGTGATACTGAGCAGCACCAAATTTAGGATAATCGATATAACCGCCATATCCTATGCGTTTTTTCCTTTAAAACATCACAAAAGAGTCTTTCTCAAAAGTCTTGAACAGACGGCATACATGTTGCGTAGCTGGTTTTTATAGTATTCACAGCGACTGCATCCTAAGGAGCTCATGACGTCAGCAGCCCTTTGGGGCTCATTAAGTGCCTGACCACTCACCTTAAACTGTAGCCTCTGGGACGCAATGCAAATCATTTTAAGTGCCGTTTACAACTTTTACAGGAACCCAGACTGAACTTAATCTATGGCATGTTTGAGGAAATTGTAATACAAAAGCATGTTTCTCCAGTACAGCTAATAGATTATGATTGAAATTAATACATTTACGTGATGCTGAAATACCATTTGTTGTTTCCCTACAGAGAGCAATCACAAAGATCTGTATATATGGGACTGAAATATTTCAGAACAGATAAAATAGACAGCGATGTACTGTATCTGCTAACAGCTCTTGGAAATTACTGCTGAGACTTGCCACTTTCCTAAATATGTTGCTCCTCAGAAAATGTGTTGTGTTGTGTGTGTGTGTGTGTATGCATGTGTGTGTGGTTGGGGTCCAAGTATGTAACAGGCTATAAAAACCTGTTAATTTTACACTGCGGGGGGCATTTTTAGGGGTATTGGTTGTCATGTTGGGATAAGAGTTTTCCCCACAGAAATGAATGGAGAGTCCCCACAAAGATATAATTCCAAACCTGTGCGTGTGTGTGTGTATGTGTTTGTATGTGTGATTCTGTAACATGGCTAATTGAGTTTCACAGAGCATCTCTGCCTTTGTTCTTTTCTGTGCCAAACAGGGTAACTGTGTGCTATGCATTACAAAGGTTATGGTGCATTTTTCCATACTGGATATCCCTAAGTTTAAACCTAAACCTAAACTTAACCAACAATATAAACACAATATTTACCCATGATAGAGGTACAACCTCTTAGTAATGTTGAGGGGATGCTGATGGGTTCCTATCAATCCGTGGCAGGTTTTTGGCAGGGTCAGCCAGGGCTAATGTTCCGCCAGTGCCAGTGTTCCTAGAGCTGTGAGAAATATGCGGCCATGTGACACATGCGGCTCGCGAGCAGTCGTCCTGCAGAAAAGGTCGCTGCCGTTGGAACATTCGCTAAAGGTCAGATGATCTTGAATGCATTTCCCTTCTGAATGGTTCGGAGCTCCACTGTTAAGTCCTGGCAGTCTGCACGGGGTATATTTAGATCTGGCACTGATTCTGGGCAGTAGGGTCGTGCAGTAGAGAAATGGCTGTGATTTGATGGCTCCTCATGAAAAGCTGTCCAGCAGGCAAAGGTGTTTGGGTTAGGACTTTGTGCCTGGTCCAAATCACATGGCCGGTACAGTAATCATATGACTGTTGGGCCTCTGAGGAAGGATGAACCCAAAGAATTCTTTTATAATTGTGCTGGTTGAGGGGTGTTGTGGTGGCACAGTGATTAGTGCTGTGCCTTTGCATTTCTCAGAGCAGCGTTCAAGTCTCCACCATGGCTCCATGTCTGTGGAGATCATGTGTTCTTCTTATGCATTCATCTCCAGGTACTCCAGTCCCCTCTCCTCTTCCTCCTCCTCCTCCACAGTCAAATTGCCCATAGGCTTCTGCATGAATGTTATGTGCCTTGTGATGAGTTGGTACCCGATCCGGTGTTATTCCCTGCAATGCACCCATAGGCTCAGACCCCTGTTACCCTGAATAATGTAAACAGATAATAATACTAATTGATCCCCAGAGGGAAATCATCTTTATGCATCCCTCAACTTGCTCTTTGTAGGGTAAGCTGACCACAAAGGGCAGCCACCTGTTGGGGCACCCAGGGAGCTGGGGGTTAAGGGCCTTGCTCAAGGACCAGCATATGTGCTGAGGCTAATGGCAAATAAATAATAATTAGCATAACAGTAATTTTCAGTGATCTATCCTGACCCTATAATAAATATATTTATGTGTCTCGAAATTATACGAAGCATCAAACCATGGGGTGGCATGGTGGTGCAGTGGTTGGCGCTTTTGCCTCGCACCTCTGGGACCTGGGTTTGAGTCTCTGCCAGGGCTCCATGTGTGTGGAGTTCTCCTGTGTCATCCTGGGGTTTCCTCTGGGTACTCCAGTTTCCCCTCACAGTCCAAAGACATGGTGAGGTGAGTTGGAATTACCAAATTGTGCATGTCTAAGTGAATGGTGTATGAGTGTGTCCTGCGAAAGGTTGGCACCCCACCCTGGTGTGTTCCCTGCCTTGCGCCTGTAGCCTCCAGGATAGGCTCCAGGCACCCCATGACCCTGAATAGGACAAGCGGTTTCAGAAAATGGATAGATGGTAATGGTACATGTGTGAGTAATGAGTTTTTCCCTACTGTATGACCATAGTCTCTAGGAAAGGCGCTGGACCACCAGGCCCTTGGTCTTACAAAAATGTGCAATCTAATTCCCTTTGAGTATGACTAAAACATCATTACTTCTAATTATTGCCTTAATTTTTTAATCAATTCATATTTTATTTACAGCTATTTTCTGGTACTGACAAAAACGAAAGGAGAAATACTCACTCTAGGATGACTGCTCTTATCAATGTACAGTATAGGTGAAGTACAAAGGTTAAACAGAAAGGACGTCTCACCTTTTCACATTTTACAATCTAGCATTTGCAGGAAGCTGTCCGTGAGAGACGCATCATGAAACGCCTGCTTGCGTTTGTTGCTCTTTTTGCTCTTTTCCACACTGTCCCGGCTCAGCAGTCAAGTGAGTTGTGTTTTTCCTGTGCTTACAATTTCATGCAGTCACTAATCTGGCTATTTTTATTGTCAGTGAAATTGTGTTCTGTATTGTTCTTTTCTGACTGAGACACCTCAGGAGATTGTCTGACTTGAAGCAGTTACTACTTTTTTGCCTTCATTTTAATGGTGTTCTTACATAATACACCTTTATGCGAAGTAAGCAGTTTCAGCATTTTAGCAATTTAGCATTTAAATATTTACCGTGTCAAATGTTACTGTGTTACTTAGAACTGCAAATAGTTTAGTGAATATTACCTTTTAAAACGCTCGTGCGGACATTTCATGAAACCAATTATGCTCCGTTGTAGTAAATGAAAGCTAACGTTAATCGCAGCAGCTGAAGCTGGTGGACCCCGAAGAATCGCCCAGCACAGTGACATACATTCACAGACTGGGCGGTAACTGGCTAATTAATGTATTACAAAAGTCTGTAGTGTGGTACAAAAATTTATTTAAAATAGTTATGAAACAAATACTTCACAAATTAGTCATTATGGAACTTTTGGCAATGGAGCGTCTCTGATTACGTTGCCATTTTGAGTTTAGGCTCGTTTACCCAAGGTTGTATGTGGAGGTTTTCTGGAGCTTGAGAGAAAGTTGTACACATGCAGAGGTACCTGATAAAGCACTTTATTGTTTGGTGTGGCAAGGTACAGTAACAGCTTCACTTTCCTGCCCACGATCCCACTTATGAGGCATCACTCATAAGTTTTATTCCTGGCTGACACAGTCCTCATTTGCATATAGGGTAGAAAGGAGAATGACGACTCAAACAATGGGCACATTGAGGGGCACCGGAGAGGGCAGGGGCATTTCCAAAGGGCCATGATGACACCAGGGGCAAAGTACACGAAAGCTTCTCATCCGCCCTCCCCTGTAAAGATAAGCAGGAGAATTGTACATCACTGAATATGAGGATGTAAATGAGCTGTCTGACTCCATTGGCTGAGACATGGAAGGGGCGGGAAAAAGAATTTAGCTCAGGCCAATAGACAGGCTTCTGTTTTCATTGGAAACCTAGATGAGGCTGTCATATCCAATCAGAAAAAAGGATGAACTGTCAGTCTTCTTCCCCAACCCAACAGTTTCACAAGCGTAATAGGTGTGTGAAATAACCATAAAGTAATTTCATAAAGATAGCAAATAATCTTGTCGGTTGCTTCAAGTTTAACAAACAGGGAACAGTGTGTCACCCTCTTTTACAGATAACTGCTAAGGTGGGTATATTTAATTATTAAAATGGGCAGCAAAATAAAGGAAAAATTAAAAATAAATAAAACCAAAAATGAAAGATATTTTAATGTGCACATATTTTAATGTAAATTATAATCTACAATTTCTAATTTCTGTACTTTACAAATATATGTTTATATTAGTTTTTTTGTTTGTTTTTGCTTTTTTGTCTCAAAATAGTTTCAAAAATCCTAGTTTGGGTGACTGATAATTAAAAAGGGCCTTTTGTATGGACTGATCCATAATCCAAAACAGCATAAGATCTGGCTGCTTGTAGTGACTTACTGACTGGATGCCTCCTGTTATTCCTACAAGGCTGTATCAGAACCCCTATTTATTCTGTGCCTGATGCAGTAATAAGTGTTTTTAGAATACAGGAAGAGAGCTTGAGGGTTTGATGTGCCTGAGAAGAAAGCAACGGTTCTTTCTTCTTTTCAGGCTGGTTTTATCGTTGTCTGCATCAATGAGCAATAGTCAATGACAACAAACGGACTCAAACGAAAGGACATGCTAGTAATGTTTACCTCCAGAAACAGGCTGATATGACACTTACAGTCATGGTCCTTGTTTGAAAGTAGAAGGGCTATAACTTCCACTTAAAATACACATTGCACATATAATTCAATCATTCAATACAACTCACCACTAGTAAACTTACAATTATTTTGTCTGCTGCCAGTCTGCTACATGCTGTAGTTGTATAAGGGAAGCATTACACCTGATGATGAAAAACAGTCTATTTCAAATCGTTGCTGTTTACCAAAGATGGGCATGGAACTAGTTGCCCACTTGTACTTCTGTTAAGTATCTGTCTGAATATGGCCCTAACATCTAGTTACAATGACGTGATTAATGTTTATACAGGAATATGAATGGTGTTCTCATGGACATGTTTTTATTTTTAATTTTAATTGATGATGACGACACCTACTTCTATTTCGGATGACCAGAGCATAACAATAATATTTTCAAAACATTTTAAGCAGCCTGTGTAACATGTCATCCACAGGAAGATATCACAGAACGACAGTATGATTTATTCAGGTCAACAGATTAATAAGGGCAAATTATGGTGTACATTTATAGCAGAGTTGTTCCTGATGATAAATGACATGTTTGTGCTGCTGTCATAAAAACAGGGTTGGGCCTAGAGTGTGCAAATCAGTCACAGCAAGTTACGCATTCGTGCTGCCTCCTCATTGCAAAGTCATGTGCTGAAGTCTAGTTGTGTTGTTTTTGTACACTGGATGGAAATTATGAACTTATTCATAGACACATCTATAAGTAATCCTTCATTATAAATCTATCAATTAATACAGTAAGCAGGATTCTATAAAAGCTGAATTCTATAAAGAAAGGCTGAATTTTGCCTTGTCTTTTCTGAAGTGTGTCTGTCTTAGGTTCACTTAAAAGGTTTGTGTTTTGTGCACACAGAACCGGCACTATCAATTAATGCTGCTGCCATCTGGTAGGGGGTGGGGTCTAAAATATATATATTAAGAAGCAAATGTCACCATCTGTCTTATTTTCCTTTTTGGTTAATTATATAAACAGAGAAGATGCGACACCACTTACTTCTCCCTCTTTCCTGTTGCAGATGTGTGTGATTTGCCAGTGGATGAAGGGCAGGGAACAGACTACTTAATCCGTCTTTATTTTGACAAGACAAAGGACCAGTGCGTTCCCTTTGCTTATAAGGGGCAAGGAGGCAATGGAAACCGATTCATCACTGACAAGATGTGCATGAGAAACTGTTCTGTGAAGGCAGAAGAAATCTACCCCAAAAATGGTGAGGAGGTGCTGGGCTCCTTCATTCCAACTCTAGAACACCAGATTGCTGATCACATTGCATAAACATGTTCGACACTAGACAACTAGACACCCTCCCAGCTCTCTGAGGTTAATTCCCTAGTTTAGCTTTGTGATATTTTTGTTCCTCAGAAACTGTTTTCCCAAGGTGTTGTTTACATGGTTTTTTTTGCACATTACTGTATCGGTCATTTTCCCCAGCTAGCTAGCCATAGCTTCACGGGTTAGAGCTCAGTGTCATGTCTATGGTGATTATATGCAAAGCTTGTTGTGGTTGGGTTGTACAGGTCTGCTGTTTAAATTACACAGTGTGGGATGGATATATTTTTGCTGACTTGTCAGGCATTTTCCTTCCTTCTAAGCAGCTATATTTTGCAGCAGTCTAAGACGCAGTATGTTATCACAGCCACGGCTAGATAAAATCTTTACCGGAGTTGTTACCAAGACTACAAATGATTGTACACAACCATTGAATTGACCTAGTCTTATTGAGTGTGGGATTATATGGGAAACAGAGAAGTGTAATGTTATCTGTTGTGTGCCATATAGTAAGCTAGGAACTTTCACCTGTGTCAAGGACTGACTGAAATAAAGTTTAAGGTGAGCCAGTATTAGTTGTTTCTCCAGTAGTTCAAAAGGTTTACAGAATTAACAGATATACTAACAAACATAGTAACCACTTCAAATAAAAGGTGTGACAATTCATTAATGATGAATTAACATGAGGTAAGTATGTAACTAAGACTTAGTTCATGGTTAATTAATACATAAGTAACAGGCAAGGCAAATTTATTTGTATAGAACCTTTCCTACCAGAGGCTACCCAAAGTGCTTTACATTAAAAAAAATAAAATACGCCTAAATATAACTAATAATTAAAATATACAAAGTGCCTCACATTTCATTTTTAAAAATATAATAAGATAAAATACAAATAAAAACAAAATGTAAAAGACAAAGGTTAACTCAAATATTACAGTAAAGTGCAGTTCTAACTGAAGTTTTCAGCAAATAGAAATTTAATTATGTCTACGGATGGGGCATGTCTAAGTTTTTCTGGAATATTGTTCCATCCACGCATAGCACACCCTGTTCGCCTTTAACTATTGGCACTATCAGCTGACCAACTCCTAATGATGTAAGACATCTACAGGGTCTATATTCTACCAACATGTCTGCTATATATACATATTTTGGGCCTAAGCCATTTAAGCACTTAAAAACCAAAAGCAGTATTTTGAAATTAATCCTATAACCAACTGGAAGCCAGCGTATTGTTATTAGAACAGGAGTAATATGTTCTCTTTTCTTGGTTTTAGTGATCGTCCTGAATCTAAATCTAGGTGATAAGCTGTGATAAGATCATTGATTTAAAAGATTTCATTGTAAGAGGTCTAACATTTAAAAATGGGTATTTTTAAGCACTTATCTTGTAGAGTAACAGTTTGCACAGGTTGTTGTGGAACATGTATCAAGTTCAACCAATTTATCTTATTAGGATGAACCCAGTTTCTTCTATTATCAACCAAAATCGGAATAGATGATGAGCAGGGTCTCCGTTTTTTCTGAGTGCCACCCTGTAGCATTAACACAGCACGGGACCCTAAAGATATCAGCATTTTTGAGTTGGAGAGAAGATGATGTAATAATATATTTTTGCCTTTGTACTTGAGAACGAGGAGTCCTTGATAGAGGAGGAGAGGGACAGGTCATTTTCTCCAGATAGGACTGTCCACGGTGGAGAGGGACAACCTTGTACGTGCCAACTCCTTGGGAATGTCCATGTGACATATAAGTGAGAGAGAATGAGTAGAGCCGTCAAGGAAGCGTCAGTGTGCTTTGTCTGGATGACAGGGCGTTGAGGGTGTCCGGTTTGGTGACCTCAGGATTAGGTCTCTGCTTTTTGCAGATGATGTGGTTCTGTTGGC
>JAODJW010000019.1:7846528-7863790 GCA_026777045.1 Hyperopisus bebe
ACAGCTGGGTTATAGGTCAATTCTGTTTTGGTATACACAATCACACAGCTGGGTTATAGGTCAGTTCTGTTTTGGTATACATAGTCGTACAGCTGCATTATACATCATCCCGGCTCTGTTATACACCACACAATATAGATTACACACTGTTCTGTCTTATGATGCATGCATCATAATACCTATATAATATACCATTTTGGATGTATTTTTAATGCATCTTTCTATGTTTGGTTTATTCAGAAACTAAAGCCTGCCGCTTCCCAAAGAGTGTTGGAGATTGCTTTAGTCATTACTTACTATGGTATTATGATCCCATCATTGGGAAATGCAAGAACTTCTATTACACTGGCTGTGGAGGCAATGGGAATCGATTCATTAATTCAACCATCTGCGAGCATACCTGTGCTGGGGTTCATGGTGAGTTGACTTAAAGTGATAGTGACATGGATAAATTCATAAAGCTGAATGCAAATATCTGAGCAACATAGCCTTTTTAGCCAACATCCTTAATATGTGCTATATTAGTCCAAATTACATGTGCAAATACACAGAAAAAGTGAAAAGGGGACACATTGACTATTCATATATGATACTGTATGTATTATATACATCATATATATCAGCTGTAAAAATTTCAAGTTTTTGCAGTTTTTTTATACAATATTAATACAAGGCTGCATGTTTTGACTGGAGAATTGTACCCTTTTTGTTATATGTAGATTCGTCCAGTTCTGACAATCTCAAGCCTGAGGATGATGAGAGTGACACACCAGTTGGTAAGCAGACGTATTCTTATGCCTAATATAGATACATTGAATGATCTGAATCCAGTTAATCTGTAATTCATCTGATAAAGTTTGACTGCTAAATAACAGTTGTCTCTTTTCAGGGTTAATTATTGGAATCTTGCTGGGTGTTCTGGGAGCAATAATCATTATCATAGTGATTGTAGTTTCTGTGAAAAAGAAGAAGTAAGTAAACAAGATTGTACTAAGTTCAGAGAAATGTGCAATTTATTATTATTATTATTATTATTATTATTATTATTCAGTCCTTGATCTGGACGCTTTATATACATATAAATAATTATTTTATACACATACTGCATGTCCTGTATACTGGAAATTGCAGCTTTCTATATATATATATTTCATTTTTGGAAAGCTTTAATGATCAAATGTATGATGCACCTTTCTATAATCTTCTATTGTAGAACCGGTGGTGTATCAAAGGATAAAAAAGATTTAGACGTGCCTCTTAATGACAGACCTGTGGAAGTATCGTAGGCAGCGGCTGAAGTCCATGCCGATGCGTCCCCCGTCATCCCTGCAGCCTTGTCACAGCACCAGTCCTAGACTGCGCCGGTGTGCAAGATTGTCAGCACGCAGCTTTTCTCTATTTTATTATCTGTATTTCGTTGTTATTATCTTGAAAACCAATAACAGGCAGCTAATTTAGCAGAAACTTTAGTAGTAAATCTAGCGAGTGATTTAGTAGTAATTAGCAGTAGTTTTAATTAATCATGCTTATAATCATATGTAATCTGTTTTCCATGTAAATGTTAATAGCTACAAGCAGTGGTCAAAGGTCAGGTCATGATCCAGGTTCAGGAACAGAAACTGGACCTTTTCCTTATATCTGCACAGTCACAGGTTGATAGAAATGGTTTCATACCACATTTTCGAGAGTTACTCAACTGTATCTTCTCAGTTAATCATTCAACTACTACTAATAACCAAGGTATACAGTGCTGCATGGAAAACAGTCCCCGACTCCCCCAGAAAGTAATGCAGCAATTCAGCTCTGGATACAGGAAGCAGGGAAAATACTGTAAGGTGAACATTTTTTAATTAAACTGTCTTTTTTAAGATTAACTTTATTGATCTCTGTTTAACTTCATTGTTTCTGACTGCCTATCTGTGAAAACCTAGGTGTATGAATTTAGTCTTACAGATGAGCCTTGGGAATAACTGCTGAAATACAGCTTGACAGGCTTATGATGTCATGGTCAAGAATACATCCATATTCTAGCCAGGGGCCTATAGACGACATAAGCGATAGGGCACCATTTCATCAGGGGGCGCAAAAGAGGGGGTGAAAAAAAATCTAAAGAAATAGCTCTGTTGCATTCTTTGAGATTACAAGGTTTAATATTTTTAAAATATTTTTCTTGTAAAACTGATACGATGTAGCTAGTTAGCAGCCAAACACCCTGTGCTACTGTAATGTTTTTAATACAAATCAAATTACAACATTTATTTTCTGCTGCTCCTGGGGGGGCAGAACACCCAAGGGTGTCCCTGACACATCGGCTATGGATTGTAAACGACTAAGGCAATATTTTTATATTGAACAACTTATAGGAATAATAAATAAGTTTAATAATGTGTATTGTGTTTTCCTTTGTTTTTGTGCAAAAATTGGAGGGGGTATGTAATGAAATTTTTCTTTTCTCCTAATATGTATCCAATCCTCCTCCTATACATTAATGTTGCTTAGCCTCAGTTTCAGCCAAAGCATTTTAAAAATAACATCAAGGATCCGTCTTCAGCCAGCATAGATTTTGCAGTGCACATTCACTCACACACATTAGCAAGTCAGGGATTCACCTCTTTGGTCTGTCGGAGGATTCCCGCATACGATGGGGAGCTCCTGCAAACTCCTCTCACACAGCGCGGGGTCAGGATTTGCACCGTGAACCTTGGAGGTGAGAGGCCGCAGTCTCCCCCATCCCGTTGCATGAGGTGCATGGTCTCCCTGTGTTCACTGCAGGTTTCTTTGCAAGCAGTAATGCAAAGTGTCTGATTTGTCCGTTGTGTGAGTGAGAGTGTGTCCGGTCCTGCGATGGACTGACAGCCCTCCCCCCTGGGATAGGGTGCTACCTTTAACTGGATAACCACTATGGTAGATGTATGAATAACATAAATGGGTTTACCTAGAAATACTGCTAAGTCAGTGTTTGACATACTGTAGGGTCCCTCCTACCCCCAAAATCAATGGATTTTTATTCAAAACTTATTCACTTAAGGCCCCCTCCTTCTGCTTAAACCACGACAAGACATTTTGATACAGCTGTTTTTTTCCACTGCTCAAAGGGTTTATACAATACTGCAGTTATTCTAAGATTAAGACTTCAGTGTTTCTAATGCAGTTCTCCCAAAATTCCCTGTGATATGCTAATAAATTACAAAATCAGTGAATAACAGCAATGTTACATCAGTCCATGTTTGTCATTGAGACAGTAAAATGCTTATATTCCATCTCAGTACCAAAGAGTAGCTGGTCTTTGGTTATGATTAAAATTGCAATGCTTCTGAATTCCACTGATAGCCTCCTTTTAGCTGAAAAATAACACAAAAACTTTACCTTGATCAGAAAATGTATTAAATCCTAGCTGCTTATAAAGTCTTAAAGACAAAAAAGAAAACTGCAAATTTAAAAAGTGATCCCAGCCCTAAACTGAGCTGTCTTAATTAATTTTTTTCTCCCTAAATTGTAGTAAGAGATGTCACTCCCTCCCAAAACTGTAAAAGTGGGGTGGGCATAACAATAATAATGGAATAAACGCTGTTTAATTTGGGTAGGAAAGTTTATGTTTTGGTGGCCTTTGGACACCATGGTACATCTATGCAGCCATGAACTATATAATTAGTGTTTTCTGGGCAAATCTGTGAAATTGCTGTGAAATTATAGTTTGTAGCTGAGAAATCTATGTGCTGCTAATGGGAAGGACAGAGCAGTTAAGGATCTGGTATCAATATGCCAGGAACATGATCACTTAGCTGTCACCATGAGATTAAATTACTTTCTATATTTGTCAACAGGAACATCATTTCCACCACCCAGTAGTGTGCTGCCTTTATTCTAAGCTGGTCTGGAGACATAATTTAATAGAATATGAAGCTTCTTATAGACAGAGTGTGCAATTAATTATGGTTCTGTCATGTATGTGTAATGGCTCCCTGATACTAAGCTTAGTTTCAAATCCAGCTATGTTCATCACAGTCCTATTAAATAAAGGGAACAGCACTCTGCTGCAGTGAAGGGTACATAATAAATGAAATACATATTATGCAAAATAAATGTGCTAATAATGGTGTAATGATAACTGATAATTATATTCTGAAATGAATAACCTCCATTGGAACGGATTATGAATGACAAAGACTTCAGACAGTGGTGGGCTCTCAAGATGTGGAAGCAGAGATTGATTGATGTGACTCAGGCTCCGACAGACAGAACCGGGATCCTATCAGCACTCTTGTGATTCCTTTTCCTTCCCCTACATGTGTTCTGGGGCTCTTGCCAGGCTTATGAATAAGAAACTGTTCTTAACGTGTTGCCTGACTAAATGAAGGTTAAATGAAATGATAATGGTACAAGACTCAAGAGTTCTTAATTATCAGCAAGTACACAGTGCCAGGGGCGTCGGAAATAGGGGGAGTATCCCCCCAAATATTGGCAGACCCCCCCCCCCCCACACTTTCTTCCCAAAAAATAAGTAAGTATACAATTAACAGCAAGTTCCTTATGTTTTAATATGAATACACGCATTACTGAGGCCAATACAGACTGCAGGACTGAAAGAGATAGACCTACCTGACAAAGACTGTACTTCTGTATCAGACATTTCATCTCATGGATTAGTTATCTTTTCTGTCTTTTTTTGTGAAACTACCCAAAACGGTATTCGTCTTATTTCAAATGATAAAATCTGTATTATTCTAAAATTAATTTATAATCTTTCTTACATTGCATTGATTCACGATATTATTGCATGTGTGCCCATTGCAATATCACAAAATACATACTGCACCACCCCCCACCATGGCAAATTCAGTCCCCACCAATTTCCTTTCAACGCCACTGCACAGTGCATTGAAATCCCGTTTCCTTTGGGCCCCCTATCCTGCTACAAAAATACTAATTCAATAAAAAAACAGCAAACACCAAGGGCGGCTATTATGGCTCAAACACAAATACCAGGAAATACGCAAGCTAGTCCTTCTCTGCCTCTCCCTCACAATAATAAAAGTCTGCATTACATCGTAATTGCTGATAGCAAGAGGGGGACAGGCCTTGTCTCTTGACTCCTCCCTACTCCGAGATAATCCACACCCTCCCCCAGTCTCACAAGGTACAACAAGAAACTCCCATGCGATCCAACTACCAGTCACGTGTCTGCATTAACCAAACAATAATTTTAAAAACAGTAAAATGATCAATTTCATTATTATTAATAATATTTAGATATAGTCAAACCTGAGATGGGTTGTGCCCTAGCTTGTGGCTTTCCACAAAATAAACAGGAAAATTATTTTAAAAGGAGTTCTTAAAGATGTTGTGTCTTTAAATGGATGTTAATTCTCCATAAAACTACTTGCTTCTTTGTAAGATTTGTAAGTGCCACAAGATAAAAATACGAAAAGAAGATCCAATTCTTTTACAGCGTTACAATTTTGTATTGTGGCTCATGTCTGCCACCTGCTGGTCAATAAATTGAATGTTGTTTCTGCGTCAGGGAAACCATTTTTTGAAGGTTTATCTGTAGCAGTGATAGACGGTATGTCCTTCTTATATGGAACAAAAATTCCTCATGTCCAGGCAGTGAATGTGCCATTTGTAGGTCCATAAAAGTAGCATTTGTCACAACCTCACTCATTAGGATTTTTCCAATAATTTCATACAACAGAGCTGAATCAGACTTACAGAATAACCACTATAACACTTCAAATATTCAAAACTTGTTAGTACATAGTCCAGGGAGGATTTACCAGAATGAGTTAGACCATCCTGACTGTTATCATGCTCAGACAATTGGGACACCCACAGTACACCTCTTCAGACCAAAGCAACTAAGCAGGTAAACACTTAGGTTAGGGGGCAGACAAGAATTTGTTCTGTGCAAATATATTTACTCAAGTAATCATACAACATGATACTCAACTCAATTTAAAAGAACATCCTTGGGTATATTGCACTCCTGAAAATGTGTGCTCTATTGATTGCTTTTGCTAACATTATGCTTCAGCACAATTAAATTGTTTTGACACCTCTTCTTGTGCAGCACAATGACAATGCAAATGGAAAATAGAAAATCACTAATTTAATGCACAGTAAAACAGAAAATTCCAAATAGAGTGCAGACAATGGAGAGTAGTGTTTGTGTCAGTTGCTGTATTATATACAAAGTGGCCTTATACAAAAGGAAAGCAATTAAAAATGAAATACAAATTTATAGCAGCAGTGTGTGTGTATTGAGTGCCTGCAGGTGTGGTAAATGACAAGGTTGTGTGTGGTAAAAATACCAGTTCTAGGAGGGTCCAGCTATGCGTGTAGCACTACTTGAGAGGCGAGAAGGGTTTTTGGTTTGGGAAGGGGTAGTGAAAGGCACAAATCTGGAGAAGAAGCCATTTCTCAGTCTGGATTGCCCTGAGCTGCTTTCTGGACGGCAGCAGGTCAAGCAGACGATGAGCTCGGTGAGTCATGTCTCTGATGATGTTGCTGGTCCTCTCTTTCATTCGACTAGTGAAAACAGTGTCCAGGTTTGGGAAGACGACCTTTTTTATTTGTTTTTTATTTGATAATTTCCTTTATCTTGCTGATGTTTAGGACCAGTTTCTTTTCGCTGTGCCCTTCAGTCAGGTGTGCAACTTCCTTCTTTCAGGCTGCCTCATCGTCTGAGATCAGTCTGACTAGCTTTGTATGATCAGCAGATTTTCCATGGGTATTTGATGGGTCATGGGTGAGAAGACTACAAAGCACCCAGCTCTGCACACAGCCCTATGGGGAACCTGTGTTCTGGATCAGATTGGATGAGGTGTGCATTCCATTACTGGCACTCTGAGGTCTGCTTGTGAGAGTATTCAACACCCAGAAGCAGAGGGAAGTGTCTAGGCCCAAGTTGCTTAATCTGTTGACCAATTTGTGAGGGAAAATGGATTTAAATGCAGAACTGAAGTCTACAAATGTCATCCTCAGGTATGTGTTTGGTTGTTTCAAGTGAGATAAAGCTGTAAGCAAACTGGTGTATGTCCATATCTGAGGAGATGATGGATGTCACGTGTAAGAGCACCAGTCCCTCAAAACACTTCATGATCATTCAGGCACTTCACCACTGACTTCTTGGGAACTGGGACTATGATGGAGGATTTGAGATGTGTTGGAACAACTGTTCGGTGTAGCGAGAGATTAAATATGAGCGGTGTATGTCTTCAGCATCATCCCCGGTACTCCTCTGGGTGAGCAGATGGATTAGCATCGACTTCCTAAAGGGTGGATCTCACCTGATGCAGATGTAATGACTGCTCACCTGCAGGTGCTGTTGTGTCGTGAGCAGCTCCTCAGAAACACTTTTATTATCTTTTGTGTGAGTACATTTCTTGTGCAAAAATAAATGTATCCCAGGACTGCTGATATACTTTCCTCCAGACCTGCTTCCTCTGCAAACAAGTCCCAGTCAATGCTATCTATGACAAGCAGGATGACAGACATGGAAGCGGGAATAAACAAAATAAGGTTTAATTAATCTAGACCTGAACAGAAACAAACTTGGATCATGTGGAATCAAACAAGAAGACGAAAGGACATATACACATATACAGCCATTAATGTCATTTTAACATTAAAAATACCAAATCCAGAGAGCAGTGTGTGTCAACAATGTCCTTGGTTGAGCACCAGCTGTTATTAACGTAACACATGAGCCGCCTTTGCTTCTCTTAAAAAATAATGATTATAATGCAAAAATCAAACCATCTGTGCTCGTAATGAAAATATCAAACTCGTTAAAATAGTAGAAGCACAAGGCTATAGGGCTGTAAAGATATAGACAGTTAGGAGATAATGTGACGTGCGTGTGTGGCATCATTGACTAAGTCATATTGGATTATACCAAATAGGCTCTCTTGAATCTTCATCCAAAGAGGTTGCAGTATGTTCTTGATCAAGTCAATTATGGAAGATCTAGGCGTATCTGGAGACTGTTCAGCTGTTTCACCACTCCATTATGAGGGATCATTTAAATCTGTGCCGCTACATTTTCATTCGGTAATGGTGGTATGTACCTACGATGCAGACACACGTCCCTTGCATAGTTAACGGTGAGTCACCACAGTAGTCACTGTAAGATCAAATGATTCCTGTTGACTCAGCTGTACTTGCTGGATAACAGCACATATGCAGTCGTGTCTTCTCTCATCTTAGGCCAAAACATGGGCCTTGAGTCTTAGCAAATCCTGGCTGAAAACATGGACCACCAGGAAAGTAATGACAAATATTTGTGGAGTGCTGGTTATCCTTACGGTTAGGGTAATAAAGCTGTTCATTTGCTTGCAGCATCTGTGATTGCATATCGTCATGATCCTCTGTGAGACTGGCATGTCTGAGTTAGCATCTTTGTTTTAAGGCACCATGGGTACAATGTTCAGGGAGAACACGTTTATACTTGCTTCTGTGATTATAGCGAGGGAACACAAATTGCATTGCCAGGTTTGGAAGCAGTTCTGTAATCAAACTCCTGAGCTCTCCCCATTATACTAGTCTGCCTGTCTGATTACGTCGGCCTGTCGACAGGACAGCATGTGATAAAAAGTGTGACTTGAGATCTCCCAAAGTGAGCTTGTAACAATTTTCCTCATTGGCTCATTTTCAGCTATGGCTAATCTTTTAAGCCAATGGCTATCCTTCCAGCATTAAATAGGATTCCACAATAATATAAATGTCCCAGCCTGTGTACATTTATTCCTAACATTCTGATGTTCCTAATGACCAATATAGAACGTAATCTAATCTCATAGTACAGTAATTGCTAAGCGATCATGTTTCTGACATATAGGTTTCTAGCTGGTCAGAGCATGTAAATGTCTGTTGTGAACAGTCTGTGTAAGGAG
Source organism: Hyperopisus bebe (assembly GCA_026777045.1). Lineage (NCBI taxonomy): Eukaryota > Metazoa > Chordata > Actinopteri > Osteoglossiformes > Mormyridae > Hyperopisus > Hyperopisus bebe. Next base: position 7,855,420 of record JAODJW010000019.1, read on the forward strand.
GGTATTGGATCATTTACTTTAGCTCTCAAATCATTTTCTCTAAACAAAATGTGACGCTACCAGTCACTAAGGTTTGTATGAATCATAAAAAAGCAATATTTTTGCATGAAATCCACCCATCCATAAATTTATCTTCTGTAACTGCTTATCCTGTTCAGGCTCGTGGGGGGTCTGGATCCTATCCCGGAGGCTCTGGGCAAAAGGGAGTGAACAATCCAGGATGGGGCACCAACCCACAGCAGTTGCATAAAATCTCAATTATTAAATGATTTTATTTGATCTGTCTCTCTAATACTTTAAATGCGATAATATGATTATGATTTGGGATACTTCCAATTTACGTTTTTTTTAGTGATTTAACCTCTCTCAGCAAAGGGAGCTGCCTTTTTCCTGTGGCTAATACTAGGAACTCACAAGGAGAGAGTTCTGGTGTCTTTCCACTTCAACTTCATGCTTTTTTCTTACTTCTGGGTTCCTCTTCTCTGTCTGACTCACTCTTGTCTTCACAGTACAGTTGCTCTGATTTGCCTTTTTTTTTTCGCTTCACTTTGTCAGTCGTGAGTTCTACTCCAGAGTAAACTCCTGCCCACTGCCGTCCTCTGAATCTCACCTGACTGCTTTTTCACTGCCTGGCGTTTGCGAGGCTTTCGCTAAAGCTGGCGAATGATTCACAGACAGGTTTAAAGCCCCATGCCTGGGCTTTGTATTAGGGCACAGAGCTGAAAAGCAGCTAGTAGAGATTTACTGTAAATCCATCTGCAGGAAGTCTTCCAGCCAGGGAAATTGTACAGTGCTAGCATGCTTTCAGGGAAACTCTGAAAATATGTAATTATAAACCATTTGAAAGGTATGGGGTTCTATATAGGATAAAACCTCTTAAAAACAGAAATATTTCCCCTGGTGAAGTAGAAGATGCTCATCATCCTGACCTTCACAAGAGGTCTTAACAGCCTTTGATTGCTTACTCTTCGAACACCATAATCTTGGGCCGTGGAAGCGGGAAAGAAGAGCCACAATTTCCGGGCAAACAGCCACACCCCCACTGGAGCCAATCAGTGACACAGATATGCACGTGCTATTTCAGACATGGCCCATTGACCTAAGATAGCACCAGCAGTTGTACAGTAGATCTGTGGTTACCCTGGTCAGGGTTACCTGCAGCTGACCCATGCAGACAGGGCTCAAGGCTGGGGGTACCCCCTGGGCAGGATGCCAGTCCGTCATCGGGCACATACACAATACATTCAACACCAGTGAGCCTAACTGCATGTTTTTGGACTTTGAGAGGACACCTACAGGACATAGGCAGAACATGCAAACTCCACACATAGACCACAGATGGGATTTAAAAGCCCTTTGCTAGAGGTGTATAGCAGCAGCGTTACACCCCAAGCCAGAGTGCGGGAACAAGGTGTTTTTTTTATAAAATGATACTCCAATTTGATCAAAGTCCATATTTTAAGGAATGCACATCTGCGCAATGTTTTGTTATGAACAATCTTTTGCACAGAACCAGGATTATGTAATCCCCTGTCTGAGGAGAGACAGCTGTTGCCAGCCACCCACAGGGCCGGCGTAAGAGAATAAGACAATCGTCATTTTCCCGCCGGTGTTAAATGTCTGTTACCGCTGTTAGCAACACATGCTACTCACAGCTGCTCTGAAGAACCATTAAACTGTGTAAATCACACTCACAGAATGAAAAATGGGCAAAAAATACTCCAATGGTTCATTTGCGCACAATTTATCTGTTGTTCATTCTAGGATATTTGTGTCGGAATTTATCACACCACTTTCTGTTAAAAATCACTAATCGTCACGTGTCTGGTTATGTGGGAGGTACCACTGCTGTGTCTTTAAGGTTTGTTTTTTTGGTGAAAATAAAATATTAATTGGTGATGGCATTTTTCCACTACCAAAGTATATCAGGTTAAACTACTTCTAGTGGTGTCTTATAAACATTTGCATCGCATTATTTATCCAAGCACTTAGATTAGATTATTTAAAACATTCCAAACATGCAGCCAAAGTTATACGTAGGTCTGGGAAGCTGGGAAAAGTCCCTTGAACAGGAAAGATAATGCAAATATCTTTTTGGCAGATATACCTACAAATATATTGAAGAGAAATCAAATTAAATGTGAATCGACATTTTGATGCTATCAAAATGTTTTGTGAGGGTTTCAACCCAGAGCATGAAAACATGCAGACAGGCTTTCTGAAATGAAAAGCCCTCTTCCCTTGAAAATAGCAGTATTCTAAACATTTGCCCCAGCCGCTGCCCCCCCTATCCTAACAAGGTCCTCCAGTGGGGGCAGCTGAGACAGATTGCAGGGGGCTGTGTCTCACACATTTCCATTTTTGACTTGGCTGCCAGTTGTCCTCCAGGAATAGTCATCCTTCTCCCAACCTTATATGTGCAGAGGGCTTCTCTGTGTTCCTCTACTGGGATAACACAGCCAAACCACTCAACGCCGACCACTGACACGCTGCCGTACCGTCTGTCCAGGCCATCCTCCAGTCAGTACGACCACTACCTGCTCAGCATGCACATCACGCAGCTTAACCGTGAATGCTTGCTCCACCTCTTCTCCTTCCTGGACAAGGATAGTCGCCTGAGCCTGTCGCTGACGTGTCTCCACCTCAGAGACGTCTTTCTGGAACCAGGCCTGTGGCCCTTGCTGCTTTTCCACTCGCCGGGTGAGCTGAATAAGTGTAACTTTTTGTTGGGGACCTCGCTGCGCTACCTGTCCATATGCTGGTACTCCAGCAGGGTCAAGGTCTGCAACATCGAAGACTGGATGAAGACCACTTTTCAGAAGGACATCTGCAGTAGACATGAGGGGCTGGTCAGTGCATTCCTGGCTCGCGTATGTAAAACGTGAGTGCACACACATCTCTAGCCTTCACCATGCTGTGTGAACTTCCTGTTTGAACATGCAGTTTGGTCCTCCTTCATTCATTCTGTTTTCAACTTCCTGTTTGATCATTTGCTGGTATTTTTACTTCATATTGTCTGCTTCATATGTTATATTTTCATGCCTGCACATTCACAGTTTTTGTTGAAGCTACATTGTATACTTCAGTGTTATAGGGATGTAACTGGTCACTGGGGACAGCTATTCCCAGTTTCATAGAAATTCACTGTCTTTGGCTGGGCAACTAGTACTACTGATGTGGTGACATTCCTCTTCTTTTTGGGACACAACAGTTCTCTTCCTGCGTATTGCCCAGGTGCTGGGAAGAAATAACATAGTGAAGATATTTTATTTTTCACAGGCTGATGGAAGCCAAGAGCAAATTTCTGCTCTTCCATATTTAACATAAGTCCAGTTCATACAACAAACAATGTGATTCAATTTTGTGTTGCAAATGTCCCCACAATGTGATAAAAACCTGCTATTTTGACCTTGTGGGGACAATTTTTCAAAAGTCTTGTATTCTGTTTGGTTACTTATGGTTAAAGTTAGGACTGGGTAGGGGTTAAGGTCGTCATAGTTGGGATTAGGGTTTTGCCCATAGAAATGAATGGATGGTCCCCGCAAAGACATAGACACCTAATTTGAAAGATTTACTCATACTGATGTACCAAGATAAAGTTAAGTGTCATAAATCTTCCTCTGTTGCACTGCCAAAAGCTGTGAAAAGCATGACTTATCTATCATATAATTTTTTACTGCCTCCCATTGCTTTATATACACATATAAACGTAAATGAACCTTGCACCAAAGGTAAAGGAGGGGCATTTTAGACCATCCCTGTACAATTAGTTTAAGCCTGTTAATCCGGTTTTGTTCAGGAGTGTAAATTCACCCGCAAACGTTGACAGGCTCATGTCAGCTGTTCTTGCAAAGCCAGCCCCACCCCATATCCTCAGAGAAACGTGCTCTGATCCCTTCAGCAGACACATGGTCCAGACCTGTGACTCTGTGTATCTGTCTGTGCAGCCATTGGCTTGGCACTGCTTCACGATTGAGTCCCCGGGAAAGGGCCTGTTTCTCAGGTATTGAATGAAATGAGCAGGATTATCATGCATCATGAGTTCTAGAGTAGTTTGCAACATTTCGTAATGGTTACTTCCTTGGTCCCCACCATGTTATAACTGGCAGTAATACCCCTGCCCCCCCCATGTTTTTCCATCAGTAGTAAAATGCTTTATCTAAACCAGAGCAGGAAGGTAGCATTCTGTTTAGACGGTCCTATTTCCCACCACTAGGTGGAAGCATTGCCACTGTGTGATCCCGCAGTATGTGCATGCACCTGAAACAGACACACCCATTGACTCATATTATACATTTGCAGATGTTTTTCCAGGGGAAGTTAAAACCTATCCCAGTGTTTAAATAACGTTACAAAGGATGATTTAACAATTTTTTCTTAAATACTGATTACGTAGTTTTGCACTTGACCTTGGTGTTCTTTTTAAATGCGACCCGCTTGGTATAACTACTTATGTCCCGTTATGTGCTTCCAGGTGTCCAAACCTGATCTCTCTGACACTGGCAGGTTGTGGTCACATCACAGACGACGACGTGGTTGGCGTCCTACGGAGCTGTGCAACCCTGCGCCGTCTGCGCCTGGAGAACTGCGTGCGCATCACCGACACTCTGCTGCATGGCATCGTCACCTACGGCTCTGCCGTGAGGACTGTACAGATCGACTTCTGTCGTAACGTGACCCAGGCAGGGTTACAGATGGTGGCGTCACAGCGGCCTGCGATCCAGCTGAGCGCCGATAGAAGTGCAGGGATGATACCCGACTGTCCTCCTCAGGATAACCCTCGGGACAGACGACTGAGGTTCAGCCAGCTCCGGGAAGCTCCCAGGACAGTCAGAGGAACTCTCAGAGGGACAGGCAGCGGGACAGTTTGAGGGACAGTCAGAGTGATAGACAACAGGCCACAAATTCAGCGGCACAGTGAGGGGGACAGAGCAGAAGGACAGTACTAAGGACAGACACTGGGACAATGAGAAGTAAACGCAGTGGGGCGGGCACTAGGACAAGGGGACGGATAAGGAGGGGGACAGTGAGAGGGACGGACAGGAAATGAGAGAACTACAGTGCCATAAGACACAGAGGAACACAAAGTCAAGAAGCTGGAACGTGGCCGATAGTGTGAATTACCCGTTTATGCTTGTGTGAAGCATCTTTTTGGGGACCATGAAAAAAGAAAGCAAATTTATTAGAAAATGGATAATGTTGTCAATATACAGTTATAATTCATTGCCATATTTTTACATATTACTTCATTTCTAAGTTACTTTTGTATTTTAAATTGAATTCCAGGTTTGTTTTTCAACTGTAGTATTACGTTGCGTTTAACTTTTTATAACATATCATTTTTTAAATAAATATTGAAAGTCTTCCACAAGCAGGTATAGAAAATTGATGGATGGATGGATGGATGGATGGAAGGACAGAATATGTCTTTTTCATGTTAATCTTTTATTTGTGCCATTAATTTCATTGTTTTTGTCTGGACATACCTTTGCTTATTGACCTCTTGTTGCTCAATTATGGAAGTAATGTGTTAGGTTGTGTTGAGTCCTAATTTAACTGGGTGCAGTGGACAGGACACTGTCTAAAGAAATAATTCCAGTAAAAAACTATGGGCACTGTCTGTTGGGTTTTACAGTGAGAAGTGATGCAACTCCAGTAAAAACTGGGGCACTGTCTATCAGGCTTTACTGTGAGCAGTGATGTAACTCCAGTAAAAACTGGGGCACTGTCTAGCTGGCTTTAGAGTGAGTAGTCATGTAATATCGTTAAAAGCTAGGGTACTATCTGGTCGGTTTTACAGTGAGCAGTGATGTAATTCCAGTAAAAGCTGGGGCTCTGCCTAACTGGCTTTAAAACCAGGAGTTCCCTGAGGGTGCCAGACAGACCTGTGAATAGACACACTTCATGCAAGAGAGCAGCAAGTTTGAAAATAGCTGGGATGAGGTCTACTTTGCCAATTTTGGCTGTTTGTGCAAGCAGGGGTTCTCCAGTGTTTGGGCCTGCATGACATTCCTGCTTCCCAAAGCAAAGTCTGATCTTAACTGTGCCTGTTCGTTCACAGACGTTCTTCATTAGGCTGCCATACATCAGCTTTCAGTAGATAAATGTGAAGTTTCTGATCTGCAAGGGAAATAATAAGAGATCTTAACATAGTTTTGAATAACTGGTAGTAACATAGATAGACAGATAGCTAGATAGATAGAAGTTGATTGATTGATTGATTGATTAACTGATTGATTCATTGATTGACTGGTAACATAAAACTATATATTTTGTTTTAAACAGAATCAAATGTTTTTCTATTACATTTTCAAAATTCTGTAATCAATTCAAATTACACTTGAAACATGTAAGTCAAATTCCCTGTTCTAAGCTGAATATGTAGAAGTCCAGACAGGATAACCAGTAGAACATGCTGAGCTACCATTGACACTATTTGTGAATGAAAATGCACTTATTAATTATATTAATTTTTAAAATGATTTAGGAAATGGGGTGGCATGGTGGTGCAGTGGTTGGCACTGTTGCCTCACACCTCTGGGACCTGGGTTCGAGTTTCCGCCTGGGTTACATGTGTGTGGAGTTTGCATGTTCTTGTCGTGGGGTTTCCTCTGGGTACTCTGGTTTCCCCCCACAGTCCAAAGACATGCTGAGGCTGATTGGAGTTGCTAAATTGCCCTTAGGTGTGAATGGTGTGTGAGTGTGCCCTGCGATGGGCTGGCCCCCTGTCCAGGGTTGTTCCCTGCCTCGTGCCTGTTGCTTCTGGGATAGGCTCCGGACCCCCCGCGACCCAGTAGGATAAGTGGGTTGGATGATGGATGTACTATGTAGTATTTTTTCTCCCCACTAGATGGCAATCTTGGTTAGCTTTGAGGCATTCTTTGTGCCCTTTTTTGAACAGAGACCACCATCTAGTGGAGAAAAATTCAAATACATCAAATGGTTCATAAAGTGTCATTTTGTCCATCACTAATATACACTGAGAAAAACAACCTATAGAATTTATCCAAATAAAATGAGATAGTAATATGCATTCAATTTTTGAGTAAATTTAAACTAATATTTTTTTTGAGTAAAGTATACCCAATTTTAGGAGATAAAATGCATTAAACAAACTAAGCTAAAGTCTACTTACATTCACAGTCACACTCAGTTGAGGCAACATATTTGTACTCACTTTTTTGGGTAAATGTATTATTTTTATGAGCAAGATAAACCTAAGTTTAACAAAAAGTATGCCCAGTTAAGGACCTTATTTGGCATCTGATGCAAAGCAGCAGCAGGCAGGATGCAAGTGTTTTTGCTAGCATGAGCCTGATGCAGTTTCCTGTGCAGCTGGGAGTTTTTTCTCTTTATTCAAATCCACTGTGATGCTGTTCAACAAGGCAACAGTATAAAACCCCAGATGCAGTTAAGATATAGTAATTGTACGGAGTTGGAGCTTGTCGGTGTTGGTGAAACGTGTCTAAATCAGCTCATAGAAACCTTGCTATCACCGCCCATTGAAAGGAAAGTTTCAGGATTCCATGGCTGTTTTGTATATAAGAAGCTTGATCATATAAGAAGTTTTCAAATGACAGGAGACCACACCTGCTGACCAAATAAGAGCAGAAACAAAGGGCATCATAGGATGGGTCCTGACCCTGACATACACTATCACACCTACACAGCTGCTTTTGAAAATCTGTAAATTTGGCTTGTGCCTCCAGACTAAGTAGTCTATTATTTTTTATATGCTTCTATGTAGGCATGTAATGATCAATTGTGAATCGGTTAAAAATCAATGTAAATGTATGACGATTTAAACTTGCCGATGTGGAAAGGTAATCGCTAGGAGTACTTCACAGTACTTTACTTAACAGAAAAACTGGTGTAATGTTACATTCGATTTCACAACGTCAGCTGAATGTTCTATAAATGCATAATGAATGCATTACGAAAGTGCACTCAAAGTAAGCAGCTGCCAGTAAGCTGTCAAAGTAAGCAGCCGCACCCCAGCAGGTCCCTCATGATGTACTCATAGCCGGAACAGCTTGATTTCCAACATGGGCAGGACATTGCCAGTGGCATCTGTATCGCCGGGTGGTTCCATGCTGGTCCAGGAACTTGCTGCTCTGAAAGGTCCTCCCAGCACCTTCGCATGGTGGACAGTGTGCTGATCAGTAGGGTATGTACTAAAGAAACTACACAGCAAAAGATTAGTAACAGATGTAGGAATTATTAGCTCAGGTAAATTTCAATATCTCCACTAATATGTTTCAGATTAATAAAATTTTAATGAATTATTATTTAATGCCTCTCCTGGAGCCGACACCTTATCGTGGTGGAGAGGTTTGCGTGTTCCAATGATCCCAGGAGCTAAGTTGCCTGG
>JAODJW010000019.1:7863890-7882988 GCA_026777045.1 Hyperopisus bebe
ACATAGATACAGCTATTGGTCTTTGCCAATGTATACCATTCTCATTGATACAGCTATTAGTTTTGTCAGTGTATACCAATCACATAGATACAGCTATTGGTCTTTGCCAATGTATACCATTCTCATTGATACAGCTATTAGTTTTGTCAGTGTATACCAATCACATAGATACAGCTATTGGTCTTTGCCAATGTATACCATTCTCATTGATACAGCTATTAGTTTTGTCAGTGTATACCTATCACATAGATACAGCTCTTGATCTTTGCCAATGTATATCAATCACATAAATACAGTTCGTGGTCTTTGCCAGTCTATACCAATCACATAGATATGGCTTTTGGTCTTTGCCAGTATATATCAATTACATAGATACAGTTCTTGGTCTTTGCCAGTGTATATCAATCACATACATACAGTTCTTGGTCTTTGCCAGTGTATACCAATCACATAGATACTGTACAGCTCTTGATCTTTTTACTGAAATAAATACCATTGTACAGAGACTGTATTGGAGGGGTTCCTGCCCTGGGCCTCTATCCATTTAGGGTCAGTTTCTAGTTAAAAACATTAAGAAGTCCGGTTACAGTCAAAGCACCTGTAATGTTTATCCAAAGCAAGGTGTACATTTTTACTAGTCTGTACATTTTAATGGGCCAATTAATGTTAAGAATGTTGAGGTTATAGCAACAAACAAACAACAAACAAATTTATTTTTGTATAGCGCATTATCACAATATTACATTGTCTCAAAGCGCTTTACAGCATCCCCACCCAAAGCCCCCAGTGAGTAAGCCATAGGCTACAGTGGCAAGGAAAAACTCCCGAGAAGGAAGAAACCTTGGGAGAGACCAGACTCAGAGGGGGAGCCCATCCTCCAGGGGCCGGCAGGGAGAGTCAAATACAATAAAATTTGAGACACAAACGGGAGCAGGGGGGAGATGACAAGCCGGTGCCAACACTCCCTCCAATCGCCAGACAACCAGAAGGCAGGGAGCGAGTCATACAAGGAAGATGACACAGGCAGAACGGCGAGCTGGATGCACAGACGTCATTGGTAGTGGCGACATCACATGTTGCAGGGTGTGCTGGACATCTTGATAGATTGAGGTCTCCAGGCAGCACCCCCCAGGAGGAGTAGGGGAAATAAAATATGCAATTAGTCAACAAAAAAAAGGACAAAGCCCCTGGGCCACTGTTAACCCTAAGCTGACTACTCCTTTTATGGCCACACTGTCTTTCTCATGGTAAACTTACTAAGTATGTAAACTAGAGATCAACTAGATACCCTTTGACCCAGTTTCAGTTCAAATTCCATTCTTTAAAAAGTCACATAATGAACAAAGCCACCAATTCCGCAGATTTCAAAACTCAATTGCTTAATTTGGAGACACTGATTGTGCTGCAACAGCTTTAAACTTAAAGTTTAAAGTTGCAATTAGTCAATATTCAATGGAGTTAGAATTGCAGTCTGTACATTTGGTTAAAATGCAAAGATGTGACAATGCAGTTACACTGGCATGATTTATTTGTGGGCGTTGATCTGAAACTAGTTGTTATGGCATCTCACACACTCATTCCTCATTATAAAAGTTCAAAGGGCATGGACGCTCCTGCCCAAATTCATACCTGGTGATTGACAGGCAAGATTCGCGTTTGATCTTTTTTCCTGACCCTGTGTTTGTGGATTATATTTAGGCAACTTGAATAATGCATGGCTGTCTTTGTGCACCAACACAGCAGTTGCATTGTGTGTGTGTGTGTGTGTGTGTGTGTTTGTGTGTGTGTGTGTGTGTGTGTGGGTGGGGGGGGGATCATGTATATATGTCCCCACAATATGATAAAAACCTGTTATTTTAAAAAACTAAAAATGCCAAAAGACTTGTATTTTGTTTGATAACTTATGGTTAACGTTAGGGCTGGATAGGGGTTAAGGTTGTCATTGTTGGGATTAGGGTTATGCCCATAAAATGAAAAGAGTGTCTCCACAAAGATAACAAAACAACGCTTGTGTATGTGTGTGTTTGTGTATGTGTGTGTGTGTGTGTGTGTGTGTGTGTGCGTACCTGCATGCGTGCCTGTGTGTGTGTGTGTGTGTGTGTGTGTGTGTGTGTGTGTGTCACAGCTTGGGGCCATGGCAGGTCCTGGCTCTGGTTCTGTGGCACCGCCAGCACAAGCTCTGTCACGTTGTGAATGGAGGGAGCCGTACATGTAATCAGCAAACCAGTGGGGATCTGGCAGCACAGCACAAGCACAATCATTGTAATTCTGATCAGACCTCAGGCGGAGAGATTCTTTTGCATTCACAAAGGGGAGGCTCGTCAAGCATCTATTCTGAGTCATAAAACCAGTGTGACTCATAAAAAATAGCCCACTCTCCTCTTATTAATTTTCATACGGGGGTCAGAAATTACTCGTCATTTTTCACACGCGAAAGCATTTCTGTTTTTTTTGTGAACAAAAGCAGAGAAAACAGAATTGGCAAAATCCTCATCCCAACCTCTTAGTTTGAAACAAAGTCCTTCCACGCAGCCAGGTTGATGTTTGCAGCAGTCTGAGGCAGTAGGCAGGGACTGAGTGAACAGGAGCCGGAGCTGATGGTCTCCCTTTAGATGCTGAGGTGGGGGGGGGGGGGGCAGGCACTTTGCAAACGCAGTCAATCGATGTCATTGATTGGAATTTTTCGACTTGAATGATCTATCATGGATCAAATTGCCCATAGTTGTGCAAGTGTGAGTGGTGGGTGTGTGAGTGTGTCCTGTGATGGGTTGGCACACCCCGTCCTGGGTTGTTCCCTGCCTTGTGTCCATAGCCTCTAGGGTAGGATCAGAACCCCACACAACCCTGAATAGGACAAAGGGTGTCAGAAAATGGATGGATGGGTGGATGGAAATCAAGTTTAAGAAGAGGCTCCACCAGTCACTGCCTTTTTCTGAAGAATGGGCTTGTGTGAAGGTCATCCTGAATTGGTTTCCAGATTGCTGCAGTACTTGAAACTCAAATTGAATTCAAAAGGTTGAACTAAACAGATACGTTAAAACCATTTTGAAATGCTAGTTATCATATTCATCACAGTCAACTGTGTTGAGCTTTCATGCAGTAGGACAACTACAATTATCTGATTTCCTTCTTCCACTTTGAATGGGGAACCTTGAAAATATCCATGACAGATTAAATTAATACATTTCCTTAGGGAAAGTGATGCATTTTGCATATGTGTCTGTCCAGTCTATAAATCCAGTAAAAATGGCATCTGCATTATTGTCCCCATGCACTTCCTAACTTTATTCAGTACACAGGTCAGTTATATTACTGATGGATTTGCAGACAGCATGCATAAAAAACAACATGGAAAACATTCAGACCTTTTAAAGTAAATGTTCATTCCAGTTATATATGAAAATGCTACTTATTTTCAGCATCTACAAGTTTTCAGAAAAGGGATGTGACAAGTCCAGTGATGAGAAGTTTGGAGAACTTCCATAGATTTTTTATGAGAGTCTGTCGTGCAGTGAGAGCAGTGAGAGGTGCCGGACGGAGGCGTAGATAACAGGCCCCGGTGAACTGCATGATGGGCTGTCTGCTGCTGGCAAACACAGAGAAAACAGAACAGAATCTCGGAAGTGGATGGTAACCGGCCATTGGTAGCCGGTGGTTAACAGCAGTAACCTTGGAGTCCTTGCCTCAGTGCTGAGGTACGAGCCAGTCAAGTAGATGGACATTAGAAACAAAAGGTCAAAATTAAAAAGCTAGTGAGGAATGATGTGTAAAAACATCAGAACCCTTAACTTTAACAAACAAACTTGGCAGCGATTTCCGGCCTGCTTAATAAGGGCACCTATGCTTAACGCATCTGGCATCTGCCAACTCCTTAGCCTGAAGATCTGTGAGTGTAGAATTACAAGGAAATGCGGGCCACATTTTTCACACCCTTATGCATGTGGGGGGAGGGGAGGTGTTTATTACATTGATGACAAATACAACAAGTAAGGTAAGAATAATGGTGTGACATAAAGCACAATTAAGAGAGCATGTGTATTCACAACATGTGCTACTCTGGGCCGTGCTTAGATGTTCTGGGCCCCCTGACAAAATGGGTCCTCCAGCCTGATTTTATATATGATTTCACATATTCAAGTGCCCCTGTCAAGTGCTGAATCCCCTCAATCTGCTAGGGTATATATGCCTCTCCAATGGTCCAGGCCAAACCAGATAGCCTTGGTCATTTGCATTTGATTCTTAGGTAAATCTACAACATTACCAAACACATAAATATTGTTCATCTATATCGTATCCTTGTAACCGTTTGTAACCTCGAAAGACAGAGATCAGGATACACCATGTAGAGGATCTTCTGAAGAGCTTCTGAAGACCCTGAGTGATTACAGTTCTCCAAAGGCTGTGGGCTGCTTAGGGTACTATAGGATCTACAGGCACTCAGAAAACAGAAGTTCACTGAAGGACCTAAGTCTTATATTAAAATAAAAGCAGGGAAACAGAGTGGAGATATTAGCACTGGTGAAGTGGTCAGCGTGGGTTTCCTTGGCCGCTTGTTGCCCCAGTAGCAAACAAAATGGCTGAGAACAAACAGAAAGCCACTTTGTCCCTGTCATTAATGTTTGAGAAACTTGCACACACTATTCTGCAGCACAGTTATGTAACATTCCTCATGAATTAGTTATACCCTTTTATACCCTGTTTGGGTATCAAAATGAGAGATAGAAGCAATATGATATGATCAATGTTATCCAGAGTCTAGTCTATACAGGAGGTGGACAAAATGATGGAAACACTTAATAATACATATCAGTATCAAGGAACTAATAAGAAGGGCTATCATTCCCGTAAATAGCTGATGGCCTCCATGATGCCCTCCCCATCACGATTCATTGTGGAATGAGTGCATTCTTTAGTTTTCGCCCAAATGTAAACTTATCTGGAAGAACGGCAAAAGATCAAATTATACAGTCTTTTTTTCGGGTTTTGTGCTCCTTATAACCTCATGAATCTCATAATATGCAACATTTTTGTACATAGACCGTACATTTGTTACGTTTAGTAGCTATTCTATTGTTGAATGTGTCCTTCTATCCACGTCAGTGAGCTTTACTTTTCAGCTAAAACTTTTCCCTTTATTGGATACATCTTGTCCATGTTTGGCATATGCTGCCATGATGATAATATTAATATTAATATCAATAATATCACCGTTTTTGTTACTGTGATTTGGGCATTGAGTTTTTGGCTTCTTTAGAAGTCTTTGGATCACCTTGAAATGTTGCATTGCACACTCACATATGGTAATGCTGACTGTCAGACCTCCTTTATAGCTGATGCATGCTGCTAAATGGCATTCAACCCAGTATGACTCAGCTGTTTTTAATTGTGCTTTAATTGCCTCAGATATAAAGTCCTTTGTGGTGTGGTGCTTTTTGCTATTTTTCTCCACCACCACATGTTCTGTTAGACTTGGACAATCGATCTCATCCCCCATGAATCGAATAGCATATATGGATTAAAGAACATTATCTGCATTGAAATCCTAACCACATATCCTGGTCAGGGGTACAGTGGGGCCTATAGCATTTTCCCAGGTGTACAGAAGCTGTATACAAGGCTGGGGTGTAGGATAGCGATCTATCACAGGTCACACACAGTCATACTGTACAAAGTTAGAGACGCCAGTTAGTCTCTCTGCATGTGTTTGGACTGTGGGAACAAACCAGTCTGACTCAGGGACAACATGCAAACATTATACACACTGTAGAGCTTGGAATCAAACCCTGACAGCTTTGTTTATATTGTTATATATGAACTGGCAATACATACAACTGATTTAAAGTAATCTTTTTCAGTTTTGAAGTGTACCTTGGCTGCTTTTCCATTGCAACATAAAAATGTAATAACCTTACAAGTTTTAAATGTGAGAAAAAACAGATTCAAAATTCAAGATGTTTTATTACTGTGTATATAATTCAACAAGTTATTGCAATGCTTACTTGCTAGGCTGCACCCAGTATAAAGAGCAACTATTAATACTCAATAAGTAATAAAAGAAATGTGTAATAGTGCAGAAACAGAAAGTAACACTGAAAGACGTCAGTGATATTTAAATTACATTGTTATGATCATTGATGCTTTCGACAGTAAGAAGAAACATCGGCTCTAAGGAAACCATTTGACCCATTGCTGTGTTGCCTTGGCTTCCTTTCTTTTCCATGTCCAGCAAATATTTACAAAATGTCCCACACCTGAGATTTCTTCCATGAACTGCAATCCTTAGGGACACACATTGTAACTCACGAATGTTCCAAACTGCATGTAAAGCTTTGTATTGTCAATTCATTAATTGTTTTGGGGAGCCCTTTTTACAAACAATATGATAATGATAACAATAAAGATGATAGGAATTTTTTAGTTTTTGCATATCCCATCTTGTCCTCCAGACATATACTGTACACACATAAACAGGTGAGAATGACACTTGAGCTCTGAGCATATATCTGGTGCCATTGGAGCAGTTTCCAAGGTCAAAGATCTTGCTCGAGGCCCCACTAGTGATGCAAGTATTCTGCTGCCCACAAGCAGAGCCACACACCACCCCAAAATGTATTTTTTTGAAGTACAATATCATTTAAAAAATGAAATCCCTTAAAAACGACCCAGCACAATTTGAAACTTAAAAATAATTTCAGTGCATAAATTTATTATTAATAAATAAAATATAAATAAGAAAACTATCCACTACCATGCTATCAATTTACAAACCCATTCTTCCAATCTGAATATAGTGACCTTCTTCCTGAGTTTATTCTTCCAAAGTTGTCCTGATGGATAATATTAACAATGGAAGGAGTTTTTTCATCCCTGCTCATTCACCTGTGTGACATCAGGCAAATAGAAAATAAATGCCCACTTCATTCAGTATTCAGAGATGAGGTGAGTTGCCATGCTCTGATGATCACATCGATGGAGGCAGGGCATGCTAAGAAAGTTGCATGTAGGAGACTGGATCAGGCCAAGATGTTGGATCCTATCTCTGGTACTGTCAAGAGTCATATGTCTAGATATAGTTGATGATCAGTCCAATTTTTTAATTTCCCAGTGGCTGGCAGTGGCTTGTTTTGGCCTGGGGCGCATCAGAGAGCAGAGAAGTGGGGCTACTGTTCCCTGTGGATGAAGGGAGGGTCTATTTGTAGAGCTGTCTCTGTAACTGTCTTTCACAGCATCCATCGAGGCTAAAGGAAACCAGGAGAGAGAGGAAAACCAGAGGGCAGTGATTGCTTAATATGGCTGTCGATACAATTAACAGACAGTGTCTTTGCACTGATTAGTTCCTTAACCATTAAACAAAGAGTATATACTGGTACTAAGCTGTGCTAATTCTAGAAGTACATTGATCAAGTGTGGATGTGCCTCTCTGTGATGCAGCTATTAGTTGACCCTAAACCTTATTTCTTGTGACAATTGCTATGGAAGGGTGCAGATTTGGGTTTGGATGGTATCAAATGCTACCAAAATTGTGGGAGTGCCATGTGAGTTTAGGGGTGTAGAGGGTTCAGGCTGATTTGGTCCCCACCAATGCTGCAAACCTGCGACTTTGCTGTTTTGCCATGAAAACCAAGTTGTTATTGAAATAAAACCGAACAATGAGCTATAACGCTTAATGCTATGACGATACATGCCAACCATTCGTTGTTGATGACCTTACAGAGTTCCGCTTCATTCAGTAAACAAAAAAAAATGATCAAAACAAGGAATTGGGCTTGCAGTCGGCCAAGGAATGAAAACATTGGACACTGGAGGATTAAAAAAAAAACAATGCCTGGCCTAATGAATCCCAGGTCCTATAAATGCTCAAGGGAAGGCTGCAGCATCTCAAGTCTATTCATCCAGCACGCTGTGTGGTGCTGTGGACCAACTCATACACATGATACAAGTGGATTAAAGGTTGAATGCAGCAGGACATCTGAAAATCATCACCAATCAAGCACATCCCATCACAACAGTAATGGATATTTTTCAGCTAAATAAGTCATGAATGGTTCCAAGAATAAGAAAATGGATTCAACTTAATGCAGTGGCTTTCTCTATCACGGAGTCTCAATCCAAGTGAAGATCTTCTGGGTGAGATGGAACAAGTTATTCAGGGAAGAGATCCACTATCAGCTAGTACTATAGGAAGAATTTGAATCAACATGAGCCAGCATTTGACCCCTGTTGTCCATTCTCCTTAACCTGAGGAAAATAGGGGCTACATGATGCTATGATGCCCCTTATTTTTACACTCAGTGTACAACTCAACTTCTTTTTCACTATTACATATCAGTTTTTACACAGATAGATAGATAGATAGATAGATAGATAGATAGATAGATAGATTGATTGATTGATTGATTGATTCTATTTATCATTTGTCTCCAGTATCTCAGCTATACTGCTAGACTATTAGCAATCTACCCAGACCCACCCATGGACAACTCCCCCCCCCTTCATAAAAACCACTTGCCAGCCAGTTGGCAGACCTCACCAGCCAGGTACGTTCTGGGTTTAGGGCAGATGAACAGAAGTCAGGGATCAATCTAATTCAATATCTCCGTTTACATTAGAGTACATTAGAAGGGTTTGCCAGACTATTGCAGATTATAACATAAAATATATATATCATTTCATTCATTTATTTATTTACTTATTATTTTTTATAGAAATTTTATCTATTATTATATCACTTTTAATAGTACAAGTGCTTTACATAAAACTAGATGGGAGGAAAGTTTTGCAGACTAACAGCGTTGGTCATCAGGGGCTCATTGAGGTCCTACCAGTATTAAAGTTCTCAGCTTTGGGAGCTTGAAATGAGTGTTTCCAGCATATGGCTCCACATGTAAACACAGCAAGGCATTCCTGGGACCTACTGGCTCCTGGGCTCCTTCTGGGCTTGCAGAAATCCTCTGTGTGGTAATACACACAGAGGGCCACACAGCTGTGTGTTACCACCACCCTGTGCGCAAACACTCTGAACTCACTGAACCCACAGCAAGGGGCCCACTGCAATTAGGCTCACTGGTTTGCCATGAATGTATGTTAACAGTGTCAGTGAGTGCAAACTGCCCTAAGGGTGACCTTTTTTACTGTGATA
The DNA here is from genome assembly GCA_026777045.1 of Hyperopisus bebe. Classification (NCBI taxonomy): domain Eukaryota; kingdom Metazoa; phylum Chordata; class Actinopteri; order Osteoglossiformes; family Mormyridae; genus Hyperopisus; species Hyperopisus bebe. The sequence goes on from JAODJW010000019.1 coordinate 7,873,030, forward strand.
CTTTGAAGAAGGTTGCTATAAACATGACAAGAGGCAGAAAAACCTCTAAAATATAAATGTTGAACAAGTTAATGAGTATGCTATTGATGCAAAATAAAACAGGTTCAGCTCAAATCCTGATCAGAGCAAAACCACTATAACCTTAAATAGATCACAAAAGACCCTAAACAAAATTTTAAACATGGGAATGTTTATCATGATTATTTATTTGATTTATAATGAAAGGCAGTTGTTTATTTATATGTGGGATAACAAGAATTAATCAATTCAGTTTATAAGGCAGGTGCTTGACCTTTGAGCTCATTACATCGGGGGTCTGGGCTGCCAGTCTATGGTCCATATTCCACTGGGCCAGGGAATGCTGGAGGTTTGGGGAGGGCTTGGTTAACTTCCAAAAAGAAATATTTTCAAACCACGCCTTCTTTTCAAGGTCCCCTGACATTTGCTGTCCTGATAACATCTGAAAAGGAAAGGGAATGGCTGAACCTGGCCCACCAACACATCACCCACCCCCAGCCCCCGGTCGACAAGTTTTACCAGTCTGTGAAACAATGAATGCTGCAGTTGGGATCCCCTACCTTGCAAGTTAAACAGGAGAACTTGGAAGTCAGTTCTCTACTGAACAGTGAAGGGAAGAAACTGCAGGGATTATGTGTCCGTACATCTACTCCTAGTAAGATTTCTAGCTGCTGGTTTTTGAATAATGTGCGGCGTTTTCTTGCTGACAGAGCATTACAGGAATCTGAACTACAGTACGCAAAGCATGTCGCTTCTCAGTGCCTTAAATACCAAAAGAAAAATTAAAAAGCAAAAATAAAAAAAAGCCTTATCTTGGCAGTTTTTTACTGACGTAGATGCACACCTTTGTAAAACGGCACCAAGATCACAGGCTAAGCTAGGCAAAAGTTCAGGCCCTCAGAGCTGAGCGTTGAAATTATAGAAGTCCTACCTGTACTCTTGCCTCCAAACAAAAGGAATCTCAGATTTCTCCACAATAAGTGGCAGAAAACTTTCACTCCTCTAAGTCTGCACTTCATTAAAGCACTTGAATAAAGTGACAATATATGAGGTGTCATTATTGTGTAACTGAAATTGATACGGGCAATCAATGTATGCAAGTTCCAAATAATCAGTGCATAATCTTAACAGCCTAAGGATCTCTTTCACATCATTGCCCATGCAAAGAGAAGATACTCCCTTCCCTATTATTTCATATATAGATGTTTCATCATAAATGGTATCGAGTTCATTTTCTTTGCATATCAGAGATGATGCTTTTTCTTGTTTTCCTGTGACAGATGGAGCTCAGTATGGTTGGTGTGAATATGGTTAGTGCATAATACATAATTGCTGTACTGTTAGTTGACAGCTGATGAACAAACAATGGACTAAAAACTAAAAAGCAGAGCTGGAAAAGACAATATCAACAGAATAAAACGTCTTAGCTCCATTTGCCTCTCAAAGCAGGAACGATACAGTGACGTCAATTAAATGTGTTTTTCTTGGTTAACTAATAAATAAATTGATTAGACAAGTAAAAAACAAAATATAAAAATTTATAAAGAATTCTAGATTATCTATAAAATTATGTCCACAAGGAATATATGAACAACCACGATGGTCTGGACTCAGCTATTAGGGAAAAATCTATGCTGAAAAAGTCTAATGCAATAATAATAATAATAATAATTGCAATAATGCAAACCAGGCATCCTAAAACAGCATTTTCTGTCTTGTCAAACAGACAATGCATCTGTTAGGGTCTAGTGAATTCGACCTCTAACATAAAAGCAAGGTATATGTTCATGTTTTGTCCTTGAACCCTTTATGGAAAAGTTTTTTTAAAATTTATGAATACCATCTCTGCACAGTCACTTAGGATGTGAGGTGTTACTGGACTGTGGGAGAAAGTTATGTCACATCCTTAACATGACGTGTCCGATCTGTGTTATATACATTAATGTGAAGTGGGAACACGGGAAGCTAACATTCGCTACTTGGAGTTTACCTGCTGAACCCATATGAAATGGGCAGGGATGAAGATCTGAGTGACTCTGACAAGGGCCGATTCATTATGGCCAGTCGGCTGGGTCGGAGTATCTCCGAAATGGCAAGGCTTGTGGGCAGCTCACGACATGAATGCCGCCGCCCTCAGTGCACGAAGCCCTCAGTACATGGAGCCCTCAGTGCACGAAGCCCTCAGTGCATGGAGCCCTCAGTGCATGGAGCCCTCAGTGCATGGAGCCCTCAGTGCACGGAGCCCTCAGTGCATGGAGCCCTCAGTGCATGGAGCCCTGCTCCATTGCTCCATAGTCTAGTTCCTATGCTACTGTGCCCATTGAAGGAGGTTTCAATGATGGATTCGATGGGCTTGATGCCCTGTGTGTCGTGACACGTTACTCCTGTGATCAGCATCAAAATTATCTGCCATTTATACCACAGTGGCCCTTCTGTTGGTCTGTACCACACAGGAAGCGTTCATTCACATCCCGCATCTCTGAGTCCTGGCCGCCCACCACCCTGTTACAGGTTCCTGGTTGTTCCCTCCTCAGACCACTCTCAGCAGGCACGCTCCACAAGCCTTGCCAGTTCAGAAATGCTCTGATCCAGTCATCTGGCCATAATGGTATGAGTCTTGTTACAGTCACTCGGATGTCGAACTCTACTCTTCTGCATTCAACATGTCGACTACCAATTCCGAATGTGAGCTTACCGTGTAGTATAGCCCAGACCTTGATTTGACTAGATAGTAACATTATTTGCTTCACACGGTGGTGGTTGTAATGTTTTGGCTCAGTTGACTATACTGTTAAAAATCTAATCTGTGTGTATACATGGGTGAACTGATTATTATGAAATACATTTGCAATGCACATATGATCCTGTTCTGTTTAACATGTGCACTGACCACTTCAAGCTTTCATAAATTGTATGTAATCCATCATAACTTTTTGGTCATAATCAAACAGTCATACAATCCAATCACAGGACACAGACTGATGTGATTTTTCTTGTGGTGGAAACAGACTAAAGGGTCTCTGTAAATGACATATTCCCCAGTGCAAGAATCACGCAATATTTTGGGGAGGTAAATCTGGAATTCTCAGTGTTGTGTGTGGATTCCAGAGCATGCAGTTACACAACTCTGTTATAATACACTGCAGGTCACATGGCTGATTCAGCCCATAGTAATCCAGCTGAGCTTGTCTGCTAGCATGCAGGTCCTGACCACAACTGCACTTTGCTGGCAGATGTCAGCCAGTCATCAGACGAGGTTCACGTCAAGGTATGTGAAGCATCATGGCCAGCAGGGAACCGAACTCGGAATGGAGACAGAATAACAGAGTGAATAATTATGATAGATCAGGTAAATTACAAAATTACCTGCATTACATTTTGACTAAAATGAAAAAAACAATCGTATATGTAGCTGATCTGGAAATGGAAGTATTATATAGTATCTACATCAAAGGCATTGTCACCTCACACCTCCATATGGTCAAACTGCTCCCATTCTCTATGTGTTGAATCCCCAGGGTTGATCAAGTCGTTTTACAAGGGTATCCTCCTCTAGGCCAAAACACCTGATTTGGCTGTGACTTGGTACAGTGAGTATATATGTTTGTGCTCTGCAATGGACTAGTGTCCCATCTAGGCTGACTTCAAGCCCTTTGATTCCTGGGATAGTCTGCAGACTCACCATGACCCTGTACTGGATGGATCTGCACAGCATTCACAAATGCCTTATAATGTAGTTATGACTGCTCTAACTAATGGTGAATGGACTAGATGTGCTGAATAAATGTGCTGAGCAGCAAACTATAAGCTGATTGTACATGTCAGATTCAGTATTAAAACTTCCTCCCTGAGCGAGTTCATAAATTATGCAGGAATGTTGAAGCAAAATACTGTATTGCTCAATTGGCATTTGAGATCAGTTTAATACAGCATTGTGCAGCTGGGCAAAGTTTTCATTAGAGATGGCACATAATCATTTTTTTCTGGTCCAGTCCTGATATTAAAATTTTGAGTGTTTGCCAATGTCAATACAAATCCAATATTTTTTCACCTTTATCAACAAGCAGTAAATTAGGTATTTGTATCAATACCTTTAAATTAACATGGCAAATTATCTGCCTTTAGTGGCGGCACTGTGAGTATGTTAAGTTTAGAAAAATATAATGGTCAGCTTGCTCAAACCAAAAGCTATCCCACAATGCTACAGGCACGTGAGGCTAAGGCTACAAGCATTTTCGCAATTTTCAGGCTAGACCCATCTCTGACGGACAGTGTTGGGGAAGTTACTGACAGAAGTAACCCATTAAAGACAGAGGTGGAAAGGTCAACCAACTGAGTATAAAGAGTCACAGTCACAGAGTACTGAATTGGTTGGTTGAAACACAACCTTTGTCTGGACTTTTACTTTCTGGACCTGAACTGTCCACCTCTGTCTTAATGAATCACTTTTGTGAGTGACCTACCCAACACTGCTGATGGAAAAGGACTGGTTCCCCCTCCATATCCAATCCAGTTGTTTTTGCTGGTATCGGCCCGGTACCGATAGTTGGTGTCGGATCGGTGCCGTCTCTAGTTCTTATGAAATACTTTAGAGCTTAATATCATTCCAGTGTTAGTGAAGATTGGTGTTAATAAGGGTGGATTTGAGTGGCTGAAGGCGATGGAAACTACAGGGGAGCCGCCCCAGAATGAGGACAGCGGCACTGACCTGTCTGCAATAGAAAGGCACAGTTTCATCTGAAACAAGCTGCAAAGCCATCAGCCACTGAATGAGACACTGGCTGCCACCCTGCTTCTACTCACAGGCGCTTTTCCTCCAGCACTTTCATTCAGTGGCTCTCCCAGGTGGTGGCCTGTGACTCATTACAATGCATATGCAGATTTTTGTATATGTAGATGTGAGATGATGCTAAAGATATGCCCTTTAGGGGGTCACACAGACACACACAGATACACACAGGGCTCCAGCATCATCTTTGCAAAAGACAGTATGGATGAACAGTGTGAAATCCCCTCGTTTCATGAATGAGAACAAGGAGCCCTTTGGATCCAGTCAGGCTGTATGCTCTGAATCATTCATAATCTCCCGACTGAAACATCAAAGTGCAACTTCCATCTGTGCCTCTCTGCATGCTGCGGCAGAGAGTGAAGACCGCATGCGGTGGGAATTGGGGTTTTGTATGGATATCGGGAGGTGGTGAGTTTACTTCAAACCCACCCCCACTCCACACGGCGTACAATTTCACTGTCTGTCAACAGCAAAAATGTGTCTGTGCTAAGAAATGTGAACGACTGCGCTGGCAAAGCGATATGCTGCAGTGTCAGTCTTTATCTCAACCTTCAAACAACCTAGTTGGGAAAATGAATATATTTCCTCACAGTGTAAACACAAGCGGGTATGTGCAGCACTAAAATTTGAATTGCTTTTTGGACGTGTTTAAATATACTGAAATTGATTCAATCTATAAACATACAGTACATACACACACATACACGGCATATATATTCATAAACACACATAGATGTAGTGTGCATTTATAAGCAAAAGTGTGGGTAAAACCAATGGTGAGAACATGAAATTTGAAGCTTATAGGTCAGATAGTAAAAACTATATGTGTCAAATAATGACTCAATTTCCCAGAATCTTTAACAAGGGCATCTGAAGTGCTGTAGCTCAGCAAAAGGAGACAGGTGTGCAGTTATATCCCACCACCAGCTGAGGGACTTCAAAGAGTGCAATAACCTGGTAAGGGTATCAAGCTGGGACCAAGTAGCAAGCAGAATAATAGGTCTGTCAGAACTGCAGAGCCTTCCGTCACTAACAGCAGTAAGACCACTGCACTGAAAGAGCCGCAATATCTTTTCTGAGACAGGAATCAATCTATTCTCAAATATTTGTTTACAATTAATGGGAATGATATGTCATAAAATGTTCTCAATTTTTGGCATATGATCTAGCAAATCGGGGCCGAAGCCTGAGAAGCAGGTGTTGAGGTGGTTTGAGAGATATCCTGCTAGGACATGACTCATTAGTGCTGCGCACGTCACTCTCACTGGCCTCCCACCGTGCCGGGTGCTCGCTAACGTTTTCACACACTACCTGCTTTGCTGAAGACGCCACATAGAGCCGAAGGAAATAAACCGTCTTCTGTCTTTGCTTTGATATGTGGCAGCTGGTCTGTGCCCGTTTGTCTGACGGCTTTTATGGCATCGCACGAGGGAGAAAAAAAACCTTGCACGTACATCAGATCAGTTCTAAATAGGGCTGATTTCTGAGACCAGAAGAATGATATCACCTAACATAGGTGGACATTTATCATCAATTTTCTTTTTATGGAGCTTACTGTAAAACGATATCTGCATATAAGACAAAGAGGATATGAATGCAGTTTGTGCTTATTTGCAAATAGAGGGAGAATAGTCTCCTTTTCCCGATTACATTTGCAGTTTCAGAGGTTAAGAGAGGGAAAGTGTTTGTATGTGGGTGTCTCCTACACACTGTCACGTTTTATTGTGATAAGGCGCTGACTAAACCCAACAGCCTTGCGGTGTCCGTTGTGCCTCTCACTTAAGTGCCACAGAGATGCAGCGGAGGTGGTCTGACTCATCAATGGTGTCTCCTTATGCACTCATTCTGCTGCGACCATTCACCTTATCTTGGCATGCCGATCACAGAAGGAGAGACGAGCGATAGGGAGATGCCAACTTCACTTCCTTTCCAGCTTCGTCAATTAAAAATAGAAACCTCAGGGCTTTCAAATTACAAGCAAGCGCACAGAGTGCCAAAAGGACTCCGTTCAGAAGGAGCACAGTGCTCAGACTTAGTCAAAAAAAGCTACAATTCCGTGCCTTGGAGAGACTGACAGAACCCCATATATAGGCAATACTTCTCTTATCTGTCATTCATATGTGGTGCAGCTTGTATTTCAGTCTTATTATGACATCACCCAGGGGAGTCAGCACTGAATTATTGAAGTTACTCCCATTCCTGGTTGGGAAATTATTTAGACTGGCACCAAATGCTTATGGTTTGGGGCCTGGAAGAGGCCCACAAGATATGTTTGTGCTGTGACCCAGATACCTGAAAATGAAGCTTTTTCCTCTGCCTGAGCAGTGTACCGGCGCTCGCTGTGAAACCTGAACACAAACAGCAGCCTGACTCTGGAAAGAAGTAAATAACTCCCTGTGCTGACTTCTTCAGCGTTTTTATGCACACTGGAGCCAATTTAATTTTTACAAGAGCAAAAAGTATGAGGGGCACATATGTTGGGATCAGCTTTCACTGGAATTTTACCGATGATTTAAAAAGGAAATAAGGACATGCAATTTGTCTGAAATGGTTACCTGAGCTATATATGAAAGTTAGGCCATATCTTAATGTAAAATCCATATTTTTCAGGGAATTCTGGGTGGTCTCTTTGATCCATTCGTCCATCTTCCAACTACTTTGCAGCATAAGATTGATGTGAGGGACAATTCACATTAAACTTATTGAACGGACACTTCATCCAAAGCAACATACTTTTCTGGGAATGCAGGGTCAGCGCGTCCCAGAACCGTTTCATTGTTAAGGGCTTTGCTCAAGAGCCCAACAGTGAAATGACTCTGACTCCTGGCCTGGCAGCTGAGCCACTTAACCCTAATCCACTGTACCACACCCCACCCCCACCAAATTTAGTCCATACTGGAGCCCATAAGTGTTTGATAGGCAGTGTGGGGTTTTTTCCATAGGCAGACATCAACCCTGGCAGGGACCCCAGTTTATTGCAGGGCACATGTACACATGCATGCACTCTAGGGAAATTTAGAGACTTTAAATAACCTAAAGAGCATCTCTTTGGTGTGTCTGAGAAAACGTGCACAAATTCAGGGGTAACGTGCACACTCCACACACAAAGAGCCAGATTGAAACCCATATTCTTGGAGGTATGAGGTGACAGAGCTATCCGATGCACCGCCCCAGTGCTTCATCCAGACATCATAAGGTACAAGGCAAGGGACCAGCCTGTACACAATGTCAGTGTATTGCCAGAAAATTGATAACCAATATAAGTAATTCAATACATAAATTGACAGTTCTGTCTGCACCACTTTTATCAATAAATAGTGTCATGTGATGCTAGGTAAATGTCTTGTCGTGTTAGAAAAAGTGGTCAAAATAATGAATTGTGTCAATAAACTATGTGCCTAAAAAGGAATTATTAAACCACAGCGTATGGCCAAACTTCAGTGATGTTATATCATTTTAATGAGTGAATCACCAGTGGAGTATGAATAGCTTATTATGTAGCCAAGTTGGGTCTGGTTATACTATTTGGAATTTCAGTGATTCATGGGGCCAGCTAAGTAGAAGGGAATCTAGAAAATTAGAGAATTGCTACTCGTGTTAGTAATTGTGAAATGACCACTATGTTGCTTGACATTGTCAGTTTCTGGTTTACCTGAAAGGGCAGAGTTTATGGTAAATTTGACCTCTCTATCAACCATCCTCCAATAGCCTTTCCTGCTCAGGGTCACAAGGGGCCCGGAACCATCCCAGGCAGCACATGCTACACCCATACATACTCAGAAGCTGTGCAATTAATATTTTGCTAAACTTTTCAGAATAGTCATTATCATTTTTAAGATCTGTTTAAATATTTGCTGTTACTTACTATTACTGTAATTACAGTATATGTACTAGTTGAAAATATGGACTATTTGTGATCTTGATTTATTTGGACAATAAACCCAGAGACGACTTTGATTAAAATTAAAATTACATGGACCAGAAACCTCTGTATTTAAATAAAAGCTAACAGACATTAGTTCCCCCTTCACTTTAATGTCATTATCTCTGGAGATCTGTTCTGAATTTGATCCAATTAGAAAAACGAACCTATGCAGCTATAGACTTGCTCTTCTTTGCTACTCCCTCAATCGGCAGCTCTGCTCCCCGACACTTTCCTGCTCAGATCCTTCATAACCTTCCCTTTCTTTCCAGTCTTTCCAGTTCTGAATCCTCCCAGACTTCATGCCAATTTCACACCCCCTTTCTTCTCATCTACTGTAAAACATTTTTAATTACATCATATATCTTATTTTGAATTTACATATATAAATGCAGACGCTCCTTTACTTATGAATGAGATAAGTTCCGAACGGCCGTTCGTGACTTGAAATGGTCGTAAGTCGTTATTCAATGTCATTTAAGGGTATACGCAAGTACAAAGAACTAGGATGCTGGGAGTACGCACGCTACACTGCTGCACGGCGGGAGTAGTGGTTAGAAGTCGTACTAGGCGGGAGCCCAATGAACACAATTTGGACTTACAGTCCTCTTCGTTCATACGTCTGAAAGTTCGTAAGTAGAGGAGCATGTGTGTGTGTGTGCATATATATATATATATACACACACACACACCATGCTGCTGCCTAAATATTAGCAACTCAGTTCATCTCCAGACTTTGTAATTAACATTTTCATATGATGCTATTTACTTTACTTACCACTCTTTAGTACTCCTACACTTCCAATTACTTTGTAGGAGGCCACATAATACAGGAACAAGGCTGGGCTACACCCAGTCCATCACGTAACATAATCATACACTATGGCCCGTCCTGAGACACCAATTAGCTTAACTGCATGTGTTTGGTCTGAGGGAGGCACAGGGAGAACATGCATCTACACAAGCGCAAAGCAAAAGTAGGATCTGAACCCCCACGATCCACTCTTTGACTCCCATTGCCATTCCATTCTTCTTCACAAGCTATTATTTTGGGGAAGGAAAAGTTTTCTGGACAATTCATTGGGACAGATCCCAAAAAGCAGTTAACATTTGTGAGTAAAGTGTTACGTGGGTCATGTTCTAGAATCTAGAAGCATCAGGTTCGCTGGACGGATGCCTGCAAATTGCCCATATGTTGTGAGCATGTATGCGTGCATGTACATTTGCAGG
>JAODJW010000019.1:7883062-7904065 GCA_026777045.1 Hyperopisus bebe
AAGGTGATCATCTTCTCCCCTTTGTGCGGGTTTTCTCCATGCACTCTGCTTTCCTCTCGTGGTCTGAAAACGTGCAGCCTGGTAAAATGTTGACTCTAAAATACGCATAATGTGTTACTGTGTGTGTGGGTGTTTGTACATCCCATCCAGGGGGTTAGGCTCCACACTCTACGTGACCCTAGGCCTGTACTGGATATGAAATTGGAAGAATGGTGGATAGATGGAAATTATACATGTCCATCAATCATCATCCATAAATTCAGTAAAATTCAACAAGGACAAGGACCAAACAGAGTTATTTCCTTTTATCTGGCCCCCGTTAGCTCTTCTGATAGCCTTTCTTTTAAAATTACAAAACTGCTACTTCAGACTACAAAAAACATTAAAGCAGCCAACATGCCATATGATGTACATACTGGGTTGTTTTGTACAGCATCTGCAAAAGTACTGATGGATCGGAAAGATTGTGCTTGGGGAATAACAAATTACATTAAACAAACAAACCCTGTGTTTGCATTTTGCAATTTTTAAATACACTATGCCCGTCCATGACACAAAATACGTTACTGCGTGTTGTGCAACTCCTTATCTTATAAAAGTAACGAAGTGAATTGGACCTTCGATTTGCAGTGGCAGACTTGCAGCCGACCAGCTGCAGCTGAAACAGTTGCACAACGAAGCTTCTTGGAGCGAAGCCACTCCTTCCATCCACGTGCTTTTCTAATTTGCATAATATTCACATATGCGTGATCACCCGCCCAATCACACTCAGCCGTGAATGCAATTTGTCAGATTCGTAGCTTAAGCCAGCGAATCGGAAGGCAACATGGGATTGTGCCCGCCCTCCCAGACACGTTGCCCTGGGAGAAGTGACACGGGTGCTCCAAAACTGGGCTACATCACCGAAACGGCCGCGCCGGTCATGATCAGTGTTTTACCCGAGAGCCCAGTGTTTTTGCGCTGAACAAAGGGAAGTGCGATTCACTCACTTCTGGTAAGGAATGACACCATTGCCCTCTCATCCGCATTCTTTTTTTCCTCCGCAGCGCAGATTTGCTGTAGACACTTGTATTTAATAGGAAGAAAGCAGTCGGGGTTCATCTTATGTAACATTATTCTTATTTTAAATTCGGAGATTCGTTTTGACTTGACACGGGATGTTCTCCTAAAGCAACCGTAGCGAATAAAGAAAAAAAGCAGTGCAGCCCCGTGTTTATTGGTTTTATATGCCGTAACGTATATTAGATGGTGTTGGATGCATGTTGAGAGGAATGTTGATACAGTTGTCTCGGAATTCCATTGTCATATAGCTGATTGGGTTCAAGTTTCTGTGACCAACACGGCGTCTGTCCTTCCGCAAACACTAGACTACATTTCAGGATGCATTGCTTTTATTCTTTGCGCGTTTAATATGGATATTGACCGAAGTCGTAACTTTCTTTGTTCTACATATTCAGAATGTTTGCATTCTTTGTATGTTTTAGGGGATGTGGAAGAATCTGTTTAGGGCCTCATCCTCATTACTACTTAGTGTAAGTGTAAAACCCGTCATTATGACAAAATTAGCAAGTTGCACCGAATATCTACAGACGTGTTTGTGCCTTTTGAAAATTATTATTAAAAGTATTATAGGCCTAATCATTATTATTAATACTGTTTTATAAATTTTCGTTGATGCTAATAACCGTAATAATATTATCTACTAATTTTGTTCTGTGTAGTACACTTAATTAAAACCATGAACATTACATGTTTGTGTCTTTTGAGTTTTTATTATAAATGTATTAAATTATTGCATGGGTCTTATTGCGTGTGTAGGTATACTTGGTTTGGTGTTTGGGCCATCTGTTGAAAATCAGGCCTTTTGGCATATTTGCAGATCTACGACCCATTCTGATTATAGCTATTTCAACTCGTCTGACGGTTTCCCTTAATTAAAGCATTTTATTATTCACATTTAAAAAACGTTTAAAATAATAAATTATTCTATACAAATCAACGATACAATACTATTCACGTTAAAATATTTCTGCAATAATTTTATGCATATTCTTTGAATGGGAATTAGTATCATTTAGGCCAAGTAATTACGTCACTGTTTTATTTTAGTCTCCCTTTTCCTTTACTTGTTACCTTGTGGGTTAAACGCTTATAAATGTTCATTCAATCGCCGTTACTATTAAGTAATATTACCCGAGGCTTGGCCAAAATCCCATGCAACCTGTAAACGTCATTGGGGCAATGAAGGAAACCCATCAAAAGTGCATTTGTTGCACTGCAAGGTATTTTTATAAATACGTTTGATATAAATCCTTTATTGTGGCCCTCGATGAAATGGGAGGAATTAAGAACTTTAGAAATCGATAGGAAAAAGGATGTCTATACATCTAAGTGAATATTAAACACAAATGCATGCTGAGCTGCAGTGTGGAGATTCCAAAAAGCAATTGTTTGACAAGCTTCAGTTAATACGTTTCAGCAGTGAGTAGACTTTCTGCCGGATTAGTGTACAGTAAGTTAAACTGAGGGTTACGTTTGTAACTCTCATTGCACATTAACAAGTGCTTGTGCGCCCTCTAGAGGATTCGAGGATTATGATCAACTCAATTTGCACTTCAGTACGTGCAAATTTCAGTTTGCACGTACTGAAGAAGAGGATGCAATGAAGGTAACACGTTGGGTTGGACAAAACAAATTACATTCATATCTGCGGCATGTTTACATATTCTGAAACATACCTACCTATTACTTACAAATGCATTTATTATATGTAGCATAATACCTAAAAGCTGAGTAGTTCTTTAGGTGGCACTGTTGCCTCGTGTACCCAGGTTTGAAGGATTTGAATCCTTCCCCAGCTGTGCATGTGGAGTTGAGTCCGTGTCTGCCAGGTACTTCAGTGTCTTTCTGTCGTCCAAAGACATGTAATTAGATTAACTAACCTCTCTCAATTACATGGAATATGACAGTGTATGTGCCCTGTCATTGTTTTAAGGTGATCACGAATTGCATTTCACAGGGAACGCATTTGTGAGTATTAAGTCATTGCTATAATTAGAATAGGCAGTATGGACATAGGTATAAAGTACTGATTGAGTATGCCTTGTGAATCGTTGATTTGATGTGATATTCAGATCTTTATGGTTCTCGGGCAAATGTCCAGTCAAATTCCTTCTAAGTGAGACCTCACTTGTGCAATAAAAACTGATTCTGAATTGTAGCCAGTTTATAGGAGACTCAATATCCACTCCTTCCTGTTGTGTACTGCATCGGCTTGGCTCTTGTAACACAGGTAAATGATAATTTGCAGTACATTTACTTTGATCTTTGCACATTTCACCAACAGTAGGTTTAAAAAAACTATGAAATGTAAATTCGGTCATGCTGATGTCAAGCTGTTTAAGAGGCGCTCAGCATCTCAAAACGGAAGTTGAATCAAGTAATCTGTATTTTAGCGCCCAGCAAAACTGTATAGTGGAGAACATTAGTATTCAATATGAAGTATTTCTTGCACACATGTGATTATCTGATCCAGTCTGTCTTATATATAAATCAGTTTTTGAAAATGGCAAGTGTGTAAGAGTTATTCGATCGAGTAGGTAGAGATTCACTTATTCATTTGTTGGAAATGAAACAATTGATTGTCTTTCAAACATAAGTACCTCTAATTAATATAGCTACTGCATTCAGTATTTCAGCAATGTGCCTTTGAATTACACCTGAAGAAGTGTTCCTTTCAGTATCATTCTTACTTTCCTTTTTTTCCAGTATATGATTTGATTTCTTCATGTCAACACTGGCAACAAACTCAAAGATTTCGATATATTAGACTTAATTGTAGACATAAACATTTAGGACTATCTTTATGCGCTAAAATGTGCATCATCTTCCGAAATCCTACAATACTGAGTCAGAACTGCAGCTCAGTGGGGAGTGAATTATGCTATCACAGATAGCAAAGCGAGATATGGATGATAACCTCTTAAATGAAAGCCAAAGTGTCACTCCAGATAACTGTATTTTATGGATGCTTTCCAATTCAGTTTCCTCTTAACAATCAAGCCATTTCATTCCCCCCAGCCTTTAGAATTACATTTCAACAATATCTTCTAGGGAAAAATTTATCTTTTCTTCCCAGTCTATTGTTTGTTTCTTTCAATTGTCGTCATGATCATGATGTTACTATTTTCCAATGAATGAGAGGATGCGTGTTTTTGTACTGCATCCTGTTGTTGTGAAAATTAGTGACCCTAGAATTAGCTTTAAATCAAAATGTCTATCATGAGCTTAATGCTGTCGCAAAAGCTGAGTGAACAGGTGATAGAAAACGCACTGCTGAACAGCAGCAGTTTGCTAGCCGCCATTTATCCTTATTCTTCTGCTTTTCAGCACTGTTCTTGTCTGACTGTTGTGGCAGAAAGGCAGAGGTGCACGTCGAGCAGAACTATGAGCTTTGAAGCAAATTCTTGACATCTTTGCATTGAAGAAGCCCCATGTTTTTCAACAGCCTAGCATGCCTTACAGTGACGACTTGAAGGTTTTATAAGCTCTACCCTGTCTATCAACGATCTTAGCTGATAAAGATCTTAGCTTCTCAGTGGAGAACTAACTGCTAACAAATGGTTTACTTGTACAGGTCAGTGATGGTCACCGAAAGTTAGAAGCTGAAGCAAAAGATGTCCACTTCAGATTCTGACTGTTCCATTGACTGGCTGGCCAGTGACGAGGATGAGGATAAAGGTGCTGGCAGAGCTGCGCTTTCCCTTCCAGAGTCAGGGGACTGTCGTGGGACACACAGCTTCAACCGACGGTACGCGTCCGAAGGCAACTGCGACGCGGAAGGGAGCCCTCGCTGTGACTCACCCTCCAGCCATGCTGACTCCTTCCAAGTACGTGACTCACTGCCCCTGCCACACCAGGGAAAGCACCACTCCCTTTCCCCAAAGCGTCCAGAGAAGCCGTCGGGTATCCAGCCTCAGCTAGCGCGTAAGAGGCCCTGGACCGGTGACACGTTGGAGCCGGGGTGCCGCCAACCCCCTAGCGGGACAGGAAGAGATGAGCTGTTTGCAGACAAGGTACGTCTCACTATTGAACAGGACTCGCACCCTGTGGGAACAGCATCTAGGTCTAGCAGAAACAGAATCTCCTCAAAGCCTCCCTCTTCTCATCCCCCTATCCCCTTGAGTTTAACATGCATCCAGTCCCCCACCTACAGCAGAAGATGAATAAAGACTGTAGCCTGGAGGATGAAAAGGAGAGTACTTGATATTTCTGTGCTCATTAAGCATTCATTCTACCAGCGTGATTAAAAGAGTTATACAGAGATCAAAATGGCATTGTGAAATCATGATGAAGTCATTGAAACAGACTCCTGGTTTTACAGTGCAGAGACCTGCAGTGCTTTATTCGCCCACTGTCTTCGATCCTGAATTCTCTGCGATCTGGAAGATACAGGGAACGTGAGTGATTCATCCATTTTTCCTGGCTAGTTAAGCTGCGATCCAGCTCTCACTCTTACTTCCCCCACCTCCCACCCCCCTTTAATATTCCACCACGCAGACGTCAATGATCTCAGGGCCTCCTTTGTGTGCTGAAACAAAAGAACATCCCAGATAACGTGAGTGAAGGGTCAACAAGGTGCCATCAACTGCAATTTCAGAGCAGTAGGCTAATGCATGGTGTTTGATGCGACACCATAATTTTAACTAGCAGTGTTCACTTTAACTTAATTGTTATTGTTGCACAGAAAATAGATTCAAGAAAAACTTTCAGAAATTCATTCAAGTCCCTGAGCATTGTCTAATTGGTGTAAGCTATTTAAATGTTTATTCATATTGTGAGTTGTAAGAAGCAGTGTTCCTGGTACTATACATATTGTACCCAACCTATCATCTAGAATAGCTTTCCATACCAGTGACCAGACCAAGTTAATGAAAGGAAATTCTAGGAGAGAGTTCAGTATGGGACTGGACTCGCGTCAAAACACTGTATGATAAGTGGATGACATTTGACTATTGTAGTGCTTCTGGGAACCCATCTGGCTAATTGTCTTGACCACATGGAGTGGAATCGATGGAAGTGCAAAATTGCCGTCATTAAATTCAATCCTCCTTTGTAGGTCTCAGCAGTTTCCAGGAGAGCACTGCTATAGACAGGCTCCAGAGGATAATGGGGATTCTACAGAACCCAGGAATGGGGTAAATATTGTGTTCTCCTTCATCCACCACCTCATTCTGCAAGCACCCTGAGCCATTTTATGGATTAGTGCTTGGATATGTTGGTTTGAATGTGATAGTTCCTTCCTCACTCCCCATGTCGGATGATGCATCGCAACACACTAGTTGACAGGGAACCAAGCTAAGGTTCAGACACACTGAGATATTTAGTGCAGATGTTGCAGAGAGTGGTGGGTCTTCGTAAACATGTACTAACCTCTGAGAGTCTGCATTCATTCTCTCAGTTGTTCCTATTGACACGAGACCGTCAAAATAGTCAGTATCAAAAACAATGTGCTGTAGTTGAGTTCACTTATGGTCCAGCAAGTTAAATGCAGGGATAAAAAGACAAGAACTTTCACTTGTATTTATTTTGGAAAGATGGGAGGTTCTGATTTTGCTGGTAAAAAATGTTTGAAATGTTCCTTTTTCCTCAGTGAACGTTACATCAATATCCTACTGAAAGTGGAAGAGTTACTTAAGACCTGGTTCCCCAACATAAAACCTAGAAGTGAAGCCTTTGACCAACCTGAGCACACCTGTCTTCGGAAGAAGCAGAAGGTACCTGTGTGTGTTATGTTGGCAGTTTCTGGGCTGTCATGCTGCACTTAAATAACAGGACATGGAAAAGGGGAGCAAACAGAAACCTCTGATTAATCTCTAAAATTAAAATACAAGTTATTTTCAGATTGTGTTCATAGAAGTAACCAAATTCATTGAAGGTTTGGTTTTTTTTTTGAGCAGCCTCTTGCAAAAAAGTCTAGCAAATATTTAATTCTGTTTTGTTAAATTGCTGTTCTGTGTGTGTGAGGAGTTTGCATGTTCTCCCTTCGCTACGTGGGTTTCCTGCCTCTAAATTGCCCATTACTGCGTGCAGCCTGAGACAGACTTGTATCCGCTAATGTCCTGCCATATAACCAGACAATGATACAATAATGATTTAAATTCATCCATCCATCTTCCATCCTGTTTATCCAGGACAAAGTCACAGGGGGTTGGGTAATATACATGGTGGTATGTCAGTCCATTGCAGAGCTTGTACAAACACATTATGTGCAGTTCACCTAACTGCATGGCTTTCGGCGCAGGGAGGAACACAGAGTAACAGAGATCACTCCACACGGGGTGACACAGGGTGATCACTCCACACGGGGTGACACAGGGTGATCACTCCACACGGGGTGACACAGGGTGATCACTCCACACGGGGTGACACAGGGTGATCACTCTACACGGGGTGACACCCACATGGAGTGACACATCTGCACTGGGTATCACCGGCACGCCACGCACCTTGTAGACGGAGCTGCATGTCCGTTATAACAAATCTACAGCTAAAAGTGCCCCTGAGGACCAAACTGTTTGTCCGTTATAAGCGAAATTCCGTTATATGCG
Organism: Hyperopisus bebe; assembly: GCA_026777045.1. Taxonomy (NCBI): domain Eukaryota; kingdom Metazoa; phylum Chordata; class Actinopteri; order Osteoglossiformes; family Mormyridae; genus Hyperopisus; species Hyperopisus bebe. Next base: position 7,890,673 of record JAODJW010000019.1, read on the forward strand.
AGTCCGCTATATCCAGTGCATTTTCTGCATGTCCTTAAAGGCGCACAGCTGGGACCAACGGACATTGTCCGTCATAGACGATATTCCGTTAAAGGCGAGTCCGCTTTAACAGGATTTTACTGTACTTCATAAAGAGTGACGCTGGTTGATTACTCCCCACATAGCAGAGGTAGGGTCCAAACCAAACAATGGCAGTTTGAGGCTCCAGTGCTACTCACTGAGCCAATCAGCTTGCAGCATGCTGATGTTTGGTCTAATTCTGTAGCTTCTTAAGAAGAATTAAAACAATGAGGAAGAACATTAAACTCTGTTATCTTGTGCAGCTTGTTTCGACCTCCCCTGCTGTGGGCACCGCAGCGGCTCTCTCCGCCTGTCGGGCCCTGAGCGTCCCACATACCATGGCAAACCCCTACTCTGCCACCAGCTTGAAATGGCTCCACGTGTCTCCCATCTGCTCGCCGGGCCTAGAGCCAGGCCTCATGGGGCTACACGAGCGGCAGCCACGGCGGGACGATGATGCCACGCAGGACAACGCCGTCTCCTCCAGCACCGACGCCAGGACAGGGCCTCCAGGCGGCCGGCCGCCCCAGGGCAAGATCAACGCACCGTGCTTGGAAAGACTGCTGAAATCCACGGAGAGCATCATAATGAGCAAAGATGCCGGAGGCTCGAAGAGAGGCAGCTGCTAGCACGCAGAGAAGGTGGGAGTCTACGTACCGACCAAAACACTTCCAGTCTGTGGGACACGCCGGATGAAGAAGGACAGGAGAGAGATCACTATGCACGAAGGCGCTGGTGAAAATGACAGACACTGAAGCTGATCCTGTCTTCAAAGTGCACATCTGGATCCCTTTAATATATATTTTTTTTCATATACACTCTCATTGTGCTCAAGACCATCTTGATAAGGATGAGAGGACTGCACGAGCCAATTTCCCAGCCTGGCTGCATGACTGCTAGCTGCATCACTGCATGCAGATGGGAGCCTCTTAAATATAGGAGGATGAGCCTCATTATCTGTGACCAGGAAAAGGGAATCGTGAGCATGTAGTAGGAATGAATAGAACATTGGAGCACTTCTCTGATGCGTCCATAATATTCATATAAATGTGATGTATGGAAGTTTTTTTAATTCATGACGAAACTGCGGAGTGCCATGACTGTTACTTCATCAATACACCGCTACTTAAGATTCGGATGCAACACTTCTACCTCAGATTGACAAGGTGCCTCACAAGTACCTGTAGCAAACACCCGGTCATTGAATCGTTGGGTCTGAAGGTCCTGGGTGCGATCCCAGGTGATGGACCTTCCATTATCATGGATGAAATATCTTCTTACCAAGTGTATTTAAAAAGCTGGTCAGTAGAGTACACCCATGCCTCAGTTGAAAATAAACGTTAAGGATACGATAAGGCTGCCATTTTGTGTACCACGAAAATGATTACATTCTTATCAATCGCTATTTGTGGGCATGTGTCATAACACTTATTCTGTCTGACAGAACTAGGCAATGGCTTACTGAGCTAGAAGAGATGGTATATCACTTAGTGTAAATATGTGAACAATGTTCCAGGTTGTTAATTTACCCAACAAAGTGGCCTTCAGAGTGTGATATTTTTTACTTTGAGAATAAATGTTGTTTTGTTTTGGCGTACAAAGTGTTTCCTCTGTCTGCTGTCTGTCTACTTTATGTCAACAGCAACCTTACATGGCATTAAATAGGAAAGTGTCATCTAATTCTATGGAAAATTTGGAATGTTCCTCAGTCCATTTCTGTTCCTTAAAAGGTACAATTACAAGGGTACAGCCCCAGTGACAAGCAAAGGTTCACATCTTTACCCTTTTTTTCTGAGTGTAGTTAATAACATAATTCATAATACACGTATTTGAATACACTATTAAACACAATAAAAGAAGCATTATTTTCTGGTAAATATATTTTATTCGTATCGTTTCTGTGTATTTTTGTAGTGATTCAAATCTAATGCAAAAGTAGAACAGATCAGCAAAATCATTTCCCTTTAGTTTTTTCTGGCGTTATGTTGACATTATGTTGGCTATCCTCCACTGCGACAAATGTAAGAAAATAATTCTAATAATACATGATTCACGTTTTACTGTTAAAAGCTAGGACAGCGTTCACCACGTGCACTGTGTCCTAAATAAAATTCTTTGAATTACGTCAAACCATCCAATACATGTCATTTCCAATGAGAGTAGCTGGTGACCTCAAACGACAATGTTATGGCGTATTCTCTTTCTTTCATGTTGCATATTTCATGGAAACGATCGTGTTGATTTGACCCTCGTCTATGCTCTCCTCAGACCTGAATTTTACATTAACATTAAATGTTTACTTAGATGTCAAATATAGTGATGCTCCCCGGCCGTACATGTTAACGATATAAGCCTGTGTGAATCAGCCCAAACGCATATGCCACCTTCCCATATTTTAAGCGAGATAAGTTTTTCCTACACCACGTTGCCAGTGTTATTCCTGCATATAATCTACGGATGCAAAATTATTATTTTTTTTTATCTATTACACTACCTAGCATAATGTGCAAATAATTAATAATTATTACATGATTTCCTAGGATATTTTGTTGAAAAGAAACGTGCACAAAGCTTTTTTAAACAGTTAACATCCTACCTTTAATACATGTGTACAATGTGGCGCCGTTTGCGGAGAATTTCCGGAGTTACCGTAAAAACTGCACTGGCGTAGGATCATGAACATTACGAGTCTTATCCTTCCATCACCTCACGGTGCGCCGCGTGGTGGAAGTGTTGCAATGGCTCATCTATGAACAGAAAACAATAAGCCCACTGAAAAGGCAAGCTGCTTGTATATTTTTAAAAAGTACCATTTTATTTGGCTCTTAAAAATCCACGATCATATAGTCTGGGAAATTGTGAATTCAGCCACGCGTAAAAACTTTGCAATGCAAAGTCATAAGAACTTCACAGGATGCTTATTAAAATCCATATTTATAAGAAACCCTAAAAAAGGCTCCCTGACTGTGTTGTTAAGAAAATAATATTTGCAAAGATCTAATCGTGAATGATTCTGTTAGACCGACACTTTATAAAATGTATTAACTGAGAGCATTTTTAAGTATTCTGGTATTGTGTCACGGTAACCATCACTGAAGTCAATGGTGGTTTTAGCTTGTATGCAGCCCTGGGTAATGATTCCCCCACCCTTCATGCCCCCCACCCAAAAATTGTGTGTTTTTACTAATTGCATTAATACTGCACAAAGGCAGCGGTGCGCGTTGTGAACGATTCTCCCGCTCTCCCTACCTCGGGCTTCCAGTGGGGCGACCTGAGGTGAAGCCCTCCACCCCATCTCCATCTTCTCAGTGGTAGCCTGCCCAGGTCTCAAACTATAATCAGGGCGCCCACTCTGACACGGTTAATTGACCCTCACGGTGACATGATACCATTGACATGACGTGAGAATGAATGATAAAAACCAGTCACGCAAATGTCACCATTCCATTTTTGCTTTTGCTGACACCCTGGGTGGCTACCTATGTCGCCCATACCTAAGTTTGCCAGTGACTGAAGTTACATTTTAATACATTTACTTCTGACAAGACTGTCGCAGCTCCAGCTTTCTGTATCGATTTTAATTTAAAATACGAACTACCAATACAAGAGAGGTGCGGTTTTATTTGGCGCTTTTAATAAAAATGTTATTGAGTCTTTTAAACTGTGATAGGTTGTATCCCTTAAATTTAAGCAATTGCGATTAATGACGTTGCCCCCCCTTTGAGGGAGGACTGCGTTGTCGGCTGGTGAATTTATTAGTCACGTTGATGTTTTCAGCCCCTTTTGCAGAAACAGAACTGAAAAGTACACGCTAAATACTTCCAATAAAACATCTGATACAAATGACTTGACCAAAAACATTACTGATTCACCTTTACCAGCAGAGGAAATACCGCAACCAAATCAGCCTTTGTATGAAACACCTGCTGATGCATCCATAAAATCATAATGGCACAGGTACTGTTAACCATATAACATCATATATACCATCAAATCTAACCAGTTGGTCAGTGGAATTTACTGCAGTAAAGGAACAACACACTAATATTTGATTTTGAACCACAATCGAATGTTAGCTCATAGTTTAGCACTTGTCTGGCATACATCTGTGTAGTTTTTTGTTCAAACCTCCAAGTTGTGATTAGAACTTTGATTATAGCTTCCTCGTATGTGTGTGTCTGTTTAATGTTTTTCCATACATTCTGCTTCTGAATATCTTTAGGATTTGTACAGTACTTCTCATGTTTCTCACAAGTGTGGATATTTAGTTCAGGAAGAAATATCCTAGGATCCTTGAAGAATTTTTCTGATATGAACATCGGTGACACTTCATGAAATGGAGATTATATAATATGCGATTCGATAAGTAGTAGTTAGAGATGCAACACAAGCTAAGAATGACATTTCTCTCATCATAAGGCTGTTTTATTCTTCAGGTGATATATTACTGAGCCTCTTTCTGATGGGAACTTTGTAACAAAATGTCTTAATATATTTTTAGAACATATCTCACATATAGTACAGTAGTAATTCAGCTAATTAAGTGTTTAGACTGTAACCACAGCATCTTTAAATCAGAATACACACCGATGTGGTTCACGTGTTACAGGCCTGTGTCTGAAGTAAGTGACTAATTATCACCAGACTGTAGGTGGAGAAATGTCACTAAGACACTTTCCTGTTTTTATGTTACTTTGTTTCTTCACTGACATCTTGGGGTGACATGATGTTACAAATAGCCCCACATGTCCAAGTCTGGGGTTCCTCCCACTCCGCTCTGTGGGAGTGTGGAGTTTACGTGTGCTCCCTGTGTGTAGGTTCCCTACATGTGTTCTGTTTTCCCCCTGAAAGGTAAAGTTAGGTTCTCTGGCATGTCTAACTTACTCATTGGCAAACTACCTGTGATGGACTGTAGTCCCATCTTGGCTGTACTTGTGCCCTGTGGGTTCAGAATAAGCTTTAGGGAACCCAAACCAGGATATATAAACCTATATAAACACCTGAGTTGAAAGGTCTAATGAGTCTGTTGCAGAATCAGCCCTAGTTTAATAAGTTTTGCTGCTTCACAGTAAAATAAATCTAATATCCATCCATTGTTGATACTGTTCCATCCTATGCAGGGTTGCAGGGCTCTGGAGCCTGTCCTGGAAGCTACTGGCACAAGGCAGGAAATAGCCCAGGATGAGTCACCTACCAAGGGCGTAACTTTGGCTGGAACATTGGGGGGGGGGGGGGTTGGTTGAGGTCTCCACCCATTATGGTGGAAACATGATTATTAGGGGGGTTGTATTAGCTGGTTTTGATTTATTGGGGAAGGCTACAAAACCCCCCGTAATTTACGCCCATGCCACCAACCCCTGTGCAGGGAACACACTCGTAGCCACACTCGCAAACAATTTGACAAATTCAAATCACCTTATGTTTTTGGATTGTGAGGGGAAACCAGAGAACCTGGAGGAAACCACACGACATCACACAAAGAACAACAGACATGTGGCCAGGGTGGAGACTTGAACCATGGTTGGACACCATGCCACTGTGCCATCCTAAGTGTACTATAATATAGACTGGTTTCTTGCCAGCCTTGAACCCACAATATTTGGAGTGCCTAGTTCTCAGGTGCACACTCAGTCCATTCAGCTACGCAGTGGCCCAGGGAGCCATGAGACAACAACAGGAACTGGGAAAGGTGCTGCAGCTTAGGAAACACAGAGGAAAGAACGAGATAACCAGTGACACCTGCTGGCCAAATGGCTTAACGATAGAACAAAACGGTGGATGACTGATAAATTACGTACAGTGTGATATTACCAAAAATAAATACGGTAATGATAACGTACATCTTATATTATTATGTAGTACTGTACAGTACTGCACTCTGTTAAATGAAAGGGATTCTGACATTTTTGTGTAATTCTCAAGAAACAATAGAGCAATGAAAAATGTCATGTAAGGGATGGCAAGGGCAATTAAGATCGTGTTTCTTTACAATTCTTCAAAGGAGGAAGGAACAAAGAAAAAACATTGTTACACATTTTACAATTATTTTTCTTTGGACTGTGGTGAACTGCAGATAACTAAAACCTAAACTATACACACACACACACACACATACACCAACCAGCCCTAACATTAAAACCACCTGCCTAATAGTGTTTAGGTTTCCCTTGTGCCACCAAAACAGCTCTGATCTGTTGAGACATGAACACCTCAAGACCTCTGAAGATGTCTTGTGCTGTCTGACACCAAGAGGTTAGCAGTAGATCCTTTAGGTTCTCTAAGTGGGCCGTGAAGCCCCCATGGATCAGGCTTGTTTGTCCAGCACGTCCCACAGATGCTCGATCAGATTGAGATATGGGGAATTTAATGGCCAAATCAACACCTTGAACTCATTTTCATGTTCTTCAAACCATCCCTGAACAATTTTTGCAGTGTGGCAGGATGTATTTTCCTGCTAAAAGAGCCCCCTGCCATCAGTGAATAAAGTGGCCATTACTTTCCTTCTTCCAACACATCAGCTTCAAGAACTGACTGTTCACTTGCCTAATATGTACTGGCACCCTTGTTAAGTGCCATTGTAATAAGATAATCAGTGTCATTCACTTCACCTGTCAGTGGTTTTAATGTTATGGCTGATCAGTGTATATTACAAAAATGTATATACACACAGACATGCTTACAGACACACGCACACACACAAGCACACATGCATGCACACACACATACACACACACAGGTTTGTAATTATATCTTTGTGGGGACTCTCAATTCATTTCTATGGGGAAAACTCTAATTCCAACATGATGACCTACCCAGCCCCAACCTTAACCATAAATAACCAAACAAAATACTTTTGGCGTTTCTAGTTTTTTGATTGCAGTCACAGATCTTTGTGGGGACCTGAAAAATTTGTCTTTTATTAAAAAGGTATTTATTACATTGTGGGGAACATTTGGTCCCCACAGTGTAATATAAACATAATCCACACACACACACACACACACACAGACACATGTACACAATGTAGTGTATGTAATGTGCAAAAACAACTAAGCAGTGATGAATTCAAAGCCATGAGTCTAACGGGTCATTCAGGCTTTCACTCTCTAAACAAGCACGCAAAATGAAAAAAAACATACAGTGGGTTTCCGCCGCCTGTACGATTTCCTGTCAGTGAATCACATGTTGCCTGTGGAATAAAACTCTGCAGATTTTTTTTTCCTTTCCACTCATCTCCAGGAAACTTTTTTTCGTATGCAAACATGATACATGTGTTCTGTCGTTACACAAGGACACCAATTTTCCGAGGACACGGAAAAGTAAATGCCACGCAAGTATATTACACAATTCTGAGCTGTACCTCAACAGAAAGCATTTCCACCCCTCTGAAGTACATCCGTGAAGAGGCGAATCATCACAACTTATTATTCAAACATCATCAAAATGAGATTATGGTCACATCATACATGCCGAAGGCTCTCAAAAGGTATCACCCGCTCGCATTTCTTTAAACTGTAACACTGTTTTTATTATGCTGAAAAGGACCTGAGCATTTTTTATTATAAATGATGGTTGAAAAGTAAATTCAGTATCTTTTCAGGAAAAGAGAATAAAAAAATGTTTTTTTAAATTTATTTAATTTTTTTCTTTGATTTTTTTTTGTAGCATTTATACATATTCATGCTTGAATAATAGTAAGCAGTTTAAGATACAGTATGCAAGTATAAGATAAATTCCACTATTAATTAAGCTAGCCTATATTACCTAATAAATTGAATCTATTACAGTATGTTCTTTTTATTTTCAGGACTTTTTCACAATGTAGAATTAAAATTTGTTGTACTGTGTTGAACTACTAATACACATTGGGCTGAATTTCGTACATTGTAATATTATGAACCGAACTGTGTACGGCAACTATAACCAGTTTTTTTAGTCTGGTATCTTCAGGCTAGTGTCTGGCTTTATGTCTGTGACTGCTGTCTAAGGGCTCGTAAAAAAACTTTTATTTATTTTCAAATGAAAATGTTAATATTTTACATTACATATTAAATATAACATTTAAATATAGTTTGGTTGAATACATTATCTATAAAAGGCAGGTACTGAAAGAAACTGAAAACTTATAACCATTTTATCAGCCTATTCATACTGCAGGAATATTATAGTACCTTTTGTCATAGGTAAAGCAAGAGATCCCCTTATGGGTATTCATGACACAGTCTGTCCACCCCGGACAGGGTCTTAGTTACTTGAGCACTTCTCCCCTGACGTTGCCTTTCTTTCCTTAGAGACTCCGCGCCTCAGTGGCTCAAGCCTGAGACCTCAACGTAGGCCTTTACCAGAGGAAATCCCGATGGATGAGAAGGGGCCAGTGGCTCAAACGTTTCGCAGGTGCCTGCTGTCTAATCTGAAGGTAATGTGCTTATAAGCAACACTAAGGGCTAAATACCAAAAGCTCACCTCTCTGCCTGTTGTTCACCAGTGATTTGATGTGAGGTCTTCAGGCACACACAAAAGCAACTTAAGATTTCATCATTTCAATTGACTATGAAGAATTTGATTGTGACTATTGTTTACTTGTGTGTAACTTTATTTGTGTACAATTATCTATAGGGATTGTTGAATCTCATTTATTTACCTATTTTGATAATTGTGAGTTGACATATTTTGATGTCTGTTTCATACTGCATCTATTTATGTTTTATTGTTAACAATTTTTAATAATTCTAGTATTCTAAAATCTTCCTTTTATAAGGTATTTTGAGCCACCTTTCTAAACTAAAGGAGCTATATACAAATAATAATAAACTGATTGTTATAGTTTATGAATAAGCCAATACTGCTTTTAGATTAGCTAATGATCAAGTACCCAGTACCTCGGTATAAATAACCGCGAACATATATCATGGATGTACTATTTATTCATATTATTTATTTATTTACCAAATCTTCATAACTACTTATAAATTGTGCAAAATATATTAAACTATGTACAACCTGTAGGCAGTGTTCATAGGCACTGGTTCTCTTTCATGGACGCATTGAGTAACAACAAAGAAATTAAGATTTAAATAAAGCCCAGTTTTTATTCCCTGTTGGTAATAAAATGATGGTAGCCAAAATCAAAAGGAATGTCAGACAAAGAAATATGAACCAGGGAAATTAGCTCATCGGAGGATTACCTGAACTGTTCCCTAAAGATACATTAATGTGAGACGAACGTCGTAAGTAACTTCATTCTGATCCCTGTCTGCTGCACAGGAGAGCCGAGGGCCCACGGAACCAGCAGTGGCCGACCTGTGTGGGGACACTGCTTCCAGACTCCAACAACTGGCCCTGAACTGGTTTACGGGCACAAATGCTCCTCTCCTCCTGCACGGCGACAGCTTCCCTGCCTGGTTCCAGGGGTTCATCAGCAGGAGGTAAGAGAAAAGAACACTGCAGTGGATGGAAGAGCCCCGTTTGATGTTAGTAGTGTGAGAAACCCTCCGAGAGTGAATTTCACTCAGTTTTATAAGTTACATCCTGACACCCCTTGAATATTTCATTCATTTTGCATGAGTATCACTGCAGTTACGATAATGAAAGGTCAATTCTCTGATGTACCATAAATATTTCTATTACAATTACAAATACACTTATCTATGCTGTGATTAGGCCATAAATAATAATTTTAAATGGGATATTAAGGGGTATTGAGCAATGGGTTGGTGTCCCATCCTGGGTTGTTCCCAGCCTTGCGCCCATAGCCTCCTCGATAGGCTCCGAACTGAAGCGCTTTCCGAAAACAGATGGATGGATATTAAGGGGTACTTTAAATAGATCAGTATATAATTTAAAATTCATTTTACACACCAGTAACAGCTTGTTATTTATTTTATTTTAGCAGTACTCTCTTTGATTGACAAATATGTTTGGAAAATGTTACTCGCTTACTGGGAGAAAACAAAAATTTTAAATTATATTTGGTTCTTTATTTAAAATCATTGAACAGTCTCTGATAATGGCATAGAGCAGCGGTCACTAACTGGACCGGAACAATTGAATCCAAACTGTGCGTCTGTTTTCAGATGCAGTGGGCCTTGGCTTTGTGTTGTTGATGGAGTTTGACCCCCTGGGAAAAATAATTGGTTATCCCTGTACTACAACATGCTTGATTGTTAACTGAAAATATACCTGTTGAATGATTAGAAATTAATCAAGACTAGTCATTTTTCATATTTTTTTCTTATTTCCATACTATAATATAATGGTGGGTGTCTTGTTCGTTTTCTGTTATTTTAGAAGTTTCAGTAAAAGGGCAAAGGGACCAGTATTAAGTCATTTATGCAAAATATATCACAGATTTAGGTGGAAGATGACATTAACTTTAACCATGACTGTGAAGTTTTCCTTTCCATTGCGTTTGTTTGTTGAAGCTCAGGTCATCTCTGACTGTCTAATATTCTTGCATATAAATATTATTTTAATGGTAATTTATTTTTTTCTTTTTACCCATTTAAAAAGTTCATACAGTATTTTATACTTAAACACACATATAAAGTGTGTATCCATGTCTTCATCGTAAAAGTGACATTAGGTTATAAAAGCATTTAACTTTCGGTGAGAACAGGAAAGAAAACCACAGGAAACCACAGAAGTCAAGACGGTTAATAAATATTTATGTGGAATGCTGAAAAATGCAGGGCAGTGTATTTTTCACATAGGCCATGAATAATATTCGGGGGCCTTCATTTCAGTACAACCTCCAAAATTAGTGATTGTTCTTGTTTTGGTATTTAGATAGATATAGTGGAATTATTACCGTGTTTCATATGTAATAATATCTGGTGAGTTACTGGGTGTTTTTTTAACCAGAGCAAACTGTGCAGTTTTTGCAATAAAGCATTCTTATTTAATAATATTTAATAGATTAAATGAAGGGATTAAAGTAGAGGACTGTGTATATAGGAACATGACCTGGGTTAGAAGTCCAGATTTAGACCTGTATGTTACCATGGTTTTAAAAAATGATTTATTATTTTTATAGGGATGCTGAAAACCAGCTGAAAGACAAACCTGTGGGGTGTTTTCTCATCCGGCTCAGTGCCAAAGCCGTCGGATACATTCTCTCCTATCGGTGGGTTCCATACTCTTTCTATCCCTCAAACCCACACAATCCTGCTTTTACTCTTTAAGTCTGTAGCCGTCCCCTATACAGTAATGGATCTTCGACACTTTCAGGTGTTGAATTGTGTAAAGAAATTCTTACTGGTGATTCATGTACTTGGAGATTTTTGACTTGGCTTGATCTGACTGTTTCAGAGGACGCGATCGATGCCGTCACTGTGTCATCACCCAGAACGAAGCGGGGAAATTTATTGTTGTAGGAGACACTGAAACACACAGCACCCTGTCAGGCCTGATCAAGTACTACAGATCCCACTCGATCGAGCCTTTTGGGGAATATCTGACCTCGTCCTGCCACGAGGTGAGACAGCCTATTGTTCACATACTTCTTAAGAATGAACGCAGTGTTTCAGGCTGCTAAGTTCCTAACAGTGAGTGTGACATTCTACGCAGTGTTCCACTACTGATATTTACGACGTGGTCCAGCCCAGTGGACCGAACGACTTCCCCACTAATTGGGCTCCCGCCGTGCCCCCCAGGAGCAACAGGAATCCTGCTTTAGTCTCTAGATTTTCAGAACAGCCACAGGTAATTATTCCCTCATATAATTTTCGTTATTCGGGCCTTTGCTAGTTGCTGATATAAGTTCTTGCTCCAACACTGTGCTGTATCTGTATCTCTAAAGCTGATGGGGAGCTCACCTGCAAAATCTCCAATGGATGCTGCTCTGGAAGAGAAGTGTATTCGTAAGAATCAAGTTCCACACACTAAATTGGGACAGAACCCAGCATCGGAATGGAATCAACCCCCAATGGCAATCAACGGTGGTCCACACAGAGTTGAAGCAGTGCAGAGGAGGGTTCGCAGGGGCCACCACGCTGGTGGTTCCAAGCAGACTGAGCAGTTCCAGTGTGGTACCGAGACTGTGTACTCAGAACTGCAGGTGGAGGACCACAGCCAGAAATGGGTACAAACCAACCAGCGACCTTACAAACATGGCAGCTCGCCCCAGGATCTATCTGTACCAGACAGAAACACAGGAAAAACAATAAACAAACTCTGCGACAGTGCAGTGTTTCAGAAGACCAGAGGACGTCTTGAACAAGGCCGGCGATACACTGACACTCCCCTAGTCCGGCACGCACTCCAGCATGACAGTGTGATCTACTCCACAGTGTGTCACCACCTTACTCAAGGCAATACTCATACTCAGCACACCTACGCACAGGTCACAGAACCGGCCACCACAGTGCTGCCACGGCAACGCAAATGAAACACCGGAGCACCTTCAGCCCAAACACTTAGACTCCTGCTGGGAAAAATTCAGCTGATATTTGGCAAAATGATACTGTGATTATGACCATGCTAGGGACTCATAATCTTTCCCGAGATAAAGTTTCTAGAGGACAATGTACACTTAGAATGAACTAACTAGTCTTGCATTCTTTTTCCTTCCTGCCTTGTTTTTTACACACTATTCCTACAGTTAAATGGAGTTTTGAAGATGCATATGTTGATTGAATGGAAAGTTTGAGTTTGTGAAAATGTAAAACTTTAGCAATATTTATTACATATTTATGCATGTAAATCATTAGGACAGCTGGGCTGGAACAGTCGTTCATCTGTAAGACATGACATTCCTCACATATATGTGAGGAATTATCATATTTAGACTTTCCTTGTCATTGTAAACTTGGTGCTTTGTAGAAATTTATGGACAAATGTTTCACTAATTTATTTATTTTGTTTATCACTATTAATGACTGTGAACTATATTATATTTTGTCATGCAATAAGCGATTGTCTGTATTCTTACATATTACACATATTCTGAAGTTCAATTTTAAAATGAATTTGTCAAGTCAAAGCGTGCTGCAATCCTCACATGCCGGGAAGGATGGAGGACACCAGCAGGATTACGGGGAAATGTAGGGACTTTATTGAAATTAGAAGAACCAGGGTAAGAAACAAAAGGGATCATGCAGGATCAAAAACAGTAACACTGGGGAACAGGTCTGAACATAGACACAGCTGGGAGAGACATCAATGACAGAACTAGGGAAGACAAGACTGGCAGGCACTTATACGCTGGGTCAATGAGGGAATAAATGGGGATCAACAGGAGGCAGCTGGAGTGAGTTAACAAGGGGGCAGTGACAAGAGGAAAGAAACACAACAGGAGTGGCTCGTTAGAGCCCTGCTTGGGGGGGGGGGGGGGGAG
>JAODJW010000019.1:7904165-7918336 GCA_026777045.1 Hyperopisus bebe
GAGGAGGGGGGGGGGGGGGGGGGGCAGGTATGCAGGGCGTGACAGTAGTAAACAAAATGTTTTTATACTTAGATTACAGGACACTGATTCATGGCTGTAAAAATTTCCTAGGTTGGGATGGCAAAAAGAGCCAGGTACATATAATGCTAATAAGAAAATCAAGGAGCTGAGGTGGGGGGAAGGAAGATGAATTTAAGACTGATGGGTTTTAGACCAAAGGAATCAAATGAACCGGACTCGATTACTGATCTTGAAAATTGCATTAATCTACGCTGAAGTCTGTGTTATTGGTGCTGAGGCAAACGCACACTAATACAGACACACAAGGAGTAGGCGGAGCCAAATGATGCAGTTAAATACAGTAATCTGACTCTCCGGTACAGACACAGAAGGAGCAGGCGGAGCCAAATGATGCAGTTAAATACAGTAATCTGACTCTCCATTACTCCCCCACAGTGGCTAAAAAGGCAGTCTGGTTTGCTGAAACAACACATCATTTCTGATGATATCATGATAAGAAGGTTTCCATCTGTCGCTCAGCATAAACACAAGCATTGTTATCTTCATGATCATCTGAGTCAGCCCTGGTAGCGTTCTAGATGCATATTCGTAATTTAATGGACGCTGAATGGTAGTTAAAAATAACAGCAGCTTGAATGGATGAACATAACACAGACCATCTGTGAAATTCCAGGGGTTCGTGGACATTTACCATTACATGTCAGGTGTGAGGGGGGCAGAGACGTTTAGGGCACCGAAAGAGCCTGCAGCAACTACTGATGGTTCAGCTTTATTTTACTTGTGGGAAAAATGTGTGAATATGTGATATTCTGCAAAAATCACAAGTCCTGTTCACTATCTCAGTATTTCAGAATCCGGTCCTCGAGGACCCATAGACAGTCCACATTTTTGCTCCATCCCAGTTGGGAGGCAGTAAAAATGTGGACTGTCTGGCAGGGAGGGAGCAACATGGACTGTCTGTTGGGAAGCACTGCTCTACCTCAATAAAATAACAGTCTGTCAAGCAACTTCAATAAGAATATTTCTCTCCTGTTGTCAAAAGGCATGTATTTACTTGATAAGACCAATGCAACACAGTCGTGAATGCTTCAGTCGTGAATGGTCGGGAGTGAGAACTGTGGGGCACTGGTGTGGCCTACATATTACACTATCAGCATCTTCTGTTTTACCATAACTTCACTATAGCACATTTAAATGTGGCTAACCATGCCATCAAAAAGCAAACCTACATACAGTATCACCAGCTTTTTCTGTAGTTCTAATTCTGGAAAACATCTAGTTTCCTGGTTTCGATGGATGCATGCGTGCAAGATGACTAACCAAGATCCCTAATATTGTCACAGTGCTACAGAACCAAGTTTTGGCCGTTTAGGGTGCAGACTTGCACTTTTTCAGTTTTCAGGTATGCAATTAAGTGTTCTACTTCAGTGGAAGGGAGCTGTCTAAAAGGCATTTATTCACATGAATGAACAAATTACACCCCAGCAAAGTCTCCTGAAAAGGTCTACTGAGTATATATATATATTTTTTTCTCTCCCTCTCTCTCTCTCTCTCACACACACACACACACACACACACATACAAATATAATGATTAATACTCCATACTATTGCAATATATTTAATATATATTATTAGATAATGATATATATTATTTGCAGAGAAAGTGGAACTGCAATGGACATGATCAGTATGGATGATTTTCCACTTACCCTACTTTTTATGTTTATTATCTATTAATTTTACATATCTGATGTTATCCCAGCAGAGAACCAAATTACAGACAGAAACCATCAATCTTATCTAACCACTAATCCAGTATTGGGTCAGAGGGAGCCTGTAGCCTATTCCAGCGTAGGCTTGAAGGGGATCAGCACAGACAGGATGCCAGTCCATCATAGTGCTCACATACATCTACATACTATCAGTAATTTAAAGACACCAGTTCAATGTGTATCTTTGTACTGCTGCAGTAAACCTGCACATACAAAGAGCAGGGGTGGGAGGTGTGAAGTAGTAATATAACACAACATTGTTGGGGTTTTTATAAATGCAGACTGTGGTTTGTTATGCCACCTTGTGTTTCATCTGAGGTGCATCAAAAAATCAGTGAATTACCAACCACAGCCTTCTTAAGGGCAACAACAAAAAAAACTGAGGGTGTATATAATTAACGGTTCGTTTACATGCTTCTAAACAACTGCAGAGAGAGCACATGCTTTTTTGTGCTAGAGTGTCTTCCGCTGAATGATACAGAAAAGACATTTTAATTGTCACCGCCAAGATGCCCTTTTCAATTTATTTACTGGATCTAGAACCATTGAACCATTTGGCCCATAACAAAGTATGCTGATCATAAGGCTTATAGGTATACATGAAGTTTTGTTTTTCTGAATAAACTGAATGGTACTGCAGTTTAAGTGGTCAAGTGTTTATTCCAGTGATGTCATAACTGCAGTGCTGCTTTCAAATCAAATCATTAAGCAAACAAGACTCCTCATTCAAATAAGCAAAAACAAATTAGATTTATTAAAAGGTTAGCCCATTGTACTATATCACATCAAATGCTGAAAATATGTTGATCAAGGGTACAACACTTGACCCTCGAGTCAAGACAGGAAAAAGTGGTAAGAGGTAATTCTAAAAATGGAATACAGACAATCGTTGATTGCATCAGAAACCCCCACCCCCTTTTTTTTTAGTAGAGATCAGTTGATCGCTGTGATTGTCGTCATGTTCCTGCACTTTAACGATATCAAAAATGACATCAGTCAGCAATTAGCAGTAGGAAAATGTAATACAGTTCCAGTACAGGAAACATCTTTGCATAGCTACCAAATAACAAAACGGTTCCTTTGAATACTTCAGCTGCTTTGCTGTTATGTCCTTTATTAAGGTGTTAGCAATAGAATCTCTAAGCTTCACTTGAATAGACCCAAAAACCTGCAGATTCAAACTCTCTATATTTGGAATAAATTTGCACAAAAACATGGCAGCTGAGGTAAGAATTACAGGAGTAGTGTTTCTTCAGTTCAGTACAGTAGCTGGACTAACTGGGCTGTATTGTGTCCCACCTCTCATGTCTACAAAGTCACTGAAGCTGAGGTTGCCTAATCCATCCTCAGAAAATGACTCCACGATATGATTTCTGAACGGGTCCGCTTGCAGAACATAACAAATGGAAGAGCCCCCATTTTGCTCACTCTGCTCAGGGTCCAAAGATGAACGCCACGCTAGTGTAGAGTAATGGTACTGTAAGCCATTAAACACCTCAGAGACACCTAGTAGGGCCACAGTGCTGAGCCACAAATCCTGAAATGCTATATTTTATAACTGCTAATGTACTGGTTCACTTAAACTAACCACTTAGTCCTCAGTGACCTGGGATGAGTTAGATCCAGTTTCAGCGAGTGATGACACTGAGAAGCAGCATTATATTTACCCATGCTGATTCACAGACTGATAGCTAGCGTTGCCTGCCATTCTGAATTATGTTTCATCGGCTACAGTTAATTACTTTTTGTCAATATAAAAATTTCCGGCATACTTAACATAGAAAAAGGTTTTTTGGTTGTTCTGAATCTACAAAGTATCCTGCTTTCAGTTACAGAAGCCAAAATCCATGTTTTCAATTGAATTACAACAATAAAATAATAATAAAGAATAATAATGAAATCCCAGATGCATGATACTGATAAATTAAATGGATCGAAATGACATTTCTTTTTTTTTTTTTTTTGAAATCCATTATATGCATCTATCTGTAACTGTTGTATAAGAAGGTCTAGCTCTTCTTGCAAGAACAAACTACTGGGGCCTGGTGGTCTTGTAAATATACAGTTCTACAACACCAGTTCATAACAACTGGAGTGCAATAGGAGTCCTATGGAGCATGGGGAGAAATTCAATCTCTACACACACAGGGCAGGAATGAATTTCAAACTCTCAGCCTTAGATGCATGCAGTGAGTATCACTCCCTGTTTATATATATGGCAGGTAATGGAAATAACAGATGTTATTAATAGGGCTATAGCTTTTTGTCTAATAATCATTCGAAGTGGGAGCCATACCTATAAATGGAAAAACAGCTAATGTAACATCAACCTAGGGAATAGAACACATCTTTTGTATCAATTGGCCTTGCTGCTAATACAGGTACTGTAACATTAAGGAAAGTAAAACCTAAAGACTTTGTGTTCAACAATAATATGTACAGTATCTACAGTACAGTTCA
Source organism: Hyperopisus bebe (assembly GCA_026777045.1). Lineage (NCBI taxonomy): Eukaryota > Metazoa > Chordata > Actinopteri > Osteoglossiformes > Mormyridae > Hyperopisus > Hyperopisus bebe. The sequence goes on from JAODJW010000019.1 coordinate 7,908,421, forward strand.
GCCAGCATAGATTTTGCCTGGATTTAAGCATACTAGAATGTGCATTTTTTCAAATTAGACATTAAAAATAAAATACTGATATTTTGCTATAAAGGCAGCTAAGACAGGCAGTACTAGGAAATATATTAACATTGATACATGGATCATAAAGAATCATTTTAAGAGCTTATACCTCCATTTAGGAAATTAAAAATGACACAAAATTAAGTTGTCCAGCAGATAAAAAATGAGCTGTAACGGATTTCTAGAAAGACGGAAGCATCATGAGTCAGTGGGTAGAGCTGCCTCACCTACTGTCAGGATCCATCCCCTGCTCTGTGCAACATTTCCTTAAGTTCCCTGCTCTCCTCTAATCACCAGCACATGTTGCCAGTCTTCCCTAGTCCTCTGAGTCTAGCCCATGTCTTCATCTCCTACTAATGTCTGTTTTCTGTTGTAGCTCCATCTTTGGCCAGCAAGTGTCGCTGGTCATCCCATTCTGCCCCTTGTGTTCCTTATAGCTCCTAGCAGTTAGTGTTTCAGTAGTTGGCAATGACCTGTCCTTCGTCTAAACCTTGTTATCGTTGCATTTATTTGCTTGTCCATTCCCGGTCTCTTTGTTGGCTACTGAATAGATGGTCCCTGCCGTTAACCCATTTGAAGTTTGCGTAATTACTCTGTGTTTCCCTGTGTTCAGTTTTAATCTTCTTTAGTTCGAATGTTGCCTCCTTGTCTTTGGTTACACCCCTTGTGGTCCCTTTCGTTTTTTGTTTCTTTTGTGTTCTGTGTTGAAATAAAGTTACCAATGTCCTGAAAGCTGCCTCTTGGATCATCTGCCATGCCCCATTGTAACACACAGGGCTGTAGAGGAATGAATCCCACCCCACCCCTGCTCTGCATGTGTGTTGCTTCTAGATATGTTCCATGGATTTCCTGCTGCAGTCTAAGAATGTGCAGTTTGCCAAACCAACACAGTGTTTTTAAAACCAGTCCTCAGGGACCCCCAGACAGACCACAGGCTCTAGACCCCAAGGTGGTCAGATAATGAATGCATGTATAGATTTTCAGAAAGGCCTAGGCAACAGTATTAAGCAGATTTACACCTGATAAATAAAATCTAATAAAGATGAATGCAAAAGAATTTACTCTGGGAGTAAAAGCATACAGTATAACAATTAAATATACATACATAGGGTATATGTGGATACATCTATGGATTCTATGTAGGCCGCTAAGCCAGTGATTACCTGCTATATAACTTATTTATTATATGGCTAATAACGTATTAGCTTTCTTGGTAATAAAAATATGAGATTGAAATATGAGATTAAAATTAATTCGTTTGAATCTTCTAGTTATTTTGAACAATCTGAGTTGAGTTGGTCTGATGAGTACTAGAAAGCACATGCAGCATATGTATCCACAAGTTTGTTTAGTAAAATGGTAAGAGGTGAAAACTTATTTCCACCACTTTCTTTTTGTGATGGGTGAAGAAAGATTTTAGCAGCAGAGTTACCCTCAGTTCAGGCATCTTGATGATGACTGCAGAGGGCAGTTGAACGTCAGGGTCATCGGTGTAGTGAAGTCTAACGGCACGACACATGGAGCAAGCTCATGGTATCGTCCATGTAACCTGAACAACAGAGAGAAAGTAATCATTATATCAATCTAAATGTCAGCTACTGAGCCCAAGGTTGGGTGGGTTTGCAGCTATCAAATAAAAAAAAGACATTTAGTGGTACGTAGGTTTCTTAGAAACAGTTGTTCCAGAAAACATCCATAAGATTAAATGCAATAAGCCATTAACTGTGCATTGATTCAATGTTATGTTGAAACAATGTTATTTCCATAAAATGAAGTGGATGACGAACACAGAACATAACAAAAGTAAAGGGTCAAAATATAAAACAGAACAAAAATCTAAAACAGCAACAAACACATAGACTAACACGACAAAACAGAATGCCTTTCCTGTGTTCCATTACTAATTGGAACAGGCTGAAGGCTCTGTAGTCTGCTACATTAACTGTTTATAAACCAATATATTCTATGTAACAGAACAAGGCTTTGACTACAGATGGTTATGTGTCATTAATTCATAAGAATTCCAAGGAACTCCGAGCAACTGTCAAGCTAATCAAGTGTTTTTTCCATTAAAAATGACATAGTGCTGAGATCCACATGGTTTAGTTCTTTGGAATCTATGCATTGGTCTCTATAGATTTCCAGGTCAGATTTCATGTCATGATGTAATATGATTGTGAATCTAATCAATCAGTGTGTATAGTAGTCAATGTCATGTTTTTCTCATTTAAATATGTTTATATTTTTATAAATGCGCACTACCATTCCAAAGATTTTGCACACCACAGGTTTTTACCACATTTCCATTTATTTCATAAACTGCAGATTTTTTTTATTCTTGCTAAGCATTGGATAATTGAGTGAATGACTATAAATGGAAAAACAAGTCAAATAATACAAGTTTTTAACATGGAAAGAGTATGTAACAATGCATGTCTGACATCCTATTAAGTGGTTGTGTGGTGATGGCATAATCAGATTCTACACTGTTCTTTAACTTTGAATGCACTAGTTAACTGTGAAACAGAGCAGAATTTAATGTCCCTTGTAGAAAGAATACTTCAAATTTTCTCTGCTATTATAACCGCTAAAGGAGGTTATTTTGATGAATCAAGGATATTACATTTTCTTGCTAATAAACATACTCAAATGGTGAACATACTGTAAATATTTTTGTTAGCAAATAATATTGAGTTTTCTTGGATCCTTTCCCAGTCGTCTCTCAAAATGAACATATGTTGGAATTTGTATATACAGTACAATGTACCAACTTATAATATGAAATAATAGGTTCCCAAGTTTCAAAAAAGTTATGCTATACACTAAATTTAATGTAATGCAATCTCTTATCAGTAAAAGTTAATCAAAACATTATGCTGGTATTATAGTTAATGGCATGATGTTTAATGTGGATTTAAAAAAGCTATAAGAAAGTAAAGGCAGAAGAAGGGAAAAGGAACCAGATTATTGTGTCAATGGGAGGAAAACAAGGATATCCAGCAGCCAACAGAGTGAGATGGGAACAGCAAGCTGGGTGGCAAAGAGGAGCGACAAGGCAGCAACACATTAAACCAGAGCAGATGTCATCGGAGAGTGAGTAAGTCTGTGGGTGAGTTTGGGTGTTCCACAGTGGGGCTGAAATGAGAAATGAGTCATGCCCTAAAAAGTCATTTCAAGCAAAATGCCTGCAAGTAGAAGAGTAAAAAAAGGTCTTTAAGGAGAGTTTTTAGCCCCGTGACATTCCATGAACAGAGCAGACCTGAAGCTACCGTCCTACTACAAATCTTACTGGCTATTTTCAAAGTTACCCAGAAGTAACAGAAATGTTACGCACAGACACTATTTTGTCTCTCACCAGATGTAATTAAATTCCCCAGATGCCAATAATTTTGTCATGGTCTTTTTTAATGAACAATTGGACAAACAGAAGACTGGTTTGCGCCTCAGTCGCCCAGTAGGCATTACTGCTTTGATGTTCTGATCAGAATGTAACTTCAGAATAATTCAACACAATAATTCATTCACTGCATGTATGAGGGGGCTGGGGAAAGGGTATGTTTGCCTGGGTTCTGTACTGGATGGGGCCCAGAATTAGTCATTTCTTAAAATATAAAAAGCGAAATCTACCAGGGGGAACTCCCTCTAGTCGGCAAAATCTATCACGGGGGACCCCCAATTTCGGTATCAGCCAACTGCACCCCCCCCACCACACTTCTGCTTGTGAGAATGTACTAAGGGGGGGCTTCTCCTCCCTCACCCTCCACCTCAACACCAGGGCTCAGGCCTCTGCTTGACTCCTCAGTCATGACTGTATCCATCCACAACGGTAACACGACCATCAAATCTGCAGATGACACCACTGCCACAGACTTGATCCCTGACAACAAGGTGGCATGCAGGTAATAGCAAGGAATAGATACAGAACTTGACAAGGTGATGCACTGACAACAACACAAAGCAAACAGAAGGGTTCCTTGCATGCATCTCCCAGTCTGCACTAATCAAGACGTAGTAGAATGTGTCTCCAGCCTCGAAAACTTTGGCGTCCACATTTCCGAGGATCTTCCATGCACTCTGAACAGTACACTATGGAAGAGGGTGCAGCAGTGTCCATAAGGAGACAGGAATGTCTGAGGAGATGTTGCATAGCCCCCCAAAGTGTAAAGTTATGGTGTAAGGTGAACTGACATGTCTAAGTTGCCTGTAGTGCATGATTGTGAATGCGTGCACGCATGTACCCTACAAGAGATTGACATCCTGTCCAGGGTATACCCAAACCTATGCTGCTTCCAGGCCCTGTGACCCTGTTCAGGACAGACAGAGGGAGTATTATTACTATTTTTCGCATACATTTAACTAGTTCAAAGTAAATATTTTATTCAGCAAAGCGAGGCATTACTCACTGAAGGATTTCTTTGCGCGTGAAGAAAGTGCATTCCTGTTAGGAAAGTAAATAAATGTATGTTATTATCTGTAGTATCTCGTCTTGTTATTTTTTAATGAAATATCAGTATCAACTGAATCTGTTAAATGAATAAGTGAAAACAATATATCATAAGTATGTATTTTTATGGTCAGCATTTCATTATAATTTTATTATAAAAATTTATAATCTCTATTAAGAGGCCAGCACTGCTGTACATGGTGGTCAATCCAATCACAGTCCAATCAGAATGGCACAGCCAGACTCTCCCCATGCATGTCATTATTCAATTGGAGGGAGACTTTCCTCATTTATTCTCAGACAACTGGTCTCCTAAGTGACATAAACCTTATGAGTACATGCCCTTGGCTTTACTTATAACCTTCTCCCCGGAAAAGGTAGGTGTTTTATCTTCGAGGCTCAGACAGAGTACAAACATCTGCCTTAATGTGTGAGGGTAATTTTCACTAGTCTCAACTTGTTTGCTAATGTATATTGCACTCACAGCTTTCTGGTTTGCATGCTAAGCAGGACCAATCAAAACTAATGTGGCACCTTGACCTTGGCCTTCACCGCTAGCGCCCCCTTTCCAATACAAAGTGAAACTGGCACAGAAGATGGCAGCCTAGCTTAGCTGGCTGCATACGTCACCTAATGGGTTGAGCACCACATATACTAACCTTTCTACCTGAACATCACCTACACCCATAAAATTTAGAGCTTCTCTTCAGTCTAAGTGGTACTGTACACAAACGATACAATTGCGTATATCCTTTATACAGGATCTTGGGTCACCTTACCTTAGAAAAGTGTTCCATTTAGAGCTATTAAGAGTTATGAAAACTAACTATTTAGAGCTCTGAGCCTCTGAACCATTTTTGCATTCCAGCAAACGACCTAATCCAAAATATTAATATCTCAGTCCCCCTCATTCCTAACCTTAATACTTATGATTTGGGACGTGCATCTCTGTCACTGAGGTGATATGATACACATCTCGGTGCATTGCCAACGATCCGATACGTTAAAGATACATATGAAGCAACTACTATCGAGATGTGATACGATTCACCCCTATCGTGATGCAGTGCGAACTGGAGATGTGCTGAAGAAACAGTTTAGAGAGCGGAATTGAATGTCCTCCTATGGTTTGGAAGCATAATGACCCCTGATAACATTAATAATGCCAGTTGCTCCCTAAAAAATTATACACAATCAATAAAGCAAAATGATTTAACTTACTATTCTACATTAATAATCGGACCAATGCAAATATGTTAGATGTACCCTGAGTTCATCCAAATTGCACACTTATTTTATCAGCGCGTTCACTTCGTGAACTTTTATGCCGATGCACCGTTATGAATCCGTGAATCTTACTATTCCTACTTATGACTAATTCTGAGAGCTTTGCTCTACAACTTTAACAAAGATACCAGATACAATATTTAATAATATCTAGATATTTTGGACAATTATTTGGTTCCAACTTTGCAGGAACAGTTTGGGGAAGGCCCTTTTCTGTTCCAGTATGACTGTGCCTCAGTGCACAAAGCAAGGTCTATAAAGACATGGTTGGGAGAGTTTGGTGTGGAAGAACTTGACCAGCTCACACAGAGCCCTGACCTGAGCTTTAAAATGAACTAGAACAGAGATTACAAGCCAGGCCTTCACGTTCAATATCAATGCCTGACCTCACAAATACTCTTCTTGATGAATGGGGTAACATTCCCACAGACACACTCCAAAATCTTGCGGAAAGCCTTCCCAGAAGAGTGGGAGCTGCTGTAGCTGATCAATTCCATACTGATGCCTGTGGATTTAGAATGGGATGTCATAAAAGTTCCTGTAGGTGTAAAGGCCAGGTGTCCCAATACTTTTGTCCGTATAGTGTATATATGACCAGTACTCTGTAGCACCAAAGAGTTGACATTCAGCAATTCTCCCTACCCTGTTAGTGACATTTGAATTGCTACTGCTGTGCAAGCTATACAGGAACAGACCTACAAATAGACATTCTGTGATAATAATCCATAAACAAGAACTATATGTTCTGCTCACTCCTCCAGATCATCTGGCTCGTCACTTGCAGATCCTAATCTGGTGGAAGTGAAGTGGCAGCGCTCTTATGTTGGTCAAACTTACTCACCCGAGTGGCCCTGCAGATTTCACCCGTTAGGGCTCCCATCCTGCTCCTCCACAAGTCACACCAATTTATTTGTTTACCCTTGAAAGCCTAGCTCCATACATTCTCACCAGATGAATAGGAGGACCCTCCTCCATACAGTCATAACAGCCCAGCTCATCAATGGTCAAGAATAATATCTTCACCCACAAAGCAGAACACAATACGTCGTTTTCAAAAGACATGTTGGACGTTGATACTTTTGAGAGATCGAGCCGCCACCGGAGCCTTTGAAGTCTTTTCGGGTCAGTGGCTGAGCTAGAAATTTTTCAGTGGGGTGGCCAGGTTGGGACCAGATCTCAACCCAATAGAGCATCTTTGGGATGTGGTGGAACGGGAGCTTCGTGCCCTTGATGTGCATCCCACAAATCTCCATCAACTGCAAGATGCTATCCTATCAATATGGGCCAACATGCCTTGTTGAATCAATGCCACGTAGAATTAAGGCAGTTCTGAAGGCGAAAGGGGGTCAAACACCATATTAGTATGGTGTTCCTAATAATCCTTTAGGTGAGTGTACGTTAAACAAATTTCAGTGGGACTGCATTATGTGGAATCAGACGACAGCATATTAGATAAACACACGGTAAAAGCCTGGGACATTTATACTTCATTACCTCCCCAGTTAAAGACGCCATTGATTATTATTAGAGTACATGCTAAACAATGGCCAATAAATGTACTTGTCAGATATCTCACAGTAAATTCAACAGAGTTCAGAACTGTAAAAAGCAAACCCGCTTGCAGCACTGTGATTGTACTGCATTAGCAAATATCAGAAATCTGACTTGGGCTTCTGCTTGGGACCCTGTGCTTCAAAGCCCCGTGAGAGTACAAAACGTGAATCATTTCAGGAGGTGACGCACTGGCCTGTTTTTAAAATGGCTTCTTGTTTGACTATGACCTTTATATAAGAACGCTGCATTAAGGCAGCAGCAACCTGCATATTTTTGTCAAGCCTTTTGGAGATTTTAATTCTAAATATTGCCCACCATTAGAAATTGTTGAGATACTGTGTTAAATCAATTCCATAACTACTTGCATTATTTTCTCAGTGTTGCAATGACATATATGGTATTTATATATGTGATTATAAGTGTGCATACACAGGTTTGTAACTATATCTTGTGGGGACTCTCCATTCATTTCCATGGGGAAAACTCTAATCCCAACTAGACGGCCAAACCCTTACCCAGCCCTAACCCTAACTATAAGTACCCAAACAGAATACGAGACTCTTGGCATTTTTAGTTTTTTTGTTTGTGTTCACTGATCTTTGTGGGGACCTGAAAAATGGTCAAGTATCTGTCATACTATGTACGATTGATTTTAGCAGGGAGTTAGACAGGAGCAGAATATTTAAAGGACTGTTTTAATCCTACTTCTTAGACCATTCATATGGCTCTTTAGTAAGGAACGTTTGGCTTACTCAAAATCAAAGAGTTAAATCGAGTCAGGTTTTATTGATCCCAGCCTCACTGTAGTTTTCAAAAACAAATTAAATGGCGCCTGCTGCAGCAATCTCAAGAAAGCAAAACTCATGGCTAGCTGTTCTATCTTTGCCTTGGGCTTTCATTTACACTTATATTGTATTTATCAGATACAGTGTACTCTGCATCCGAAGAGGTGAAATGCAATTACACACATCAAATTCACAGATCCTTTACACAGCGGGCCTCGGATTCACTTTCTGATTTAATGACTGTGTGTGCGCGTGCTCCTAAATGCCACTTCTGCAGTTTTCAGTGAATCATATTTAAATATTGTCATTTAAAGGTCAGGTATGCTTCAGGGTAAGTAACATACAGGTCACTGTACGTTTTGCACATTTCAGTTTCCTGTTTATTAGTTGTAAAAGGAAAATATTAACCATCTTCTTTTATATCCTGTATTACTCAAAATGAATGACTGGTTAGATATTCTTGGCAACTTATCGATATCTGAAGTTTGCTTAAAAGCAGCATCTATCATAATACTTAGACATTCATATGATTGCTGACAAAAATGTTTATTAACATCGTGGTGTTTCTTACCGATGCTTACAGATACTTAACATTTAGCGCGATAATAGTGGGGATTAAACTACCGTATGACTAACATCTAAAAATATTACTGAATAACAAGACTAGACAATGCATACATTTAAGGCAATAGATTATTATTCACCACATGAGTGGAACACATTACAAAATATTTTTTAATTTAAACTCCTTGCCTTCTCTGAATGTTTAAAAATCTCTTAAACTCTGAACTTAAAGAACAGTGTCATTGTTTCGTATAAATTAATTTTATTATATGTATAGTTTGAGTAATTGTATGTATTTTAGCCTGTGTTCATCTCTGTATGTATGTATATGAAACTTTTGTCTTTTTTCTTATTTACTGCCATCTTGGCCAGGATTTCCTGGAGGAACAGATATTGTATCTCAATGGAACCTTCCTGGTAAAATAAAGGATAAATAAAATAAAATAAAATAAAATAACTGAGGATAAGAATGGTTTGAACAGGACAATCTCCCCCGTATCTTACCTGATATGGGTCTAGCTGTTCATCAGTAAATATCGTTTATAAATGGAGTTAATTTCTTATTATTCAGATTCATCACATTGTTAGTGAGGCTTCCTTTGTATCTCAGGCATTTATGTTGTGTAGTTGGAGAGAGAGAGAGAGAGAGAGAATTACAAACGTGTCTAGAAACGGAACTGTAAACAAAATCTAGTGTAGTCAAGTATGTCCCATAAAACAAGCAAAATAAAGTACAATAAGGTAAAAAAAAAAAAAAAAAAACAGATTAAATGACTGACTTCTGCGGTGAAACAAGTATGTCGGTAATCTTCTTTGAGAGGTTTTTTTAAGAACAATTAAATGGTCAGCGTGTTCGGGAGATTGTGTGCTCTGAGCGTAGCGTCCTACAGTATGTCACCTGCCGTACTAAACACACGCTGTGACGGTACGATAGCTTGCCAGCTACTAATAAATGACCAAAAAGTCAAAATGATTTACGTACTATAAAAATGCAAAACATATATTTATGTATAAAAATATTGAATATTCTTAAATATTATTATTATTTACTATTATTATTATTATTATTAATTTCCCTTTGGGATAAATAAAGTATTTTTGAATTGAACTTTTAGTTCCTTCACATTTCTATTTCTCAGTTTGTTTTTCGGAGGGAAGTTAATGTCGTAGTTTTTATGAACAGTCCGAAAATGCCGCTCCACATTTCCCTTCTTCGGAA
>JAODJW010000019.1:7918436-7939447 GCA_026777045.1 Hyperopisus bebe
TTTTGGCTTCTTACTTGGTCCAGCTCCCCCATTCATTTTTATACCCTTTCTTAAGTTTAGTAGAAATAAATTGGAGGATAACTAGGCGACTCCAGAGTTTTGCAGCAGCTGGCGCGGTTGAACACGTCATCCATCCTCTATTTTTTATGCCATGCGATCTACCCACACTACCTTTGCGATCGACCAGTAGATCGCGATCGACGTATTGGGCACCCGTGGTGTAGATCATGTATACGTCGGAGTGGATCATGAAAGCAATACTGGAACCGACGAGAAAAGAAAAACGCTTGCATCTACATTTATGTTAACGTCGATGCAAATCGATGCATTGTTAAACGTCTAGTAAATACACAGCATTTTGCCGTCTCAGAAACAGTGAATGAATTTCCCATACTGTATGCAACCACAGCACTGGGACTGGAAGCTGTCCAGTTCAGCAACGTCCTACCAATCGCCATAGAGCCGTGCAATTCAGACCAAAAAAGCAGCCACATGGCGGCGCCACTGCATCGTCTAACCCAAGACATATCAACATGCACATAAAAATCTCATGCGCGCCGTTAATTATATCCCAAAAATAATTTATTACGGCAGCAAGCGAATAATAATAATAATTATTATGTAATTTCCTTGTAATAACGGTCGTTTTCAATGTTTACAGGAGACAAAGTAACGCAGCCTTATAGAGAAAAAAAAACAAATGACTGGAGAAACTCTTCAGAACAAGAACAAAATATCATAGTGGTGTTGGCAAATAATGTCATCAGACTCATAATGTACAGAGTGTTAATATACCCATTATCAAATAGATTGAAGCAGAGAGGGCTATGTACAGTTCTGCTTGAAAGGAACACAGAGTGTGTGAAAGATGTGCCACGTGCATATGCACGACTGAAAATCACTTTACAGCTCTCCATAAGTTGATGGTGTCATTTCCTCCAGCAGTGCTTTACTGTGGGAACCAAAAACACAACAATGCTGTATCACTGGAATTGATGGAATATATCTTTCTGACAGCTTAGCTAACTGTTTTGCATGGAGTGGCTAACACGATGGTCACGCACACACATATATAGGTTTGGGTATAAAACTACATCTAATCTATTTTGACTAACAAGATAAAAGCAACTGAAACTATGCCAAATGACAATTGTATGAAACCATTTGCATATATTAACTAAACATTTGGAAATTTGTGTGAAGCGATGAGAAATGATGTTGTGCTGTGCAGAAGTGATATTATGGTGTGGGGATTACACTTGATATTTTGCAAATGTTAATTGTCATTTGCGAAATGCTCCAAAGCAATCAAGAGAAACTGTAAGTATCAGTTTGCTAATGAAAAATGATTCGACAGTGACAATGAGAAAGTGGGAACTGACTCATTCAGAATCTTGGAGCTCAGGAGCAGACATACTGACAAGATATCTAAGCATTTTGACTCTCATGGTTAAAATGATGCTTGTTGTATTTTTCATTTTTGTGGCGCTGACAAATTCTTTAGTTAATTGTTTTGGGCCCATACAGGCTTTGGCAGCTAAACCATTGTGTTTTGCTGTATGCATGAATTATTTTGAGAAATGCTCTTATTGTCTTGAGAAATTAGGTATGCAGGTATGAAAACTACAGCTTCTCTTGTGGACTGAAACTTCTTCCTGAGCTGTCAGCCATGCCATGACTTCTCAAAGCCTGCACATACTTCTCCGCACGTGGGCTGTGTTTGGGCATCCTCATGTGTAATCCAGACACTGAACCATTTATAGTGCTGAGGTCAAGCCTGCATGATTGACACTTGAGCAGAAGATCTGGATCTGTTCACATTTTGAGAGAAATACTTTTGTCCCTGCTCTCTGTTTACTGTGGCATTTTTGTTTGGCAAAATACATATATTGTGGACAACAAGATTTCTGAATAGCATTAGTTTTGAAAGTACAGTTTAAAGGGGCAATTCATGCCAAAATTGAAAAATATGTGTTTTAGAGGGGTTTAGTGCTATCTATCCGTCTAGTGTGTTATGCTGGGAGTTGCCTAGTTTTGGAGATATCTCCTGTAGAAAATGTCAGGCTTCTCTTGAATACAATGGAAGTGAATGGCATTATTTCTCTAATACTTAAAGTGCCAGAAAAATCCATTCGAAAAATCAAGCAGCAATGTTTTTTTAGTAGAAATCATGACCCAATTATAGAAGAAAACCCACAGACTTTGTAACAAGCAGTTTAATCTAGAAACTATTTTCTTCTACTGAACTCCACACATCACTGGCATCTAGTGTGGATGTATGGGTCGACATTACAGTGTGCTTGGTGCTTTGGTGCTTGGTGTAAAATATTTAGTAAAATATGCTATCAAATATTGCTCCCTGAATGTCAATAGTTCTTGGAATATGGCCCCTTCCATCTTTTAAATCTCTTTCTTTGTCTTGCGTCGAAGGCCTTGCGTCGTATTTCTACGGCATCCTGCACCTGGCTGACCCCTGCTGGTTGCCACTGGGATGGGAGCAGTTGCAGTGGCAGAGGATGTGGTCAGGGGCTCAGATGCTGGCAGCCCGGTGCGGCATTTCCTCCGACGGCCTCCCTTACTGATATTGGTTGTTCCTTTGGCATTATCAAGATAGGGCATGGTGCATTTAATTATAGAGAAACCCTATGTAACCGTACAACAAAACTATATTACATATAGAATTTAAGTAAAAAAAGAATCAAATGAGGAATAAAAATGAATGAATGATAGCAAAATTATACAAATCAAATGCAAAAATATAAAATATAAATTAAAAAAACTGGTTTTCAATTGATGGCCATTAGTGACAGACAGATATCACACTTGGCAGACAGTATTGCACATTGAGAAAAATACTGCTGTCTCATTGGACAGCAAACAAATGCTTGGCAGATGCGTTGATCTTGGCTTGGGCCGTCTGTGTTTCAGGAGGGGAACTTGCCCTATAAAAACACACTAGTTAGTGCACAGATTCCCTGATATCCAGAACAGAGTTTGCAATAGTGAAAAACAACACTGAAAAACAAAACTTCACTCCCAAGGTACCGAAACTAAGATTTTTCCTTTTTGTGATTTACAATATGGGGACATATTCAGCTGCTATCTTACCATTTGATGATGATTTTCTGTGATGTTTAAAAAACCAACAACATGCCTTCCAATGAGGAAGCAGAGTTGGGGACTTGGGGGTGGACTCCCCTATCTCTAGGGAGTCCTTATAGTCTTTTTAGCAGCATTGAATGTAACAGTATAGATTAAAAAAATAGCAGTGATGTTGTTAAAAATTGTCAGCACTACAAACAGTCAGGTTGACATGTGGATACTTGTGGAAGTGTGGTGAGTTTATGGAATATGGAATAGATTAGTGATGCTTTATCCATCCTCATGGGGAAATTCTCTTTTCGCCCACCCCATCTGACTCAGACACATAGACAGGTGAGAGCATGGTTAATTAAGGGTCACAGCATTGGGTCACCCAGCATGCAGTGGCACTGGAGCGATTGGGGGTTGAGAGCAATGCTCAGGGGCCCAACAATGGCATCAGTCTGTAGACCTATGATTCCAACCAGCAACCTTCCAATCACAGGTACAGAATCCTTACACAACGAGCCACACTGCCACTGTTTGTTGTTTCGTGTTGTTTCCTGTAAGGCTCAGAGCTTATTTCCTGTGATGAGATCTGCTGTTCCCACCACTCTTTGGAGAACCTTCTGGTCATGGGTAAAGAAAATGCTGTAGCACACAGTAATACAGTAAGTCGGAATGCTCAGGGGTAGAAGTTTATAACAATGTCAGTCCACTCCTAAGTTACTCCTAACAACGATTTTTCAGAAAGAAATTTCTAATGAAAAACAAACAAAAAGTCTGATGGTAACCGCAGGTTCCTCAGTACATAGTAACACAATAACACGTGCGGGGAAAACTATTTAAAACGTCAGTGTAGACGTCATAGGGCTTTCTTCCATGCGTCCCGCCTTCGTCATGAGATGACGGGAGGACGTGATGACGTGAGACGTGGTGACGGCACGTCTCTTTGTTGGCTCTGCGGTGACCGCTGTTTGTGTTGTTGTGTCTGTTTTGGGGGCTCTGCGCTAGCTGTCTGTTCTGTGCTTCGTTAGCTGCGTGTTCCGCGTTGGCGGCCCATAGAATTCCACCCGGTGATGGACTCCGACGAGGGTTACAACTATGAATTTGACGACGACGACGAGGAGGAAGGCAGCGAAGAGAGTGCGGAGGGAGAACCCGAAGACGACTTGGAAGCTGAAGTCGATCCCGTTGTAGCTGGTGGTGACCGAGACGACTGCGGGGAGACCGGGGGGAGCGGTCTCAGCTCTGGTCAGGATGAGGAGGACTATCCGTTTGAAGTGTTAACCGCTGAACAGATACTACAGCATATGGTGGAATGTATCAGGGAGGTCAACGAGGTCATCCAGGTGAGGTGCCTTCGGGCAAGCTGGCTACAGGAAAGCCCGGGGATGCTGGGGAATCAGTAGGCCACATTTTATGTTGTATTAAAAGCAGGAGAAATCGGGGCTGAAGCTTGATTAACGGCTAACTGTCTGCACCTCATCTCTGTTTAATATTGAGAGATGTCATACGAAAATAACGCTCTGCCAGGTCCGAAGAGTTCTCCCAAGTCTGCTACCTGTAGAGTAGCTGTTTGGCATTGATACGAGTAGCTTTTTAATCGGGCCTCTGTAATAGTTAATGTACGTGACTTACCTTAGACGTATCCACTACTTAACCAACGAACTATTTTCTATTACCTTAAAATAACTGCTCAAATTAACTTAATGCTTTTAAGAAGGCAACTAAAATTTCTGTTTTAGCGTCCGGTAATTACATGACTGTCATGGCCAAGATTTGTTTGCTTATATTCACTTTTCCTTTTTTGCATTATAATAATTGTTTTATTTTCATTGGCCTGTTGCCAGCAGCTGTGGTCAAGAGTGAAACTTCTTGTATTTTGAATCTTTAGACAGCATTTCCAAAATGATCTATTTTCACATTTAACATTAAAGGAGGAATTTCTTATAAAACAAAGAAACCAACTAGATCATCCATGTAGTTTTTTTTTTAAAGTGTGAAACTATGTTGCAAGTATAACTATATGATATTTGCACACCCTTTTCAGCACTGTAATTATGTGCCAGCAACTACATTCAGTCCAAGCAGAGCAGTTTTAAAAAATAAGCTAAAATGTTGTTCCAGTTGGGTCCTGTACAGTGTCTTACCTCACACTAAGTAGTTCAGTGGTCTTGAGGCATTGAGTGCTAGAATTGTTTTGTCATCCACCTACCCACTTACCAGGTTTTCCCACCATTTACACCACATTTCTATATGCCATAATGCATTCAGATTGACCAACACATCCAAACTGTACCCCTTCCTTGTGCCTCACATAGGTTCCAGCTACCCTTGCCACAGTGACTCTGCTTAGAATAAGATGTTGAAGTATAGATGGATAAAATACTCATACTCTTTTAAGGAACTACTCTTTACTAAGCCTGTGTACTGCATGGGGTCATGTCAAGAGTTGGGTCTGCCTAGCTAATCTTCATCGTGGTTGTACTGGAATGGCTTAAAAGATGACGATTGGCAGATCTTGGGGTTTACGTAAAGTTTTGAGTGATCACCTTAAAGCTAATGAATTTCCTGCTTATGGTGCTGGAAGAGGACAAGAGTCACCTTATAACTTTGTGACTCCTTAATGGTATGAGACTGTTAAGGTGGGTAGGTGATTAGCAGAAATCTGAGGAAAACAAGCACCACCTGTGATTTAAGCAGCCAGCATGTTGATCTGCAGGTTAGGAGTCTGTGCTCATTGAAATTCTATGACTGCCACACTGATGTCACTCTTGGTTCTTGAGCAAGGCACTTAACCCCTGCTGCTCCAGGGACACTCTGACCATGCTGTCTTATCTTCAATTGTAGGTTCCTTTGGACTAAGTACTCTGCCAGTTATATTTAAATACGATTTCTATGGCTGTGAAACTGTACCGTGATGCATCCACCTGGTAATGGGGATTTCAGTTAGATTGATTTTGGTGTGTTATAATCAATTATTAACCAATCACAATGCCAAAATTTACCAGAAAAAGTAATGAGTTATGTGTTCCCAAACTAGCTGTAGATCCCCAATCAACTTCCACTGCACATGTCCTCTCTAGACTGAGGACTGAGATCTGTGTTTTGGTGATGTTACACCCTTAGACAAATGTTTAGCCTAATGGCTGATGCCAGTGGTACCTCTTCAGTGGCTTATAATAGCGCAGTGAGTGATAAATTATTCGATGCTCTTCACACAAAATTAGATGTTTGGATATTTGGCTTCCGAATGGTGATACTTTGGACTAAACGGTAGCCATATTAAAAACATGTCAAGTAGAAATCAGTTACTTGGGTAAGATGATATGGCTAATCACATGAAACAGTGACATGAGGTGTGACACAAACTAGTAGGGATGCAAAAGCATGTTATTCATGTTCTGTCAGAATCGCTTTCCATGTCTCGGTCCACACCATTTTAATCTTAGTTGTTCAAACGCACAGAGGAGGAATACCCCCCATCCATTTTATCTGAGTGCTACCTTTAGCATGGGAGTGAATGTAGGAGTTGAATTGGCTGTAAGTGTGGAAGTGTTTGAAGACTTTGTTCCATGTTACGGAGCCAAGGGGATAGCATGACACAATATGGATGTCGTGACTAAACCTAAAATTACTCAGACCCTAAGTTTTTTTTTTTTTCTCTCTCTCGGTGTTAATGCCTCCATTCTGTGAAGGGTGTAGCGTTTCGGGACAATTATAAATGTCAGCTCACTTGGGAGGTTGCCACTGCTTAGCAGGTCTCCCCCAGACTTTGGCAGCATTAAGACATCAAGCTAGGGGGTGTAATTCCAGCCTCTCCACTTGCACAGGACAGTACTTAAAAGCCAATCCTTTCAGCTGGCACTGGGTTGGTTTGCAGTGTTTTCAATAGCTGCGTCACTGGAACAAACGGAGCTGGCGGAGATGTGAAAATCATGCCCAGCTGGCTGAAAAAGCTTTAGGCTACCTACTTCTGACTGTGATGGTGTTGTGTTGTGCTATATAGAATCTTTTCTAAATAATGGAGAATGAACATACTTTTTAGTTCATTGGTCTGAACTTTAACAATAATTGTTTTTCTAAAAGCAAGTTGGTATTGAGGGTAAGATTTTGTCCATCTGTTGGCTGCTGCAGACAGATCTGACCCCGTGTGCCACCCCTTTGAGGACATTTATAGCATGCTAGCATGTTAGAGCTGTGCAGTCCCAGTAGTGTAGGCCGAAGCACTATCTAACTGCATACTGCCGCATGCAGGACAGGGTGTGGCTTGCTACCAGCATGTGGTGAATGTGATAAACGTGCCTGTGATAAACAGCACTTGGGAATATCACTACAGGTTCTCTGTGTAAATTCTGACATGCGAGTCTTGAAGACACTTACGGCCAGGCACCAGACACTAATGCCCCAGAAAGCCCAGAGATAGGGTGGATTTAGCACTCCTTCCTGAATCCCTTCTGTAATGTTCTTATGATTTCTTTCCTTAGACGTTATAGTGCTTCATACCCCATTATTACGTCAGCTGTGCAGTTTCTCATCTTAAATAATTGCACATTCAACTTGAAGAACTCCCAAGTTTGTCTGTCTCTAAAATTTTTATCCCTGCTGTTGGTTACAAAAAATTGCAGTGAAATTAAAGTACCTCTGCTACTGTATTTCAAGATCCATCCATCCGTTTTCTGAAACTGCTTGTCCTGTTCTGGGTCATGGGGGGTTCTCGAGCCGATCCCAGATGCTACAGGCGCAAGGCAGGGAACAAACCAAGATGGGGAGAACATGCAATCTCCACATACATGTAATCCAGGCGGAGACTTAAACCCAAGTTCCAGAGGTGGGAGGCAAAAGTGCTACCCACTGCACCACCCCTATTTGAAGATCATAAACTCATTTCAGTTTTTGTTCCAAATGTAAGCATCTTAAAAATATATCAGCTCTTTTTCCACCTGATTATTGTGTTTGAAAGCCTCACGTTATGTCATTGAGTTCGGATTTAAATACCTAAGCAAATGTGTGTCTGTGTTTTCTAGAATCCCGCAACAATAACGAGGATACTACTTAGCCACTTCAACTGGGACAAGGAGAAGCTGATGGAAAGGCAAGTTGTCACCATATGGCTTTTTTTGTTTGTATGTTTTCAAGAACTAAATCTGAGGGCTCAGTCACTTATTATAAATCTGTGCTAAACTGATGTCTCCTCTTAAGCATTGACATCTACTTTGTAAACATAACAAGAGGCTGTCTTAAACCTTCTTTTGAACAGAATTATTTACTCATGTCCTGCTCAAAATCAGTCTTGTAGTACAGTCACCACATGGCACAAATGTCAGCCTTTTTCACAAATTCGTGTTGATGCGAATATTTGCTAATTGATAATGAAAGTATTTTTTTTAAAGGTTATCTTTTGGGAAGACCAAATTTTGCAGACTTTAGATCAGACCTGAGCAGTCGTCCACTAACTTAGGAAATGGATAAATTCAGTTATGTCTGTGAATAAATGCAATATAGGTGGTAAAATGTGTACAAAAACTTGTGTGACAAGTGAAAGTAAAATACATACTTGAAATAAAAGTTATTGCAAAAAGCTTGTTAAAACCATCATGTTAATCAGTTAAAATCCTTGGATTTGTAGAAAATACAAAAAATAATTTGTCTTGGCTTATAGCTGGGCATTTTATATCACATCTCAGTATTATATTCTGCTGCCTGTTGACCCATAGTGCTGTTGAGTCCTGATATGCTTCAATAATTACTTTAAAGTCTTGTGCTAGACATTCTGTGTGACAGCTCAAAGGCCCCATGATGAAATCACTCTGCAGGGCTTGCGATTTGAACCTACAACCTGGTTCTCCTAACCTGTTGGCCTACCAGGCAGCTTGAGATTTTGCCTGAGTTGTTAATGTATTACATTTAAAAACTATTGACCTATTAATCAGTTTATCAAATAAAAGTTCTATCTTTAAAGAAAATTAATATTACTGGTAACTATCATGTCAAAATCAGTTTGTCAAACATGAAGATGTGCATAGTGGGAGAAGGGAAGGGAATACGATCCAGAATGGTTGAAAAACATCATGTTGCTTAATAAACCAGAGAATTTTAGGTCGAATAATAAGCCAAGATGTCAGTCAGAGAATGCTGACAAGGTCTAGGGAGGTCCAAGTTGGTAAATATGAAATCAAGGCACAGAACAGATGAGGAGGACAATGACGTGAGATGTTACAGGTGGGGTTTACTGCTTAGCTCCCAAAGTCATCTGTGGTCAGGATCCATTCTTCACTCAGCAGCTACAAGACTAAAATTAAAATCCTTTAAATCATACATAGTCTATCGGTAGCAGTATGTAGTGGCTTTTATGTTACTGAAAATCCTTTGAATGATGTAATAGTACAGCAATTGAGATGTGACCAAAAGATGAGGTTTGAACTGAAACAAGAAAGTGAACTGTGGATTCACCTAAATTCTAGTTATTAATCATTTGCGGATTGTATTCTAAAGAAGTTGATGGCTTATTTGGTTTTGTAATGACTTGAAATGGATACAGAGCTCTGAATGGTGACTTCCTCTCTCTGCAGGTACTTTGATGGGAACCTGGACAAGCTGTTCTCAGAATGTCATGTTATAAACCCCAGTAAGAAATCTCGGACACGCCTGGTGAACACAAGATCCTCGGCACAGGACATGCCTTGTCAGATCTGCTACCTGAACTATCCCAATTCAGTCAGTACCTCCTGCTGGACATCTTTGTTGCTTGCGTGCTCCAGCCATCCCTGGTTTTAGTGTGGCTGTCACACGCCTTTGCTTAAATAAGAATCATATTTGTAGTAATCCCAGAAGACAGAGTCCAGACTGGGTATCTGTAGATTCACAGTCTTGCTGCCATACCCTGCTCATTTCAGTTTCGGTATATTGTGTTGTGATATGTTGAAGAAAGGTTCATCTGTTATATTTACTGTGGGACGTTAGAGAGTGACGTTTCATACAAATCAGCAGACTGATCTGCCAAATCGGTGCATGATTAGCCTAAAGGCTTGTTCATCATCAGAGTGAAAGTTATCTGTACACGTAGTAATCGCATGCAGTTTACTGGGGTCCTAAATTATGATTATGTGAATGGTCTTTGGTTTTCGTGTCAGTACTTTTATATTCCAAGCTTTAAACAGGGCTGCTTGGATCTAACCATTATGTAGTAGAGGGGGGAGTTTGTGCTTCTCTACCTTCTTTGAATGCCAGTGTGGTATCTCTGGTACTACATTCCAGCTAAAGAACTGAGAGTATGCTGTTCATTTAAGCCTAACTCTTTTCTGCACTTGTGTGGATGCACACGTTTGTGTAATGGTTACTTCACAACATGGCACCTTTGGAAACATGCATGTCCTGGTCATCTGTTGCTTCAGTTTTAACCACTTTAAATGGCCTTTCAGTGTAGTGCAGTGTAGGGCTGCCACTAATGACTATTTTTCTATGTATTAATCTGTTGACCGATTGATCTAAATCATTAATTTTCCTCCAGAAAATCAGCTTGATCATTAAGTTCTTTTTATTTTGACAACAACATACTGTATGTCATTGCAGGGCTTTAGATACCGGAGGACTCTATATGGACATTATTTTTGCCTACAATTCAATAAGCAGATAGTCTGCTTAAAATAGTAATAAGATGCATATTGTACCGCCCAAAAGTTAGTCATCTGTACAAATTCGGCGTATCCTTATCATTGTTAAATTTGGTTAGTGGAGCACGCCGTTCGCTACTGTTTTGGTAAATCATGGAAGCGATAAGCACTGAAGTGGCAATAGGGGAAAAAACAGCTCAGCAGCCCTAACTTTAAAAAGAGGAATTAATGCGGTTAAACAAGATAAAAGACATTGGCGGTGTGGTGATTTTGCACATTAAAATCCGTCACTTTTTTTTTTGTAAATGTAGTTTTATTTTAGTTCACAAATTATTTTCTTTATTGTCTGCTCAAGTTATAGCTTACAATAACACTAGTTCCGACAAGCCCAACGCACACAAACACACAGACACTTGCCCAGGCAGTCCTCATAGAATAAGCCCAGATTCTAGCCTAAACATTTTCACCAACACTTATTCAGTGGAAATTCTGCGCAAGGTAGCAGGTAGACAACTTTCTTGCTTTAATAATTAGAAATTAATTTGTTTTAAATATTGTTCTCCTCATAGGAAAAGGCCTCTAGGCAGTAAAGTACATATCAAATATTGCAACAACCAGTAAAAGTCTTCAACATTTTCTTAAATTTCAGACTCTTCAAAATAACCCCATTTTGCTTTAATGTCAGCATTACAGTCTCTTGACTGAGATCGTCTTCTGTGGGGCACAAATAATAAAGTCCAATAAAAAGTTCTGTTCAAGTGCCACGTCTCATGTGGTGGCGTATAACCTTGCAAACTGTCATCCAAATGATGAAAAAGTGTTGCCATAACCAGTATTTTTGCGACACCATGAAATAAACCATAGAGGATAACATGAAATGATAGATGTTTTCATTTCGTCATCCGACACATATCGTCATATCACACAGCTCTAGACACCACTGTTATAAAGAATCTTTCCCTGCGTCTGGTGGTTTTCGTTATGATGGCTCTGAGTTTTTTGCCAGGGGGTAGAGGCTGGAAGAGATGGTGTCCCATGTAAGGCCCTTGGTAGCTACAAAATGGAGGTGTTATATTCTGTCTAGCAGGAAAGGTGCAATGTAGTTTTGAGCAGAAAGTTGATTCCATTTTTTAGATTCACTGCATAATGCTGTCCTAAAAATCAGGGAGACTGAAGAAGTTGTGGTGGTGTCTCCCTGACTTCTTTTCTCAAAAACACAGCACTTCTGTTCTCATTTTCTTGACTGGTGTTGCCTGGATACTCTCAAGTGAGTGATTTGTCATAAGACTGCAGCAACAACATAAAACTTTTTTTTGTTTTTTGCCCAAAATGATGTTGAAGAAGAGGTGTGGCTTGAAGACCAGCAAGCGGGATCGACCCTGGAGGCCATAAAAAGTCTCAGGCCAACATTTTGAAGCATGGGCAGCGAGGTGTTCCACATGGAGAAGTGTTTTGTTACTGGAGACCCTTGGTGTTGGAGTATTTGGGTGGATTGCCTGTTTGAAACCACCAACAGTTAGTGTCCCCCTTTTCTCACAGTATTTTACTGGCCTGGAGTGCGGACACAAGTTCTGCATGCAGTGTTGGAGCAATTACCTAACGACCAAAATCATCGAGGAGGGAATGGGCCAGGTATTTGCCGGTCTTTTTTTATTTTTTCCATATGTGTGCATAACATAATGACTTCTAGCGGTTTTTTGTGACTGAAAATTTACTGGAGTTAGGGTGAATCTTTTTGTGAAGAGCGTTCAAGGTGAATAATCTGTGCACACTTAGTTCACTTTAAACCATTGTGCTATGCTTTTCAGTAATCATTGCATGGTGAAAAAATCCTATTTTGCTTGCATCATAAATCGAACCATTATATTGATTTACATTTGCCTGATATGTTTCTTAACAATTTCCCCCCTTTCAAAGACAATTTCCTGTCCTGCCCACAGCTGTGATATTTTGGTGGATGACAGCACTGTCATGTAAGTGCATCAGTTTTAGGTTACTGGGAGTTGATAATTCCCGCTTACTTTTGCGGTAAACTCTTCAAGTCACCTAGTTTGTCTGTATTAGCGACACTAAATAAATTTGTACCCAGCTAATTGAATTTAACTTATGCCCAGTATTCCTCCCCAATATACTGTTTTTGTTGTTTTTCTTATAAGTTTTCCTATTATGTTAAATGTCAGACTAAATATGCCATTTTAAACTGCCCATGAAATATCTTACCCGTTGCTGAAGTGCTGTTTTAGAGTTGAGCACAGACTGCATATTCCACATATGGAGGGCGTGTTCATGTTACTTTTCTGATATCTGCTCTTTGCTTGGTACTAGTGCTGTGTGTAATCGGCTTGACCCACTTTTTAAATCTAATCACACACTCAAGCATAATGGCGTCTTGTATTTGGTAGACTTCTTTATTTCTTTGAAGTAGACTAATTCATGTAATTTTCTGTAAAATTCATGCCCATTTGATAATTCTGGATGTGCATTGGGTTTCTAAGTCTTAGTTTTTGAATTATACCTGCAAAACTTAAAAAGTAGATTTATTTTTTTACTTTATTTTTTATGATAGTTGAAAAATATCTAGTTCTCAGGTAATTACTAGGGCCAGGTGTGACTCATCAGAAGCCAGGTAGGATAGAAAACCTACTGGATAGTAGCTCTCCAGGACTGGAGTTGGAGATCCCTGCAATAGGGCTGTATGTAATCTTAAACTGTAGAAGTCATTTTTCACTGAAGTGCATCTTTTTTTTTTTTTATAGGCGTCTTATAACAGATCCAAAAGTGAAGTTGAAATACCAACATTTAATTACCAATAGTTTTGTGGAGGTAAGGTTACTGTTCAATTATTAATGTGAAATGAAAATTGGTAATATGTGTTGTGTTAGTCTGAAGGATGTTAGACTTATGGTTTATAGCAATAGATTACATTTTCTGAAGTGCTCCTTTAAAACAGTCAGACTATTTTAATTGCTCTGTGTAATACATCGAAATAGTTGAGATGACTTTTGAGTAGTACCTCGTTGAAGGGTACTCCTGTGGGGACTTCACCAGGTGACCTTCCGCAGTCTTTGTCATTGACTTCTAAGCTGCCATAAACACACTTTCTGCTGTAGTCCGTCATGGAGCTCTCCTCTGTTCTCCAGTGTAATCGGCTGTTAAAGTGGTGTCCTGCACCAGACTGCCACCATGTGGTCAAAGTGCAGTATCCCGATGCCAAACCAGTAAGGTGCAACTGTGGACGGCAGTTCTGGTAAGCGATTTTCCATCTAAATTTCTGGCCATTGTTAAATTATAGCTTTTGAGGCCATGTGGACCTCAAGCCACATTGGAGTCGCCAGTAAACTCACCTGGTACTGCAGGAAAGATGGTGGAATAACACCATCAGCATCTTATACAGCTGATTTACCTTACCCTACACAGTCCTGGGTACAGCATTCACTCTGTTTAGATCAGTGCATTTGTCAAACGACTCCCTTCCGTTTACATAAGTACAGGTATCCGTCAATACGTTTGGGACCAGGTCCACTAGACACAAGTCAGTTTGGGCATGTCTCAGTAGTTATAGGAGTGAGGCAAGGCATTAACTACAGTACTATAATATTCACACAGTGCTCTATAGCAAATAATGTAAATATAAAATCACAACACTTTGTAATAAGAGTTGGCACTTAAATTTCACAAAAAATTGCACTACAAAAATCAAAAGATATGTGAAGGTAGCAAACGTTGGAAACTGAGAAAGTAGACGGCGCCTGAAGCTGCAGGAAATATTTTATTGTACAGTAAGTTTCTTTTTGTGTAGTGAAATGGCACGGTACAGGTACTGTATCTTTATTCTATCTGCTTACTGTATGCATCGCCAGTGATCTAATGAAGGGGCAGAGTGCAGCAGTCAGGTCAGTCGTGGGAATGGCAAGCGACAAAGGAGGCATTGTTTTGGTCTGTTGTGTGGGATCATTTCAGATTTTGCGCTACCTACGGTGACGGTGGTAAGAAAGTGATGGATAAAACTGCGACCATGTGCAGGCAACATGCTAATTCCCGAACTTTGTCATGAGACACGGCGAGGAATTGTCAAAGAGTTGCTGTGGATGCAGATCCACTTGCATGGTGGAAATGCAATGAGCATAAGTATCCTCACATTGCTAAGATGGCACAACGCTACCTCGCTGTCCCACGTTTTCTCTACAGCGGGGACATTGTCACTGCCAGTAGATCTCGTCTCTTGGCAGAGAATGTGGGCAAACTGATCTTCTTGCAGAAGAACATGAAAATAGAAAGAACGTTTTAATTTTTAGATAACACAGTGACACTTTTACTTTTGATAAGAAACAGCTACATTTCTTTGTATTTCAAATACTGCACTTTAACTTCATGTGGAAAAACCTTATAAAATCTTTCCATTAAGAACTGATAATCAAGGAACTGAAAATGTGTTATTTATGTTTTGATCTTAAAGAAATGAATGTCTATTGCTGGTTAATCTTATGCTTCACTTTATGTTTATGGCCTTTGCCTATATATCGGTCACAAAAATAGTAAAGTCAGAGTTCTTTTGTTTGCCCCAGTTTAGGGGTCAGAGCTTTAAGAGCCATTTTCCTCTCTTATTTTCTCAGACAATTTTTGTAAGAACCACAGCTAACCACAGTTAAAATAAGAAAACTTATTATTTTAGATAAGATTTGACAGTGAATAACTATTTGTTCTGAGCAAGAATTTAAGGCAATTTTAAACCTTTTTTTGCCAAATAAATGCAAAGCATTTTGAAATCAGCAGTGTCTCCCCATTTACTGTATAAAAATCACTCCCAGCTTTAACCTAAGACTGTCACAATGACGCCCCTGATGCCAAATGGCCTCATTCTTTGTTTTTACAGGACTACGTGACACGTCCTTGAGAATAACTGATATTTTATAAACCGTAAATGGTGGATTATCTACTGCTGATGTGTGTAGTATTTTTGGAGTGTTGAGGAAATAGGGAAAAAAAAAAGTGAACTGAACCAAACCTAAAACTGTGACCCAAAACCGTGATACGAACCGGACCATGCATTTTGTGATCCCTTCCACCCCTAATGCATACTGTACTACAACTTAGATACTTCTGGCGGCGCTGCCCATTCTCTGGCACCTGTTATATTAAGTGATACACTGCTGACGTCCTGCGTCCGCTTTCGGGTGTGTCTGTCAGTGTGTATTATTTACTATGGACCTCAGGTAAATGCGATCAGGTGATCCTCAGTAGGACGTATTCTGACAGATACCTGTACGTTATTGCCCATTTGTAAGAAGAGGTATGATTTGTAAGATGGTGCATGCATTTAGTTGCATGAGAAAGCTACTGAACTGTATATAAATGACACTTTGTGTATGTGCCTTTCAACATGAATCTTTTGGTTTTTATTCCCTTATTGTAGCTTTAATTGTGGAGAGAATTGGCATGACCCTGTCAAGTGTAAGGTATGTGAAATGTGCTATGATGTAACTGGGTTACAGAATAATGCAGTTGGGTGTGGCGCTAGCTATTTCCATTAACTTTCATTTTTAACGTTAATTGTTTCTTAGATCTTGGGCAGTTCACAAAATTTTAAGTAGTAAAAGCTGAGTCTGTTAAATGCTGCAGCCGTGGTGGACGGCTGACCATGATATTTTTATATTCCAGACTTTTGAGACACTGTCTTCACTTCAGCTTTGTTTTCAGAAGCATCAGTTTCTGTTTGAACAAAGATCCGTAACGCAGACAGCTGGCCTCTGAGACCTGCCTTGTTAAAGGAGGGCGCTGGACAGCTGACAGAACACTCTGAATTTCATGTTTCAACACATTAATTTACCTAGTTGGCTATTGCTTAACTTTTAGCCCTGTGGAATTATGCAAGTTTTAACCCTTTTTTCAAATGTCCCTCTACATTAAGTTGGGTTTTGCGATTTGGTAGCCATGGAAAAGCATCTCAGTCCTACCAAGCACTGTTACAAAAATATGCCACCTCAGCAACAAGAGAAGCTGGCAGCCCTGCCTACTGTCTACTACGCTTCAGCCATGGCATCCTCCATTATGAGCATCAGTGTGGCATTAGCTTACTCATAGCATTGGTCTACTGTTAGGCTGTTAATATTGGCGCTTTTCCACTGCCGCCAAGAACCGAGACATACCCGAGCTGTACCACATACTGCCAGTTTTCCGTTGCAAAGTATGCAGCTGTAACTGCACTGACATGTCCCTGCTTACTAGTAGGGCCAGAAACATGACCAGACTGAGCTGGTTGCATCACCACCATCCGATTTGTTGAAATGCAGGAAAAAGGGCATATTCTATATATTATTCATTATTAGTAGTATTGCATATTGCGATGTATTGATGCATTCCCGATAACTCAGAACTTGAAAATTTCCAAACTCCTACTTTAAAAAGTACTACAGAACAGCTAGACAGAATGGATTCGTAATGCAAACTTATGAATGCGAATGCTAATTCTGCTAACGTCTGATGCTTGCGTGACATGGCCGTTCTCACAGATGTGCTAGAACATTATGAAATTAGCACATAGTAAATCAGAATGTAAACAGTGTTAACGGTATATAAGAATCAATTTGGTTTTAAGTCGTTATCACTTTTCAAACCTGGCAATGCCTTTACGAGCTGGAACCGCGCTGTGACTGCCTCTCCGCGGTGGGAGTCGGGTACGGCTCGCTTCCTGTGCGCCAATGGAAAAGCGCCATATTAATTTACTTTTATCAGTAGTAAGTTTTAAAGTTGTGGATTTAACATGTTTAATTCATGAGCAGAAAACATTACCAGATTTTTTTGTTCTTTATGATACAAATTCAGGAATATATTGCTGGTCATGGCCTAGTTTTTTCTATTTTAAATTGCATCTAATAATACCTTCTATTACCACATATGATTCTTTCTCAGTAAAGAAGTTCAGTAATGTACTAGAACGACTGGTGATAGTCATCAATTTCAATCTTAGGTATAATGATGCTGTCGCCGTAGTTCCTTGGCTTAACCCTCACCCCCGAATATCTGGCAACCTGCAACTGGTGGATGCCTGTTAGATCTGCAGGCTGCATTGTGGCGGCCTGCCAGAATGTCTTGGCTCCTCCGTGGCATGATTTGAATTCCTGCTCCGGAATGCCAATGCTTAGACTGAATCTAGTCTGAATTGAGGGCCTATCTTTGTAGCTTTAGCCTGCTGTGGATCTAGGTGCTTTTTCAGTACTCTTAGTTGACATGTTAGCTTTTCGTTTGTCTCCCAGGGAGCTTCTGTGCTTCACTCACTGTGCAGGCCTTTTCTCTCACGCAATTTTTCCGCAGTGGTTGAGGAAGTGGATTAAGAAGTGTGACGACGACAGTGAGACCTCCAACTGGATTGCAGCAAACACCAAGGTTCATTGCCACAGTGTTTTGAGGCTCCTGCTTTCCTTTGGCTGTGTGCCATGGTCTCACTAGACCCCCTTCCTTTGTAGGAATGCCCCAAGTGCCATGTGACCATCGAGAAGGATGGGGGGTGCAACCACATGGTATGCCGAAACCAGAACTGCAAAGCAGAGTTCTGCTGGGTGTGTCTGGGTTCCTGGGAACCTCATGGGTCAGCTTGGTGAGTGGCCATTGACTTTCTGAACATAATGTGTTTAGATCTTACTTGTCAGCTGTGGCAGAAAAGTATGAGCAACTTATGTAGTAGTACATGACATATACAGTCTTTATACCCGCTGGAG
Organism: Hyperopisus bebe; assembly: GCA_026777045.1. NCBI lineage: Eukaryota > Metazoa > Chordata > Actinopteri > Osteoglossiformes > Mormyridae > Hyperopisus > Hyperopisus bebe. The sequence continues at coordinate 7,936,849 of JAODJW010000019.1, forward strand.
TGAAACCATTTTAATTTGGGAAAAAGTGTTTAAATGGCAAAACTGAAATGTTTTCATTAATTCAGTATACACCGCCTGTGTCAGCAGCAAATACATCTGCCAGTCTTTTGGGGTAGATTTTTACAAGACTGGAATCCCTGGTTTTTGTATCTCCCCCCTACGCCTCTTTGGAGATGCATTAGAACTGGCAGAACTAAGTTGGTTTTTGCTGATGCACAGCAACTTTCAAGTCATTCCAAAGGTTTCCATTTGGATTTAGGTCAGGACTTTCTTCGACACTTTCAGAACATTCACCTTCTTCTTTGCAAGCCACTCCACTGTAGCTCTGGCCTTGTGCTTTGGGTCATTCCCCTGTTAATATATTTGTATCTGACCCTTTTTCACTCTTTCTGCAGACTGTCAGGTTCTTCTCCCAAATCTTCCTCTGCTTGGCTCCATTCATCCTCCCTTCGGTCCTGACACCTTCCCCTGTCTCTGCAGTTGAGACACATCCCCACAACATTATGCTGCCGTCACCATGCTTCACAGTCAGGATGATGATGTTTCGATTATGGGCTGTCTTGAGTTTTCTCCAAACATATCATACATTTATGGTAAAGTTCTGGTTTTGTTTCATCTGAAGCAAAGCCTTCTGAAAATTTGTTGCAAGATCCTTTAGGTGTCTCTTGGCAAAAGTCAGTCGCAGCTCCCGGTGGACCTTTTTTAGATGCCATTCTTCTTGCCAGATGCGTGCGATATCTTTGATGTTGTTGTGCAATGCACATTTTGTCATGTGTTGGCATTTACGCTCTGTAGGTCTTTAAGAGTTGTCACTGGATTCCAGGTGGCCTCTCTAACCAGTGATCTTCTGTCCCAGTCACTTAGCTTTGATGGATGCCTTGCTTTTGGCACGCTGTGTGAGATTCTATGCACTTTCCATTTCTTACTGATCGACTTAACAGTGTTTCAGGGTTAATCTTAAAAGCCGTAGAAATCTTTTATATTCCTCACCTGACGTATACATTTCCACAACTTAGTCAGACTTGTTTTGGAAGGTATTTGGAATCCATGTTGTTTTCTTTGTGCGCGACTGCACTTGCAGTCTGAAGGACTGTAGTAAACAGCTGCTTTTAAGTTTATTACAGTGATACAGGTGTTTGTTAATATGTGATTTTGAAGGCAATTTCTTATTTCTGTGATAGTGGTCTGAGGAAGGAAAAATCACAAACCTGTAACGGTGTTGGGGCGGCTAGGACTCCTCGATGCGGGATGGGAATGAAGGCTATCCTGTGTGGTATAGACTAACAGAAGGGCCACTTTGGCACAAATGGCAGATAATTTGTTGCGTATGAGGCTAGAGGAAAGATTGTCTTTTAGGTTAAGAGCATTGTTAAAGGGGGGGTGTTTATTTTCCTGTTTACTGTGAATTAAACCCGAAATTGTGTTTGTGAATGTGCTCTCTGTCGCAGTCTCTGTGTTCACTGTGGGCATGGAAACCCTCAAATCACTGCAAGGGCATGACGTTACGTGGTAGAAACCACTAATGCATTTCAAAGGCAGATCCTTTAATTAATGTCCACAGACTGACGTTCTCTGTGTTGTAGACCGGTCATCCAGAAATGCTGTGGTCTCATCATCCTACATCGGTCACATGCTCTCATATTATTGTTTTTTTAGGTACAATTGTAATCGTTACAATGAAGACGATGCAAAGGCAGCGCGAGATGCACAAGAGGTACATTTTTTTAAATGCTACCATGGCGTCATGCAGACCCTTGGGCCGCCGCAGTCGTGCATGTTTGCCGGTGTAGCTCCCCGCGGCAGCATTGCGTCCCTAAGCCCCCATGTGTCCCGCAGCGCTCCAGGGCTGCACTGCAGAGGTACCTCTTCTACTGCAACCGCTACATGAACCACATGCAGAGCCTGCGCTTTGAACACAAGCTGTACGCTCAGGTCAAGCAGAAGATGGAGGGCATGCAGCAGCATAACATGTCGTGGATCGAGGTGCAGTTCCTGAAGAAGGCCGTGGACGTCCTGTGCCAATGCCGCTCCACGCTCATGTTCACCTACGTCTTTGCTTTCTACCTCAAGAAGAACAATCAGTCCATCATCTTCGAGGTGAGTTGCAGCTCTTCCTGATGCTTGCTTCCTGGCACCCCTGTGTCAGTACTTCTCTGTGAACTATCGCCGTCTACTGCACCAGACATTTTGTTCTTAAATTCCGTATCACTGTTTACTGCACCAGATACTCAGAGTAACTCGCCACCACAAAATTTTACATGCCTTCAACCACAGGCATTAAATTCAATGGTCTGTATTGCTGTTGTCATGCTACTGTTATGATATCGAATATCTTTAACATTTTACATTCTACTTGTTTAAACTGATTTTAGAGGCCTCTCTGAATTTACTCTGTTGGTCATTGAAATTGCTGCTATTGGACTTTAAATCCTATCCTAGCCCATCTTCTACACAACTGATTATTTTTAATTGTTCTGTCTAATTGTACTGCATGTTTTGCACCGTTTCTGATGTTCGAACCATGGAATTGCACTGAATTTAAAGTATCCCATATATGTACACCCCCCCCCCTGCCACCCCATATGTGTACTGCCGCCTG
>JAODJW010000019.1:7939547-7953403 GCA_026777045.1 Hyperopisus bebe
CCGTCCGTTATATGTATAACGTATGTCTTGTTATACATTGCACTCTGGTCCTGGGGAACAAAATTTCACATCACCGTACTGTCATGTGTAAGTGGCATGACAATAAAATCAGCTTGACTTGAACTAGTAGGCTTTTATGAGTGAATGGAGAAAGGCCAAGTGGCAAGTTTATTTTTGGAGTACGATCCATCTCATTCCTTTCTGAGTGCTGCTAGTGTGTCGTGCGAGTACCTCCTGTTTTATTAGCTGGACCGATACGTTTGCTCAGTTATGTCACTTGTGGATTTTTGTGGCGTCTGAATGCCGCCACTGACTTCCACACTTGCTGTGCTGACACAGAACAACCAAGCAGACCTGGAGAATGCGACTGAGGTGCTGTCCGGCTACCTAGAGAGAGACATTTCACAGGATTCACTGCAGGATATCAAGCAAAAGGTGCAGGACAAATACAGGTCAGCACTGAATGTGTTTTTCGGGGCTGTGATACTTCAGGGACAGGATATCCTGCCCTCAGTGTCCTTCATACATAATGTGTGAGCTTCTTAGTTTTTTCATCCAGAAATAATATGATGAACCTGGTTCACACCAAGAACATTCCTGCAGAATTTAAAATGCACAGATTGGATTTCAGTGTCTGAACAGATGATTTTTCTCTGCAATATGACTAAAGTCTACCCTGTCACTGACATTAAAAAGCACTGCAAATGTTTTCAAGTCAAAACTGCAGATGAATTTGGAGTCTAGGGTTTGCTGTTAAAAATCTTACAACGTTAGCTCCTTAGTTTGAATGGGATGCTTAATATCCACAAGGAGTGAGGGTCTTCTAAAGCGAAATGTATGGTTGTGTTCAGAATAATAGCACTCTGTTTAAAAAAGTTACAGTTCAAAATCCTTATAATAGCTTTTGTTTCCATACATTCTATTGCAAATCAAAACATGAAGAAAAATTGATCAAAATTGTTATTCCTTTACAGAAAGTGAAGAAATAGGAATACTAGGCTGTTCAAAAGAATAACAGTCTGCATTCTTCTTTACAAACTGAAACATTCACTGTATAAACTGAAAAATGTTTCTAGATTTTGCTCTCCTTTGAATCACTGAACTAATATTAAGTTGTATAACCATTGTTTCTGAGAACTCCTTCACAGATGTGTTGCATGGAGTCGATTAACTTCTGGTACCTGGTATTCCAGCCCAGGATGATTGGACTACATTCTACAGTTCTGCATTTCTTGGTTTTACCTCAGAAACATATTTTTAATGTCACCTCAAATCAAGTTTTCTATCGGATCAAGGACTGCGGATTGGGCTGCCCACTCCATAACTCAATCTTGTCGGTCTGGAACCAAGATGTTGCTTGTTTACTGGTGTGTTTGGGGTCATTGTCTTGTTGAAGTACCCATTTCAAGGGCGTTTCCTATTCGGCATAAGGCAACATGACCTCTTCAAGTATTTTGAGGTATTCAAACTGATCCATGATCCCTGGTTTGCGATAAATAGGCCCGCCACCGTAGCATGAGAAACATCCCATATCATTATGCTTGCTCCACCATGCTTCACTATCTTCACAGTGTACTGTGGCTTGAATTCAGTGTTTGAGGGTCGTCTGACAAACTGTCTGTAGCCCATAGACCCAAAAAGAAAATATTGCTTTCATCAGTCCACAAAATGTTGCACCAAAATGTTGTGCCAGTCAGTGTGTTCTTTGGTAAATTGCAACTATTCAGCAATGGGATTTTGCGGGGGCTTCTTTCCAATAGCTTGGCTTCACATAGGCAACTTCTAATTGTAACAGAACTCACAGGTAACTTTAGACCTTCTTTGATCTTCCTGGAGCTGATCATTGGCTGAGTCTTTGCCATTTTGGCTATTCTTTGATCCATTCAAATGATAGTTTTCCGTTTTCTTACACGTCTTTCAGTATTTGGTTGCTGTTTTAAAGCATTTGCGATCATTTTAGCTGAGCAGCCTATCGTTTTCTGCACTTTATATGTTTTCCCCTCTCCGATCAACTTTTTAGTCAAAGTACACTGTTCTTATGCACAATATCTGGAACGACTCGTTTTACTCGATTTTTCAGTGAGAAGTGCACTATAACCAGCATGTCCCTTCCTTAAATAAGAGCTGTAATCGACACCTGTTTTTTCACAGAATGACCTCACTAATTGAACTCCACACTGCTATTATTTTGAACGCGCCCCTTTCAATTAATGATTCAGTTACACAGAATCAACAACATGCTTATAACGACTGTTGGGTCTGTTGGCTTTCTATTACTCTACTACACCTACTAGTAATTTTTTTGCCATGTAGAAATATAAAATCTACCAAAACCAGTCATTGATCAGATTAATGATTGGACTGCCATTATTTTGAACACAACTGTATCTGCATGAGATGTTATCGTGTTGTGTGTGACTTTCGAGGTGTGTTTCAGTCTCGCAGCTGCCATGTGTCTTTGGCCCTCAGATACTGCGAGAGCCGGCGTAGGGTGTTACTCCAGCACGTCCACGAGGGGTACGAGAAGGACCTCTGGGAGTACATAGAGGACTGAGCACGCTCCCCAAGTCGCAGGATCTCGTGAGCGAGCAGCGTCCCCATGCCGTCTGTCGGGTGGGAACCGGCCCGCAGTGACGGAGGCAGGCCATCAGCCAGACGCGGCTCCCAGGGCCCGTACGACGGGAACCTAAATTACGCTGAGATTAAGGCTAGAATATTCAAAATAAGAGTTGCAAGCAGTATTGTTAACACCAGAGAGGACTTTATAGTCATTATACAAAAAAATTTGGCCATTTAGGCTGGTATTTTAATATCTTCCTTTAAAACTCCCTTCCCATCCCCCCTACCCCTAACTGGGATTTTATCTGTTAGTTCCCAGGTTCACACCATTCAGACTAAGTGTGTTTTGTGTGAGGGAAGTGGACTCTTTCTGCAGAGCTTTAAGTGTCCCAGACACATCAGCTGCCCACGATGATCATTTTGTCTGGCCTGTTGAATGTTACCTGGTGTAGAGGCAATATCTCTGTTTTTTGTTGTTTATAAGGGTGACATGGTGAAAAGTTAATCAAACCCACATTTTTCACATTGTGTATAAACACAAATGTGTGGGAGTCCAAAGGGTGAGCGTGGTACATTCGCGTTTTTAGATGAGAGGAAACGTGTTCTTTACTGAAAATGCTGTATGTTCACCATGTAGTTGAAATATTCGTCCCCAAGATGAGGCACCAGGAGCAGCTGACCTACTGTCCTCATGGGCCAAGGGCTCTCAGGGCTGCCTGCTTGCCTGCTAAGCTGTGCCAGCGAGCAGTGGGTCCGCTCATGGAAGCAGTCAGGATAAGCTGTCACGCAGCTTCTTGGTGCAGTGTCCTGGCTGGCTGATGACAGTCTAATATTAAACTGTGATTTAAAGAGAGTAAAACTTGTGCCCATCCCTGATACTCTTTTAAAAGTATGTGAGTTAAGAGACGTACCAACTGTTTCAGGAGAGCCATGCTGAGTGATATTCACTCCATATTTTCCCCTCAGAGAGCAGGTTTAACCCTTTATATCAGTCTTTCCCAACCTGGTCCTCAGGAACCCACAGTCAGTCCATGTTTTTGCTCCCTTCCAGCTCCGGGTAAAATGTGGACTGTCTATGGGTCCTCAAGGACCGGACTGGGAAACACTGCTTTATATCTTCAAGGGTCTTTAAAAATTTTTCAAGATGATGCAATTAACCTTAACCTAAGTGACTTTGTGTGTTATGTGAAGAGGTATCAACAAATATTTTGATGATGGCATGTTTTTTTTTTTAGTGCTCTAAAAATATGTTGTATTTTACACACTGTTGCAGCCAAATTGACTCCACCATTCACTTGAACAGGATTTCTCAGAAATTAGGGGAGGTGCTTGTGTTCATAATTCATAGAAACACACTAAATTTTAATTGATCATGTAGAAAATGTGCCAACTTGTGCTAAAGAGATCAAAATTTATATAAAAAATAATTCAAATGACTTTTTATGCTGTAAAAAATGCTATTCCTTTCACAGTTTGGGGTAAGATTGACCCCAACATTTGTTTAAATGGCATTTCTCTTCAATTAGGAGCGGTGCTTGTGTTCATAATCCATAAAAAGAGCCTTAAATTTAATCGATCATGCAGAAAATGTGGTAACTTGTCCTAAAGAGATCAACATATATATATAAACATTTTCAATTGACATTTCTACGCTTTAATCGACCATGTAGAAAATGTTCCAACTTGCCCTAAAGGGATCCAAATTTATGCAAAACAGATTTTCAACTGGCATATTTTTTTTAGTGCTTTAAATTTTTTTGTATCTTTGGCACTGTTGTCAAAATAATCCCACATTATTGTAACACTATCCAGTAAGATTACAAAAAGAACTGATTTATTTATTAACAATGACCGTATGGAATCAAAATATGCAGTTATACTATTATTTTTCACATTATTATTGAGGAGAGAACTTGCAACCTTTCTCAGGACATGGTTGCCGGAATAATCGCATTTCCCATTTCTGCATCCCAGAGACTTCCAATAGTTTCCTCTCTAGATATGACCACCCTGACAAAAATCAGGCATCTGAGGTAGGCACTGAATTTGTTGCTGAATTCATGCTAGTTGCTGACAAACCTTTGTCTCCTCTCCAAATTAGTAATTTCTTCAATTATGTTTTTGAATACATAGCCTTCCTGGCCCTAAAGTGGTTTTGAATATGTGCACTGCTGGCCGCTTGCCTGGACCTTCTTGCATCACTGGTTTTGACGGCCGACATATTTCTCCATTTTTAGACAAAAATGTCTTCCTCCTCATCATCAAAATCTTTGCTTTCTTAGTCTTCTGCCTTGCTGTCCTCTGTCTCCAAACTGTCCACCCATTCAGTTAATCCACACTCCATACTTTCACTGGTCAGCAGATCAGCCACTTCTTCAGCCACGTACGTTTCCTTCCCCCCACCAAGAGTCAACTGAGGCTGTAGTCAGGTCTGGCGCTTGTATTGGACTCTGTGACCACATCTCTTTGTTTGTTGATACATGCCATATGTTGAAAACATGTTTATTCTGTTTTATCTGGAATTGCAGGCCTGTCTGAGAGCGGTTTTATCTTTGGCCATGGATCTAAAATTTGCCTTGGCTTCCATGGCAATAGATACTTGTATTACACTAAAACAGCTTCACGGCAATCTAACACTAATCATAGTAAATGAATAGTAAAAACTGACCGCAAAGGCAATTAAAGGTAAAACAGCATGCTGCATATGGTCTTTTTTATTGTAATAAAATCCTCTTTAGGATCAGTTAGCACATTTTATATATGACACATTAAATTTTAAGGAATTTATGGATTTGGAACAGACACACTTCCCTAAATGCAGAGAGAATTTATTCAAGTGAATGTGAGGGAGCGACGCAAAGGAACCTGTGAGATGATTATAAAATTTATTACAGCTTTATAAAAGTATGTTATTTGAAAATGTTTGTCGTAAAGAGATCCAAACATAAAAATGCACAAGTCATCACATTTTAAGCATGAAATTTTTATGGAGTGAAAACAGCTATTTTCATTTGCAGTGTTTGTATGGAGCGTAAACGACGGAAAATGGAGGGTTGGCCTCATCCTATTGTCAAAAAAGGTGTTAAGTAATTTGACAGCTCTTGGTTTTGAAATAAGATGCCATTATAAAACTTTTCAAATTGGGGACAATATGACCCCAAATGTTTGGAAAAACTGCTAGGTAAGACATCTGCTTTGCTGTTGCTCCTCTGGACAGCGGACAGCTTACGCAGTCTTGATCTGGGTAACCATTTGAGTCGGGAGTGCAGCTGGTTTGTTGCAAATCCGTTTATTTTAAATTTTGCTAAGAAATAAGTGCAGTATTTTAAACTCCTTTTCAATGGGACAGTTTTTTTTTCCCCCCTTTCACTCTTATGTGTGCCCCAGCCCTTGTCCTTTGGTGTCTGATAAATGTTATGAACACAAAAGCACCATGGAGGAATCATGCCAGAGCACTCATCCCAGGTTATGAATGGGCTTTGACGGCTCCCGCACCCCACGTCTGACCCCCAGTGCAGTCGAGTCCTTGCAAACGCAGCCGACAGGTTGGCCTGCATTTCAGCTGCATTCTGGGAGCTACTGGTCTGTTGGCTTTCTTGTGTTTATAAGTGTTTTTACAAACAGCTGTTCTTACCAAAAAAAATGTATTATTTAAATAAACTATCATGGAAAACTAGTCTGTGCATGTTGTGAGTCATTGGAATAGCAGATGGTATTCTCTGCGATATTAAAGAGGTATTACAGTGAAAACTTGCAAAAGAATCTGATGTGATACCTGGGAATGATCAACCCTCTGCCTTTACGTGGAACTTGCTCTTCATTCTATGGAAGATGTGCATTTTTAAAAGGTGTGTTTTTGAACGTTAACTGTTGTAGAGGAATCTCCACAAACAACTCGCAGCGACACATTGGGTCTGCAACCTGCCTGAAGCTCGAATCTAGTAACTAAACTGCATTAGACCAATAGCTATCAGCTAGACATTATTCCGCAGTGCTGGTCGACCCAATAGGCGAAATAAGCAGCCGCCTAGATCGCCATCTTCTGATGCTGTATGTGCTCCTCATGCCTGGGCTCAAGCTTGTCTTGATCTACATGGGCTTCAGCTACCATTTGTATGGCCCCTTTCTCCAACGTGTCAAGAAGGAAATAAGTTAATGAGTGTTGATTTTCTTTTTTATTTTATTTTGTTTTTGTTGTGGTGCTTCCCTCGAGGGGTAAGGTGGCATGCGGTGTTTTGGGTCCCAGCAGAATGTCAGGCTTTCAGCATCTGAAACCAGTGGTTCTTTTTATTTTTCCTTTTCATAGTGCTCCTCAAATTATATCACCCTCTTCATAAGCAAACTTTTTATTTGACTTTCGTTTACAGATCATACCAATTTTAAAAATTGATCTAAACGTGGCGATTCAGTTTTCATTGCATGTGCTTTATTTGTGCCACTAGAGGGAGCATTTGAATTTAAAATGAGTGCTTGAAGGCAGTCAGCATTTAAACGTACAAGATCATTTGCTGAAGACCATTAATATAGTATTGTTTGCAAAACATGAACCATCTCTGATTATGGATGCATTAAATATGGTCAGTTACAGTGGAGAAAGTATATAACAAGCTAAATTTATACACACACAATGAATTAGAAACAAACGTTTACAATTATCCTTAGATGCATTTCTGTTTCAGGCAGAATCCTGCATTTGTTACAATATTTGTAGTCCTACCTTCAAAATACTGCACTGCTCAAAAAAATAGAGGAACACTTCTTAATCAGCGTATAGCATCAAGTCAGTTGAACATCTAGAATATTGATCTAGTCAGTTAAGTAGCAGAGGGGGTTGTTAATCAGTTTCAGCTGCTCTGGTGTTAATGAAATTAACAGGTGCACTAGAGGGGCAACAAAGAGACAACCCCCAAAACAGGAATGGTTTAACAGGTCACTGACATTTTTGCCTGTTTTTTCATTAGTTTTTGCATTTGGCTGCGATCAGTGTCACTTCTGGTAGCATGAGGCGATACCTGGACCCTACAGAGGTTGCACAGGTAGTCCAACTCCTCCGCATCAATATGTGTCATTGGCAGAAGGTTTTCTGTGTCTCCCAGCACAGACTCAAGGGCATGGATGAGATTCCAGGAGACATGCAGTTACTCTAGGAGAGCTGGACAGGGCCATAGAAGGTCCTTAACCCATCAGCAGGACCAGTATCTGCTCCTTTTGTGCACGGAGGAACAGGATGAGCACTGCCAGAGCCCTACAAAATGACCTCCAGCAGGCCACTGGTGTGAATGTCTCACTCAGATACAGACTTCATGAGGGTGGCCTGAGGGCCCAATGTCCTATATTGCTCACTGCCTGGCACCGTGGAGCTCGACTGGCATTTTCCACAGAATACCAGAATTGGAAGGTCTACCACTGGCGCCCTGTGCTTTTCACAGATAAGCGCAGGTTCACCCTGAGAACATGTGACAGACATGAAAGGGTCTGGAGAAGCCATGGAGAATGTTATGCTGCCTGTAACATTGTTCAGCATGACCATTTTGGTGGTGGGTCAGTGAAGGTCTGGGGAGGCATATCCAAGGATGGATGAACCTTGACTCCCATTAGGTATCGGGATGAAACCCTTGGACCCATTGTCAAACCTTATGCTGGTGCAGTGGGTCCTGGGTTCCTCCTGGTGCACGACAATACCCGGCCTGATATGGCGAGAGTATGCAGGTAGTTCCAGGAGGATGAAGGAACTGATACCACTGACTGGCCCTGACGCTCGCCTGACCTAAATCCATTAGAACACCTCTAGGACATTATGTTTCGGTCCATCCGATGTTGCCAGGTTGCACCTCAGACTGTCCATGGAGCTCAGCGATGCCCTGGTCCAGATCTGGGAGGAGATCCCCCAGGACACCATCCGTCGTCTCATTAGGAGCATGCCCCAATGTTGTCAAGCATGCATACAAGCATGTGGGGACCATACAATCTACTGAGTACGATTCTGAGTTGCTGCAATGAAATTTTGGCAAAATGGACTAGCCTGCCGCATCATTTCTTAACTTTGATTTTCGGGGTGTCTTTAAATTCAGCCCTCTGTAGGTTGATAATTTTCATTTACATCAAATGATGTGGCATCCTTTCATTCCCAAGACATTACCCAGTCCATATCAGTTTAGATATCCAGCATGATTTTTCCCCCCATTGAGATCTGATGTTTTTTTTAAAGCAGTGTAATTTTGCTCTAATGACAGTTGGCAGTTATAATGTTCTTCACCTTAACCAGTCTTTTATTGAAGTGTGAAGTCCACTTTGTGTAGTTATGTTGGTATCATACTTGTGAATCCGCAGGTCTGCCTTTAGATGATAGAAAATCCTCTGTAAGTATCTGGTAAGAAGCCACATTTCAAGAAGCAGTTGACTGTTTATTTTGTATATTCTCTTCCAAATCTGGATGTGAGACTAAAAGACCGAACCTGTAGAAGTTCCTCTTCTTGGTTTAGTTCCTCTTTGAGATTAACAGGTTAAACAGCCCACTGAGTGGCTAGAGGCTCACTTCCCTGCCATGTCTTCCCTGCCACCTTTCAGTGGTACCTCAGAACTCGAATTTAATCTGTTCATAACTCCGGATCAAATCCTGAGAAGTTTGAGTTCTGATCGAATTTTCCCCTTAAGAGATAATGGAAAACCAATGAATTGGATCCCGGCCCCAAAAAATTACACCGAAATATGTTTTTTTTTTTTTTAGCATTTAAACATAAAATGAACAGGATAAAACGAGAAGAGCGTGTACTGTACTAAACACATCTAAGCACATTTATCAAAACAGTCATTTTTAAAGTATAAAAATAAATGTATCTAAACAATGTGTCCTGCCCCGATCGTCCACTCCTTCCGTGTGCCACGCCCCCTCGTTAACCTCGTGTGGAATCCCAGTGTGATCTGCTGTTTCTGGTTGCTGTCATTAGTCCTCTGTATTTAGTCCGCGTTTCAGTTTGTTACCCCAGTCCGGTCATTGTTTTGTCCGTCTGCGTTTTGCCTGCCTTAACTGTAATTAAATCCCGATACCCTGTCGTCTTCGCCTTTGTCTCCGTTCCGTCCCCGCTGGGCACGACAATAATATTATAATTAAATGTATTAATGGTTTATTAACAATATTAGAATAATGAAGAAGAAATCTTTATTTTTAAATGTATTTTATTATATAATAATTACTGTTACTGTCTATCATTGTCTAAATGTATTTTTACTGTCTAAATGTATGTATTCAGCTAGTGTAAACATGCACGATGCTATCACGGCGACATTTAAGAAATTAGAGTTATAATGAGTTCGAGAACTGAGGTACCACTGTAATTCAGAGATTTAGTGTCTAGAATTGATGGCTGAGGGTACGGGGTACTGACTGAACATATAACGAACTTCCCACCAATTTTCAGTATTTGCTCTGCTGTGGTTGTTCTTTCCTAACAGTACAAATATCACTGAAAGTCAAAACACAGCTGTCTGACAGTCACTGGGTAATAATCTGACTGCAGAATATCTCTCCGACCTTGTGAAAAATAGTGCTTTATTTCTTTCTAATACCTAAGCATTTCCACCTTGATTTTGCTTATTGAAGTGCATTTGTGGGTGGCAGAGTAGTTCAGGGCTGGCTAACACCCCCAGGGCTCTGTGTTTGAATCCTATCCCTGCTCTGTGTGTAAAGATTGCATGTTCTCCCCATGTCACATAGGTTTCCGCTGAGTCCTACAGACTTCTGTACTTCGCCACGAGTGTATGCTACAGTGTATGTGCCCTGTGATGGACTGGCATCCCATCCAGGATGTACCCCAGCCTTGTGCTCTCTGCTGCCTGGGACAGGTTCCAAGCTCCCAACAGCCCCTGACCAGGGTAATTAGATAGTAGGACATTTTCTTTACTTGCACATGACCTGGGGGGGCAGGGTGTGGCTCAGCAGGTTGGACCACTGTTCCTGTGATCAGAAGGTGGCAAGTTGAACCCCGTGTTTGGCAGAATTGCCGTTTAGCACTTGAGTAAGGCCCTTCACTCCCTGAAAAATCCTCCAAGGGTGCCAGATACAAGGCCTGACCCTGTGCTCAGACTACAAACTCCAAACCAATATTGAGTCTGTTTTGGAATTGAATAACTGTAAATGAAACGTTAAAGAATAAGAAGGGTTAAAATCTGGAGAATGTGTCACTGGACTGTAGAATACAGTTTTTCTGGGTGCATTGTATAACTTATTGGCTGCCAAAACAAACATTTGTTTTCTGAGCTCATAATCATTTTTTTGTGAGTAGAACCCTGTAGAATGTCTCTCGTGTCAGCATTACAGAGTGATTCTGACCTGGGCGTACCTAATTTAGTCAAATATAAAAGCATGCAGAAAGGTAGGTGGCAGCACAATGACCCTGGCATTAGAGGTTCTAAGAGTTTGCAAGCTCTCCCCATCCTTGTTCAGAATGCCCATAATGTGTGTGTCCTGTCATTAGACTTCCATCCTGTCCTGCCCCTCGCGCCCCCCCACCCCATGGGTCCTGGGATAGGCTACATGCTTACCAGGATCCCGTACTGGATAAGTGATACAAGATGGATGAAAATGCACAGAAAAGTCCAGCACTTGTAAAAGAGTGAGGTCTTGCTGAATGAATTAAACTATTTGCTGAGGGCAGTCCACAAAGAACTCATCCACAATTCACTTTGCATCTTTCTCCATTTATTAAACTCCAGTGAAGCAAACGTAAAATTCACAAAGTACTTTAAAAAGGGCAGCTATAATGAGGTATTGAATGTTAGGATCCATTACTTTTACGGATCAAAATGTTTCCTTTTTGTTTTATACTGTCATGCACAAACAACTTGAACCAATGCAGAAAAAGACAACCAGTACCAGTACACATATGACTGTTCCACAGGACTTCAAACAAACATACACACGCCCCCAAAAATACAAGTGGAATTCCTCAGTCCTCCACCTTAAGCCAGCCTTTCTTGTAGTCCATGAGCAGCTCCAGGTAGTACTGCCATTCTGGCTCACTGTCATACTTCACTTCAAAGACCGTCTTTAGTGGGTTAGGGTGGGGCTCATGAATCCTCACCACCAGCCCCTTGTACCATACCTCTGATTTGTCCTTCTCCTCGTACAAGTGACAGATTCTCTTGCCCACCAGCTCAGGGTAGTGGTTCTTCATGGCTCGCCGCGCGGTTCGCACAGCTGAGCGCAGCACCCACCTCCTGTGCTGCTTGCTGTGCCCACTGGATAGGTAGGAACAGTACTTGACCTGCACTAGGGGCCGGCTCATGCACAGGGACTTTTTGGATCTGTGGAGCTGCATGGCGTTGGAGGAGGTGCATGTGTACCCTGTGCCTCCTGGGAGGACTCCCCTCTTATCCCGGGCCTCCCCGGCTCTAATCCTTTGAGAGCGTTCTTGGTGTCGTCCTTCATCACCCATTATCTTCCTCGCGTTGATTCCAGACTGTCCACAATTTCCCGTGTCACAAATAGGCTGGAACCCAGAATCATACTTGCCAGAACCTGTATCAAATAGAACCTTCCTCAACTTCAGAATCATTCCAGAACGGCCCCTTGAACTTGCTGATGGCTTAGTGGAATCAGAGGACTGGCTGTGCTCTGACATTGTGGAGGTTCTATCGTTCTCCGTGTCACTGTCTCCTGAAGAAACCTCATCGGACATCACGGGGCCCCATGCTTTGTCTGGCTTCTCCTCCACAGCCTGCTCCAGATCAGAAGATTCCTCCTCCACCTTGATCTGTATGTTCTCCATGCCTTCTTCACAGGTGCTCTGCGTGCTGTTCCCATTCTCACAGAAGGAGCTCACAATACTCCAGTTCTCAAATTTTCCAGAAGGTTCAGCATTATGCTTCTGTTGCATATTCTCCCCAGAGAACAGCCTCTTTGAGTCACTCATTCTCCTTCCATTTCTTTTCCGTTTTTTAAGAGAAGCTGAGTTATTCAACTCCTCAGAAGAACCTGGTGTCCCGCCGCCGGTCCTGACATGGGACTGACAGGACATATCAGTATCTTTTCCCCGAGCTGGCTCTTTTTTCATCGAGTCTCTGAGTTCTGTCCCTGGAAAAAAAAAAAAAAAAATCATGTTACAAAATATTTAGCACCCTCACCATGTTGCGAATTGCACACCGAAGTTGAGTTCAAGAAAAAGCAAAAGCAATCTTTTTTCCAGATGGTGTTCACATAAAATAAATTTTCCCAGGTAATTAACCAATTCAATAGAAGAAACATAGATTACTGCTTCATAAGACACAGTGGAGCCAAATTCCAGACCTACGAATCAGATGCTTTTTAGGGAACAATCATGACAGGTTTATTCCTTGTACTAACACTGAATATTAAATGAAATTCAAAACTGCAGGAGAACACATGCTGACGGTGGTGTAGCCTGTACCCAAGCTGAGCTCTAATTCATGGCCACTTCAGCTTGACCAAGAGGTTGTAGTGCTGTGAAACCACAAACATACGCTTCTCCAGGTGACGTGAACTATGTCTAGTGCCACAGAAGCTGAATGCAAACAGGCAGTGTGCAGACTAATAAGAGAGAGGCTTAAAATTACTGGCTTTCAACTGACCAGGACAGAGATTTCAGTGTTAGACAATTAGTAGTACACAGTAAGAGAAGAGCTGAACAGATCTATACTTGTTTTACAGTACAACTGTGTTCAAAAATTAGAAATAACACTCAGAAGCAAACCCTCATTAACCACATCAGATGTACAACTATATGCACTCAGTGACAAAAAAAAAAAGTTAAACACCCAGAAGTAATGGTTCGATTTAGATGTAATTTGGTACATGTGCAGACCAGCAATAGGTATATAAATGATTCTATATGCAAGGAGCTGGCACGTCTAGTCACCAGACACAGAGGATGCCCCGTAGATGCATTAGACAGCATTACAAGCACTTGATAGGGGTCGTATTGTGGGTTTGCATGAGGCCGGGTGGTCGTATCATGCAATTGTCCAGCATGTGGAGCATGCAGATGTCAGTCACCCGATGTTGGAACCAATGAGCATGTGACGGCACCCACAAACATCGTGAAGGTTCCGGTTGCCCGAGACCGATCACAGCAAGGGAGGATTGTCATATTATGTGCCAAGCATGATAGAAACCCAGGACATCTGTGCCTGCCATCCGAACACAGGTCTCTCTACAACACCCTGTGTCATCCCACACCGTGTCTCTATGACTGGCATCAGCCGGACTACAGGTTCCCCGTCCCATGCATAGGCTGCTGTTAACACCAGCACAGAGACAGCTGCGTTTGGAGTGGTGCTAT
>JAODJW010000019.1:7961998-7972961 GCA_026777045.1 Hyperopisus bebe
ATTTGTAACAGTAAACTGGACACTTTGATCAATTGTTCACACTCATTTGAATAAGAAGCCATATTTCCAAATGGAATACGGAGGTCTTATTCATCTTGGGTATGGAGATTGTATTTTCTTATTTTCATTTTATTTTTTGCAGAAAATACCTCCCATACGAGGGGCTGCTGTCGCACTGTTGTGCCAGTGGGAGAAAAATTGTGGGGCATTTTAAGTATCCGGCACTTGCGATTACTCTCCTGGAAGACATTCAAATTCAACCGCAAAAGCCTCAAAAATGCTTAAAACAAAGGTGGAACAGTACGTTATATACGTTTCTAGTAGCCTAATTAACAAAGATTTTTTGGCATACATTTTGTTTCATTTCTACTCACTAGTTTTTTTTTTTTTTTAATAAAAAAAAAAACTCTGGAATCAGTTACTCATATCGTCTCATACCCTCCTTGGGTATCTGGATCATATCAGCACTGAAAAAGTGAGATTGGTGCACCTCTAATGATTGATATTAAAGGAATCTGATTGGAACTGAAAAATGTGGATCGGCCCATCTCTACATTTAAGGCGGCAACATGAATTTAGTGGCAAACACTTACTGAGAAAATCATTCCACGGCAAACATTACACAGCTACATTTACAATAAACAAATGCACATATTAAATTTACACCATTTAAAAATACATGCAGTGAGGTAAAAGGATGCTTGCTGCTGACCAAGAACATGTATATATACACACACACACACACACACACACACACACACACACACACACACACACATTTTTATTCGATCACACAACACGTCTTAAATTTAAACTGAAACTGATTCTAGATTGGGCACTTGCGAATCTAAACCGAATCGAATTGTGAAGTCAGGGCTGATTCCCAGTCCTAAACAATACTTGTATGTTCCTCAAATAAAAAGATTCTAATTTATGTTATATTTAAGTCTTTGCGAAACATGGTATATGACTTTTAGACTTGCCCATTTTTATTTTCAACTATTCTTTTCAGTCAGAAGTCTCTTTTTTTATACTTTTTAAGGAACTATACCCATATGTTCCTGAAAGATTTGGGTATATAAATCTTTGCAGGTTTTTACAATATGTTTTAAGTCACTCTGCATTTGTAAATTTGTGTTAAATTTCAGAGCTTTTTAAACGCATCTTCAAACAAGTAAAGCTGCTATATTTCATTTCATTCCTATCAGATTGATATGAAATCCAAATCGAACTGGAATAAATCAAAATAGATAGCTTGTGAAATTGGAATCGAACTGAATTGGGGCTTTTGTGCACATACCCAGCCCTGCTTGGAAAGTATTTAAATTGTGCGGTGGTAAATATTGCCCAAGTCTACTTCTAAACAGGTGATTTTAAAATGCACGTGATACAACACACAGCAGAAAATGAGAAGTGCTGCAGGACACTGATATTGTTAATACTGACCAGAAGGCAGTCGGTTTTGGAAAGACGACATTTTTCGTATTGGATACTTTGTTCACTCCTAGGTGTTCTACAATTCTCAAGGCAACAGTTTCCAGCTCCTCCTAGTGGTCAAGCAGCATGATGTGCTACTATTTATTTCAAAGTGCTTTTAATTTCGTTCAGCTACAAAACATACTTTTAATATATGAGCACAGAGTGTGCTGGGAAAAAAACTGAAGCGACTGTTCAGTTTCCAACCTACCTCCTCTATTCCAAAGGTTTTTAAGCTGTGTAACATGCTGTAAAATACTAGTCATTTAGCAAAAGCAATAGAATGTTTGAGTGAAAACACAGATAACTCACTTTGCTCCTTTTCAAAAGAACATACAATCAAAATGAATAGTTTAAAAACGGATTTGATTTGCAAAAAGCTTGGCACATACAGCAATCCTGCCAAATTTCCAAATTACAGTACTCTCAAATAGCTTGAAACATTCTGCTAAAGATGTAGATCTCTTCAGATATTTTTGAATTGTGATTAACTCATTCTAGAGCTAAACTTATAGAATTATTTCTTTATTCTTTCAATCTATTCATCTATCCATCCATTTTCCAGTACAGGTTCAAGCGGGGCTTGGAGCCTATTGTAGGCTCACACATGTACACACAACATGGGCAATATTAGACAGACCAATTCACCTAATTGCATGCAGGTGGAAACACAATATGGGGAGAACATGCAAACCACACACACACAGACACACACACAGACACACACACAGACACACACACAGACACACACACAGACACACACACACACACATACACAGAGCAGGGATGGGATTTGGACCCCCAGCCCATTATTTTCCATACATATTTTGTTAACTGCAACTTATTTGGTAAAACCAGTAAGTCATCAGTATATTAATTCCATTTAGGCTTTAATGTACATATTTGTACCAGAAATACACTTTTAACACCAGTAAAATAAACATGCTAATTTATCATCCTGATGGGGTGCTCTTCACACAAAGTGTCCCTGGTGTTACTTCCTTTGCACAAGGGGACCCCTAACCACACACCCGACTCTAAAATAAGTCTCTAGTGTCCGTTGGATGAAGGAAGGTGGGGTAGTGGGGCCTCATATCATTTAACAGGTTTCATACGCCTGTATGTCAGCCAGAAGACTGTAGAACACATGCCATTATTTTTCAACCACAAAACCCAAAGCACGACACCGAGGCCAACTACATACTCTGTCAGGTATATACTTAGACCAAAGCTGGTCACACTAGCTTTAAGTACACACATGCGCACACAAACAAGTGCAGTAATATTTAACTGCAGATAGTAAGTACAAAGCTATTGAAAATATCTCCAATTTCATCTCAAACTGTGGCATGAGATAGTTCTGATTTGTCTCATTTATTTTCCCACAAAGAATCTATCAATCACTTCTCAAATTACCTTTTCATATTATTTCACGTCTCTTGGCAATAATTATCGATGAAAACATACATAAAATAAAATTGCAGGTAGTTAAATGTACAAATTATTCATGTGAAACTCATTGCTTCAAGCAGAAGGTTGGACTTCCATGACAGAGGAACTATTTAAACAAAGCAGCAAACAGACAGACAGATTAATCCAGGCGCATTAACAGTTTCACACAATGCCAACCGCTGACCACAACCTCTCACAGCCACTCCTTTTTGTCTCCTAGTCACTTATCAGCACCCCCCTGCTGCATGTAGGTATAAATAGCATTTTGAGCTAGAGAAATTAAGCCACTTCCTGGAGATTCTCTCTCGGTGGGCAGAAGAAACCTATACAAACGATTATTCTCTTCCCAAACTCACATAAAAAGGCTAACCTAAGGTCATTCCACAAGCAGACATCCTCAGAGCCAAAGGAGGTTTTCTCGGTATTACAACATCCTTAACTGACATATGGAGGCAATTTAAATCATGGGCTACTACAGAGATTCACAAGGGATCTGAATATAAGCAACATTAACTGTTTGCAAGTTTATGTCACTTTTTTCACTACCACTGTGAATGCTGAATATGTCTGTATAATAAATGACATGAAAGCTTAGAACTTGTGTGTTATTGGCTTGAGCTCATTGTGTATATCAGTACTTGTGACTTAGATGAAGATCAGATCACTTTTTATGACCAATTCATGCAGAAAACCACAAAATTCCAAGGGGTTCGCATACTTTATTTTGACTATAATCTATAAAAGGAATAATAGTTAAAAAAAAAAAAAACTTGGCTAGCTTAGCTTTTTTTGCCTATGACAGAATAAAAATGCTTCAGCGAAAAACTCCCTGCACCATAATGTACAGAACTGAAAATTAAAAAAGCCTGATCTTAATCCAGCTAACTAGCAATGTAGGAATTGCATGTGCATAACATGCGATGTTGGTATTAATATCACACATCCCTGAACCCTATAATATACTACAGTTATTTTTTGAAATTTTTCAGTTATTTTATTACAGTTATTATTATTATTTTTTTTTATTCAGTATAAAATACCCCACCTCGCGTTGTGATGTTGTTTAGTGCTGGTACCACTTTTTATGCCAGAGGAAAACCAACACCTTGAAGTGCCATACATTTCGTACTTTCTCAAAGTACGAAAAGTACAGTACCTGGTGCGGTGGAAGAGTGACCGAAAACACTGCAACACTAGGTCTAGTACCACTGTGAACCTTGTCTCTTTGTGGAGAATTACTGTTTTTTTTGGACGACTACAGCAAAACAGCTACTTACAGCTACTGTTGTGTATTCTTTCGTCCAAACCAATCAGGAGTTAGGACCCACTTGTGTAGATCTTCAGATCCGGTTTTTAATTTGCAACCACAAAGTTACACTTAAGGCTGGACATCCTGCATGAGTGTGTCCCATGTATTTTATTACTTGGCTCCTGAGGATGCATAATTGTGGTGCAACTGTCCTTGGACAGTTTGTTTTATATGACAAAAGGCTTCGGTGTCTCCTCGTGATTCCAAACAGGAGCACAAGTGGCTGCCTTCCACGGTTATACGTTATATTGTATATACTGTTATTAATGGCACACAAGGTTGTAATCATCAGATGTCATAAGATATAGTGGGGGCCAATACAATGCTCAGATGCATGCTTATATGGATAATATGACGTAACGCAGTAGCATATGGAAGATATTCCTCTACAGGCTACATTAAATCAATGTTTTCTAAGGTTACATTTTCTCTACGTATTACATGGCTAGTACTTACTGGGAAGTATGGATTATGAAGCTAAACTTTGTACTTCTCTCAGTGTAGATCACTAGATGTCTATTTTTATCACAAATGAGCTAAATACATGAACTCTGCTACATAAGAACAAACTACATCATTACATATATATTTAACAGTACAAAAACTAACTATTGCTGTAACTATACATTTCTTGTGTGCCTCAGTGACATTATTTTTCAGTTTACTACACAATGAAACACGTGACTACACTGACACAGGCAGAACCAAAATTCACATGTAGATAGATATTCAGCAGAAAAACACATTATGCTAATTGTTGCCATGAGCTAGTCATAGCTAAAGCTGGTTACAGTCAGTCATAATCAGCAGCTTGGGGACATCTTGGTTTGCCAATAAATTACAGCAATACTGTAGCTGTAAGTTGTTAGATGTAACAATGCTTGTGCTACAACTATATAATTATATGCTTGGTGGGAAAAGGAGTGTAGGTGGCAGGTTCACCATGATGTCCTGAAGGTCCTTGAGACTAGCAGATCTGGATGCCCAAACCTAAGACACTATGAAATGGGTTAAAAGGGAGCATCATCTTTACTTTGTTAAAGCTAGTTTCTTTCTTTGATGGACAGAGAACAAAACATAGAAAGGACAAAGGGATGACAATGCAGAAATGAACATATAAAGCATGCAAGTATCTGGCCCACAGAGATGGAACTGACTACGAGAAAAATGGATTTAGAAGAGTTTGCTATAAGGCTAGAGAGATCACTTATGCATGTATTCTTAGTACCAAGTGAATAGCCTATGTAGAGTTGATATAAAAAGTATACACACCCGTGTTAAATGCCAAGTTTTTGTGATGTAAAAATTACCATAAATCATTTCAAAACCTTTCCCACCGTTAATGTGACGTATAACCTGTACAATTCAATTGAAAAAATGTATACAAATATATACATTCAATAAGCTGGTTGCATAAGTGTGCACACCCTAAACTAAACCTCTGTTGAAGCACCTTTTGATTTAATTATAGCATTCAGTCATTTTGGGTACATACCTGCCATCAGCTAAAGTGACTGATTAACTCTAAAAAAAAAGGTCAACTATCCTGGAGGGATTTTCCTGACGTTTACTCAGTTGCATCCTACAGTAAAAGCCGTGGTTCACAGAGAGATTACAATGTATCAAAGATACATTTTTGTGGTTTTACTTATGATTTATATTGAATATTTAGATATACCATGGAACAGTGGAGACAGTCAAGAAGTGGAGATGCGGGACAACAGTGATGTTACCAAGAACTGGACGTCTTTTCATCAAATGTGGTGGGACAAGTTGTCAGAGTGCCTGCAAAGAGGCCTACAGTAACACTGAAGGAGGTGCAGGAATTTCAGGCAAGTAATGGATGTGTACATGTGACAACAATCTCCCATATTTGCCATATGTCTGGGGTATGGGGTAGGGTTGCAAAATGGAAGCCTTTTCTTCAAAAAAAAAAAAAAAAAAAACATCCAGGCCCAGCTAAATTCTGCAAAAACTTAGATCAAGTCTCCCAAAAGCATGCGGAAAATGTATTATGAACTGATGATACCTAGGCTGAATTTTTTAGCCACAGTCCCAAAAGGTATGTTTGGCACAAAAACAACACTGTGCATCACCAAAAGAACACCAAACCAGTGAAGCATGGTGTTGGCAGCATCATGCTTTGGGGTTGTTTTTCAAAAAAGTATTAGTTTAAGGGTGTGTCCAGCTTATTATTGGAAACAGATTTGTGTTTCCAATTGAATTGTTCAGGCTTTATGTCATATTAAAGGCAGGAAACATTTTGAAATTACTTATTGTGGTCTCATTTTTTACACCAGAACAACCTGGCATTTCATTAGGGGTGTGTACATTTTTATACATACTGTATTACAGAACCCTCCACAATTATTGGCACCCTTTGTAAAGATTTGTAAAAAGGGTTAGAAAAAAAATCCACCTTTTGGTGAAGCAGCTTCGTGTCACACTGAAAAACTGAGAAAAATCCGACCTTTCATTAACAAATTTATTCCAAGAAAAAAAAAATAATTCTTTAACAAAAACACGTGTGCCATGATTATTGGCACCCCTTCTTTCAATACTCTGTACAACCTCCTTTTGCCAGTATAACAGCACTGAGTCTTACGAAAAAATTTTATATGGTTGGAGAATACCAAGCAGGGCATCTGAGTCCATTCCTCTTTACAGAATCTCTCCAGATCATCCAGGGTCCTAAGCCATCTCTTGGGGTTTTTTTTTTTTTTTCTCCTTCCCCCAACATTACTTTTAATGTTAATGTTAACACGCTGGGGGCAGCGTGTGGCTCAGCGGGCTAAGCCTGTGTGCCTGCAATCAGAAGGTTGTCGGTTCAAACCCAGCCTCAGCATCTCTGTGGCTCCTTGAGTAAGGCCCTTAATGCCCCAACAGGTGGCTGCCCTTTTTTTCTACAAAGAGCAAGTTGAGGGAGGCATAAAAAGAATTTCCCCATGGGGATTAATTAAAGTATCTATTATTATTAAAAAAGGGCTCTGGTATCAGATTGTTACTCATATCGGGTGATACCTTCTTCAGGTATCAGGATCATATCAGCACTGAAAAGGTGGGATCGGTGCACCACTAAGGATTAATATTAAATTAAAAAGAGTTCTTGTATTTGAATCGGTATTGGCAGTTGTGCATCTGAATCAGATCGGAACTGAAAAAATGTCCTTACGTTTGGGAAGGTGACAGATTTAATGACAAACACTTTCAGAAAAAAGGATTCCGTGCCAAACATTAGTTACGACACTTACAATTAACATAAATATATGAATACACATACAAATTTGCACCATTTAAAGACACATGCAGTGTGGCTGCTGACTAACCCCACACCGTCACATTGTGTGGAACAGTACATTATGTATGTTTCTAGTAGCCAGGTACTAAACTAAAATATAACCAAATAGATTTACATCTTTAAAATAAACTAGATTTCAAATGGAGAAAAAAAAAATTGATAATTATAATTAACCCTTTATTGTCCCTCATTCCAATTCCAAAATTGACATGCAATGTGTCTAATTGTAAACCAGTTTAAACCTAGATTTACTAACCCTAGATTAAGTCTAAACCAGGATTAATTTAATCCATGCTGTTGCAACCCAGCCTAAGAGTTAACTAGCCATCCAGCGAGAATGTGCAATATTAAAACACAGATTTCTGAAAAACGTTAACTGTGTAAGACTTCCTTGCTCCAACATCGTGACAGAGTGTGAAACTGGCTGTACAGAGAGGCGAGCAAGTGGGTGTTGTGCAGACGTGAGCATGTTAGAAGGGTCAAGCAAGCAAGTCAGCATCATTTAGAGAGAAGTGCGTAAAAAGGATCCAGAGAGCACGCAAGCATTGCGCAGATGCAAGCACGCAGAGACAGTCCAGCAAGAGCATATTAGGCTGGCATGTTCCAAGACTAAAGGCTGATTCACACTCCTCCACACAAGCGCAACACTCATGTATCCATTCTGCATGTGTACACGGAAATGTTCATAGTTCTCCTGTCAAGCCATGAAATTTGCACATGCGCAAAACGTGTTGTATTATTATTAATATAAATTATTCTGATATTCCCTGAACACGTACCACAGAGAAACAATTCAAAGCAAGTCTGCACACACATGCACAAGCATTTACGTGTAACAGTTTTATTACCTTGTAAATAGTCTAGGTTTGCAAACTATCCCAATGCTCATCAAAAGCATCCATGTTGGTGTTTAAAGTGGACGCTAGCAAATCGATCATGCGCAGTTTGACCAGAGCCTCCATATAGACACAAATTTAGTGTGCAGCACGCATTCATGCATGGAGACGCGCAATGACGTCAAACACATCACAGAAGTTTGTGCAGAGACACCTGCTAGTACACGTGTGGAAAGGTATCAGCCTTATGGATTTAAATGCCATAAGCGCGTGTTGTGCAGACAACAACGCGTGCAAGGTTTTTATGTGCATGGGTTTTCAGACTCATTAAACATCATAAGTTTGGGCTTGTGTTGTTGTGCGCTCAAGGGAACAAATGCATCGCCTCGCTTCAACATTCATGTCGCAAAATTTATACCAGTGTTATCATGGACAGCATGATATGGCACAGCCCCAGTGCAAATCTAGTTACATTTCAAGCAAAAGTACCCAAGTTTTGAAAGAGGGAATATCCTTGAAATACACAAGCTGCAAGTTTGCTAGCCAATATGTTTTATTCAGCAGACATTTTTGTTCAGAAAGTGAGTGCAGAGAAGTGAAAGGTTTATTCCAATCAGAAAGTTTAATAACCAGCATTATATATAGCCAATGTGCAGAACAGGCACTTTGTCGGTTAAGAACATCCAACTCACAGATAACATACTTACAAACTGCCTTAAATTACTTAAAAATTTGAGTTAAATACAATGGTTTGTAATAACGAACACACACACACTACTTGATACTCGTGAAAACATTGCGTGGCTTCTGCAGTTATGTACTGTATTATTTTTCCGATTTACCTACAAATTCCACTTAAAGACAGACTCAAGGAATGGATGTAGTTCGTAACCCGGGGACAGCCTGTTGTTCAAAACCATATAAATAAGTATTGTAAAGATGCATCCAACTAGGCTAAACTCTAGAAGAGCAGTTTTACCATTTTAGCGCAGACTAAAGTTCACATTAGTTTAACATCATTAAAATCTTCAGGTCAGAAACATACTACTTATAGTACTTACAGCGGTTCACTACACAGAAATTCCTTTGATTTAGCTTTGATTTTAGGTATCAGGCATGTGTCTGTGACTTCTATATCTTAAGTTATAAGGTAATTATTCCCAAAGAGGGAAGAAATGGCCCCCTGCAATGGGGCCCTGCAGTGGGCCCCTGGTTCACTCCATAGGGTTAAGTCTTAGAAAACAATTACATGGGTTCCCTTCTTGCAAATAACACTCAAATACATGTTAAAAAGAGTTTGGATATTTAGATGCATGCTGAAATGTTGCTGCCATGTTGTCTAGCGTAATACAATTAGAAACTCTAATTTCACCATTTTATATCGCCCGTTAAATTAATGCAGTAAGAGAATTAATAATTAATGTAACAAAATTCAGATTATGAACAGAAAGAAACTATTCTATTAAAAACCATAAAGTATAGTGAAAACAAGCATGCCATGGTTCAAGCACATCCCAGGTTTAAAAAAGACAAACCCCTCCAACACAAATCACATTTAAGGCTAAGTGCATTGGTCAGTTCTGCATTTTCAATACAAATGTGTAACCACTTCCTGAAATTAAAAATTTGAATGTTCACTCAATGCAAAGCAAAAGAATATAAGAAGTGCTCGAAGAAATAAGGAGGTGGCACAATTTAGACCATGAATATACAGACTGACCTTTCTGCAAGTCATTGAGAACTTCCAATATATGATTTTACAAATATCATACACTGGACGATTAAATTACTAAAGTTCTGCAATCTCTCAAAATTGGACGTGTTTCCACAATTCTGGACACTAGTGTACAGCTAATCTGTGCTGCTACACAGGTTCTGATTCACTCCATCTGCTCATTGCCCTTTCAGTACACAGTGGAATATGATTTAAGACTGTACGTGTACCATGATATGCATGCATGACCTCAGCACATAGAAAGCTAGTAACAGGTTAACAGAGGAACACATTCCAGAATTCTCACCTATCCAATATTTATTACCAATAAATGTTTCTACACCAGACCTCTAACCTATAAAGTCCTAGTTACTCAACCACTTTTTCATAAAAAAAAGGTTTAATTTTTACAATATTGTTTTACTGTTTTACAGCTTTGCCTTTAGTGTTATAACAGTGATACTGTTTTGTGAAGGGATTATTATGCAAAACAAATTTAAGCAAATGCAGTGCTTTAGGATAAATAGGTTAGTTTAGTGCCACACTGAAGCTGTAAGGCAATTCAAATTTTGGCTTATGCTAGTTTGAATATTTCCCAAGGGAACACGATTTTTACTGGGAGCCTTTTTTACGTTTCATGTCTTTCATTTATTAATTTTTATGCTCAGTCTGTGGAACTTGTCAGTTTTTCATTTTTGAATGTATGAACTTACGGAGGCATTTGAAAACTACGTTATTACTGTATTGGGAGCATCAATACTTTCAGACGGCCGACGAGAAGGTTAATTGGAGCAGCCTCCTCTATTGTTAAAACGCCAGAAAAAGTCATCTTGATTCTGCAAAAGTGATTAACCGACCCCAAACCCCCCCCCCCCCCA
>JAODJW010000019.1:7996414-8013874 GCA_026777045.1 Hyperopisus bebe
CCCTCCATCCATCCATCCCTCCATCCATCCATCCCTCCATCCATCCATCCATCCATCCATCCATCCATCCATCCATCCATGAACAGCTTATACTGGTCAGGGTCTCAGAAGCCTGGGGGGGGGGCTTCCTCCCCAGATGGGCATGCAAATTCCACACACGCGGAATCGGCACCTCCAGACCTGGAGACTTGAGGCAAAAATGCTACTCGCTGTGCTGCAACAAATCAACACTTATAATTCACAGATCACCTCTAAATGCCTGCTTATGTTGCAGCGTTATAGAAGAAGAAAAAACAAAAGTAACTGAATAACCGAAAGATACTGAGAAAGAGAATATTTCCAAGAACCCCTACAGAGGGCCCACAAATTAATTTATTCATTAAGTTTGGTCATCTTTTAGAATTTAAATGACAGGTTACAGAAAGTAAAAATCTGAAATTCAATATTCCTCAGCTAAGTCACTTTTAATGAAAAAAAGACGTTTTGAACAGTGTGATCCACATTACAGAACAAATTTACAAACGGTTCAGCAGTTTCCCTCATTCACGAAGAACTGTGCGATGCTCCAAAGAAATGCACCTATACAGTATGTTGTTCTATGAGGAAACAAGACCTTTCTTGTGCCTTTGAAGGCATTCCCTAACAGCATCTATGATTGTCGATACTTCTGCCATGGCTCCTTTACCTGGAAAGAGAAAACACACATTTAGATGGATAGTTTTACAATAAACATTATGGGATGGGAGGCCACCCCAAGGCACAGCACACAGTCACAAACAATTTGGCCAGTTTAAAAATGCCAATTCACCTAAGTGCGTGCAGGAGGAAATCAGACTTCCTGCAGCAAACCCACACAACATGAAAATAGGGTTTAGAGCAGTTCTCCGTCCTTATTTCACTACACTGACAGTAATGTGTAGTGAAACTCGGCAATGGAATTGGGTGAAATGCTACATTCTTTTCTCATTAAGGAGGCAGTGGGAAGATGCTTAAAACTATTAAAACTATGAACTATCTGCAGCTTGTGTTTGCAAATGGGGGGGGGGATGACTGTGGGGACCTGTCAATCATTATGAAGGAAAACCATACAAGCTCCGCCCATTATGACATCAAAACCAGCTAAGCTCTGTCGATACTGTCCCGCAACCTCTCTGATTTTTGATATATTGGTTAAGATATCAGAATCAGCCAATATGTATTAAAAACCAAAATACTGCTATTAGTGTCAATTTTGTCCGATATTGAAACCTAATCAATATTTAAAGTTAGCAGCCCTAGATCTAAAGACATGGCAGCTGAAATAATGGAGACTTTAATGAATGATCTGTCACTTTCCATAGTGGAGGACGAGGGATGTTGTTGGGTTATTTGCCACAAGTCATCGCAGAGTACTGGCCAGCGACATGTTTATGATTCACTACTAAATGTGTCCCACAGGTGGACCTTTCCACAGAATAAAAATCGATGTGTTCACCAATTCCATATGTATCGCAATTTTTAAACCAATTTTGCTGAAGAGCATTTCAGGTCTGCATTTAAAGAAAACCTGTGGTGTGAAAAGTGTTGCGACTTGCAATGAGAGCGCAAGACACGGGGAGAGGTGAAACCCAAGGGAGGAGTTTAAAAAAAGGTGTAAATAGTGCAATTTGTTTAGGAACTGTTCTTAGAGCATTTTTCCACTGCAGCAGGTACCATACTTTTGGTCCTTTAAGAAAGTACCAAAAGTGCAGTATTTCAAAGTGTTGATTTCCCACTGGTGTAAAAACTAGTACCGGCACCGAATGACATCACAATGTGAGGGAGGGTATTTTGTACTGAATTCAAAAAATGGCTGTAGCATATTATAGGCCTGGATGATGTGCGATATCAATACCAACAATGCATGTTATGTACATGCAATTCAAACGTTGCTAGTCAGCTAGATTAAGATGGGGCTTTTTCTTAGTTTCAATTCCATATGGACATTATAGCGCACGTAACGCAGTTTAAGTTCCATTAAAACATTTTTACTCTGTCACAGAAAAAAAAACTCAGTTAGCTTCGTAATTTTAATTATTATTCCTTTTGTAGATTATCTAGGCTTAATACTGTATATGTTTAGAAATCTGTTTAAAGTGTACCTATGCTGCTTAAGCATGAGCGTTGCATGCATACTCCGAGACAATCATTTTCATCTTTGCTGTTAAAATCGCTCCTAGACAGGTTTGTGAGAAATTCATGAACTCCTTTTTGCTTTATAGTACCCCAATATTTATTGCAAAACTCACATTGATATACGTACAACAAAATCACAGCATATTAAACAAAATACTTTTTAATTTTCTTGTCATGCAATTCTGATCTTTTTGTTGTGTAATTCTGTTCTTACGATCAGATCGCAAGTATTTTTTTTACTTCGTTTAGGCCTATCATTGTTTTTTGAGTTCGTAGCTATTTTCAAGGCAGCGTTTGTATTGTTTTTCAGAGGCAGGCTATTTACATAAACAAATTGACAAAGGAAGCATTTCAAGTCCCACTCCAACGTACCAAAGTACCAAAAAAGTACCCCAGCTGGTTTGGCACTTTTGGTACTGGTACTCAACCAAAAGTCAATGGAAAAGGGGAAGTACCCAAAGTACTGTATCAAAAATACAGTACTTGCTAAGGTGGAAACCTCAAGAAAGAGGTTCAGAGAAAGTTTGCATTACACACATATGTGGTTAGTTGTGGTTTAAACTCTCTGCACATGCTTACTCATTCATGATATCACTGTGCCAAACCCGTCCCTTAAAGACAGGCTGTGTCCGACTGGGCAAATATATTAACAGTACCAAATGTGAACCAGATCATTTCAGTAACCCATGTTTAAATTGATTATATTTTTCAGAAGGACAAACCAAGAAATGATTGACGGACTAATCATACAGGGACAGGGAGCACCTGAAACCCCAAAAGGAAAGAAACAATGGTGGAGACATACAGGAGCGGGGAATACCCAAACCCGAGAAGGGAAAACATAATGTGGCGACCGGTCAAGAAGAAATGAGGTTGGGGACGTCCCCTTTGACGAAAATCTCGATAAGAGATAAAGTGTTTAAGAATCATTGTAAGTTAGCACTAGACACACATCTGCAGTGTGTCCAGCTTGGGTTGTAACCTACATGGATGCAATAAAAACTGAATCTGAAGATCTACACAAGCGAAGTCCTCCTGACTGGCTGAGGGGGAAAGACCACAACACACCCATGACTATTTAGCAAGAAGTACAATGCATTCACTTTGCATGAAAGTTTAATATATGCATTTTATACACATTCTCCGAACTTCTCCAAAAACAACTAAAAATGGGAAAAAAACATGACACGATTAAATTCATCTTGCAAGCCGCAGTTTTAGAATCACTGACCTACACAATGTTCCTGGGAAGTTTGCATGAAGATCCACAGTAAGAAGATTTAATTAGATGGCAAATGATTATGTTTACAGGATGGTGGCCATAAGCTCCATTTTTGCTCTTGGCTGCCCTCTGTCTTACAGTTCCAGTTTTGCTGCCCTCTGTTGTTGCAGTTACAGCTTTGGGGAGATTTTGAATCTGAATCTGCGGTAATAAGATCCACCAAAGAACAAATTTAGTAAACAGAGTAAATGATAAATGGATTCTTCTCTTTGATGTCACTACGTGCCATTGCTTCAATATTGGGGAAATTTGTCTCAAAATTTGAGCAGGTCCAGATATTCACATACAATGTGCCTGCAAACTTTGGAAAAGATTGGGTAAATAGTTTTTAAGTTATTATGCTGAGATGCTATCACTACTGCCAGCAAGTTTGAGTTATCGTCTTACATACCAAAGCGACTGCAGACTGGCGCTAAAGCCTTATGTATTTGCCAAAGTCCAGGGAATACAATTGTGCCTATATCATTGTTGCATGGTTCAAATGAAGCAGCTACCATGGACTACAAACCTATTTAATACGAAGAGAAAAAGTAACCTTGGAAAACAACATTAAGCCAGCTTGTAGCAGAACGTAACATTTTTAGGAGTTTCCGGATGCTGCTGCACCACATCATATTAACTAGATAAGAGACACATAGATTGAATGTAACCTTAGGAAAACAACATTTAATCAATGTACTCTATAGCGAAACATGACCTTTTTAGGAGTTTCTGGGTGCTGCTGCATCATATCAAATCAACTTGACGAGCATTTTATTCGGCCTTATGCTTGGCCCACACATCTCATGGCATCTGATGATTACAACCTGGTATTATTAATAAAAGAAGGATAAATCATACGACAGAACCGGAAGGATGTTACATGGGCTTCTGCTGGGAATCATGGGGAGACACCTAGGCCAAGGACAGCTGCACTATAATTATGCATCATCGGAAGCCAAAGAACGAAATAATTGCACAAAGCGCTAGGAAAATCTCATGGAGACGCAAAACATCTGAGGCCTACTGGGAAAGAGAATAGGGGAGCCTGGGAAAGGAAGCGTCAAGGCTGTGAAACTTCCTATTAAAAAGTATCTGATAAGAAGAGAAAGTGTATGAAAGCTGTGTGTAACGTGGCCTCAGACACACTTCCTCAGGGTGTCTAGTCTTGGTCGTAACTTGGCTGTTGGAATAAAAAATGGATCTGAAGATCTACTCACGTGGCTCCTGACTGATTGGCTGAGTAGAAAAAGCATAGCGCCACAATAATATGGTGTTTCTCTTCAATGTATCTAGCAACAGACTCCATTTTTCTCAGCTTGTGACGCTGCTCTCAAAACAGAAGATGAATGTTTAGGACCAAAAAACATTTATCTAAATCCTATTTGAATCTAAAATCAGAAGCCTGACAACCATTGAAAATTCACTCAAAACAGGAAAGACCCTCATTTTAAGGCAATAGCCTTCAATAAAATAAAACCATTTCAAAATTTAAATAAAACTTTAATTAATAATATTAAAATATTTAAATATATTTAACCAAATAGCATGGTGTTGGACTATGATAAAACTACCCAGAAATGTTCAAACAATTGTTCAAAAGTTAAACACAACACTTCACTGCTACAGTTCTATCTCATGAAGCTGTAACAAAACAAAACTTGCCTTTCCCTTCCACCAGTTTTCCCTGTGATATTCTAAAATGAATGTTCTGATTCTAGCGGTGAATTTTAGTAATGTACAATATGCCTTAAACAGTGCATTTTACTTTTCATTTCAAATAAAACACAGGGTTAGTTCGGCAGGCTTGAGTGAGACTTTAATTCAGAACAAGTCTGCACACACATGCACACTACATGTATGGAACAGTTTTATTATTTTGTAGTCTTTAGGGCAGGGGTCACCAACCTTCACGGGTACTGAGCCATACGAAGGGCTACCAGTTTAAGTTTAGGTCCTAAACTTATCTAAACTTCATGTTTTAAATGCTTTTTTTTTTATATATATATATTGTCATTTTCAAATCTATATAAATGCAAATGTGATTAAAGAAGAATAGCAACAGGATAACATTAAATTTTAGACGTGGCTCACTGGTGAGTTGTGCTATTTTTAGAACAGGTCTGCGGGCAACTCATGTGGTCCTTGGGGGCATCCTGGTGCCCGCGGGCACCATGTTGGTGAGCCCTGCTTTAGGGATTGCAAACTACCAGAACGCTTTTGATAACGGCAAATGTATAAATTAGCGACAAGACACACTGCGTGAGCGTAAGTCACAAAGAGTGTCAGTCACGCCAGATGCGTGAGAGCTGGCAACCACAAAAACATGCTTTTTGTTTCACCAGAGTTGATTTGTATAAAAATATAACATTCATTTATACAGCTGTTAAAAAAACATAAACCGACGAACACAAAATGACCAGTAAACTACGTCTATTTATCCAACGTTTTATAAAACACTGCGTTTGAAAACTTTGCAGCTTTATGATTTCACGGCAGAACAGCCACTCTGTTGGGAACCTTATGGCTTTTTGGTTTAGGGTGTTAAATTTGCTGCTGTTATTAACACCAATGTAACATTAGCACAAACGAAAGGGCTGCATAAGCCAAAGTACGTCTTGCTTGGAGGAGTTTGGCCTTCACTGGTATGTGAAACAGACGGTTCTTCTCTTAACTGGGTAGTTGTACAGTTTACAGTGCACCTTATGTGAAGTCAGCGGCACATTTATATGCTGATTTACCAAATATGTTTTACTTTTTAAGTTCAATACAAAGTAACATTAACACATTTAACTGATGTAGAAATTATGCAGATAATGATGTGGATCAAGGAACCAAAGTACAGTACATGTGTTCAGGGGTGGATCTAACAGGTGGCTAGATGAAAATACGTAGCCACCCCTATTGCCAACCCACATCAAAATAATAAAAACAAAACATGGATTATTTTCTCTTCTTATTTTCTAAGTGGAACCATAGAATGTGTGTGGCATGACCACCCCCACAAATATAACTGTCCCTGCAACTGTTTTCTGCAGGCATCACAGCAGTGCTTCTAGTTTATGGTTACAATGAGTGACCAGTAACAAGTAACAGAAATTACTTTCATCCCTGGAGTGAAATTGGTTAGTTTAGTAGTTAGCCCCTCAGATACACCTTCAGCAATTAGCCTGCAGTTAGTGCTTTTATTACCACTACTAAAAACATTACCCAACGTTCCTTTCACTCCATGTAAACAGACTTATTCTGCCAGTACCTCTGCTGAGAAGCTAATTAGTAGGCTTTACTAGGACAGTGCATTTTGCTTCGGCGATATTCCAGCAGAAGACGTTCTTTTGTGAATAATGCTCTTGTCGTGCTTCTGTGAATGACTAAGCAATTGCAGTGTTTATACAGGAGCTTTGAAAACAGAAACACATTCAGTTATTGTGAATACAAACAAAATCCACTCACTCTGGAGCAGCAGTAAAGTAAAATGAAGAATTACTGTCTGGAAATCCCCAAAGACCAGGCTGAGAAACACTGTTATAGTACACAGAACACTCAGTAGAGTAGATTCTTACACCTACTTCCCACCCCACCCGCCACTCACAAGGTATTTTCATGTGTGCTAGCACTTGGCAACACATACGTGTCAGTATCATGAATACTAAAACAATACAATTATTCTTGTAAATGGCAGGGCGCATGGGGTTAATCTTTATTTATTTATTTATTTATGTATTTAGAGATCTTTAGCCATTCTGCTCCAAAGGTTGAACCAAGTGGCACAGGAGCACAGTACACAAGCATAAAGAAAGAGCACTAACAGAAGTTCACTAATCCATTCTTATAGATTATGAAAGTATCGAGCCATTAAACCCCAGTGCAGGAAGTTCTCATAAAAGGTGCTTTTCCACTGTACTAGGTACTGAACTTTTGGTGCTTCAAGGAAGTACAGTACTTCAAGGTGTTGGTTTTTCACTGCCATAAAAACTGGTATCGCCACTAAATGACATCTAAATGACAACTCAAGATGGGGTATTTTGTACCGAATTCAAAAAATGACTGTAGCATATTATAGGGCTGGACGATGTGCGATATAAATAGCAACATCGCATGTTATGCACATGCAATTCTCACATTGCTAGTCAGCTAGATTAAGAGTTGGCTTTTTCTCACCCTGAATTCGGAACAGACATTATTGCGCAGGGAGTTTTAGTTTCGGTAAAACATTTTTTTTTTTACTGTCTCATAGGGGAAAAAAAATCTATTTTTATGATTATCTCTTTTCAAGATTGTGTAGCATATACTTAATAATCTGTTTAAAGTTTTCATCTGCTGCTTTGCATAAGTGATGCTTCATACGTTTTCTGAAAAATTTATGTTGAACTGCTTTTTTGCTTTATCAATGCCCCAACGTTTTTTACAATCATAACCAATTGACAAAGAAAGCATTTCATGTGCCACACCAAATCACCAAAAATGTACCCCACTTGGACTGGGACCTGTGGTACTGGAAATATTGATACTGGTACTGGACCAGAAGTCAAGGGAAAGTACTGAAAGGCCCACAGCAGAAGTACGGTACCTACTGTGATGGAAAAGCATCTGAAGAAGATTCTAGCTTGGAACCTTCCATTACATAAACATCACCTTCTATGATTGTTACAGGCATCCATTAATCGAGTGAAAGACGACATTTATACACGTCTGACATAGACAAAATTCAGCTGAGGCTGTGTAAGAAAAGCAGAGGACATTTGGGTCACTAATCTCGAAGCAAAAAATGTGTCCTTGATATTTTGAGGTGAGAAAACAGTAGAGAGATACTTGCAGCTGCAAGATTTATTTATTTTTTTTTGCAGTCAGTCCACTGAGTTCGTGTAAGTTTTGCCACGTTGTTTTGGTCTGTATTGGGTCGTTTGGCTAGGCACACTTGCTTCATAGTGGTTTTTTTTTTTAAGTCAAATTCGATTACTTTTAGTAACCATAACACGAACATGGGTAGTAGAAAGGGAAGGGTGAAAAGCTTCAGGCTTTGTTAATTTTCAAATGATTCAGGCAGTTCTCTGCATGAACAAAAGGGAAAAAATATCTAAAAAAGAGATAAACAGCGGCTCCCCCCCTTTATCAGCTGCCTGAACGACATCCAGAGGCTTAAACATCCAATATGGAGATGGCCCTCATCTCTCATGTCTGACCAAACTGACTTATTTTCAATGGCTGTGTGAGGTTCAAACCCTTCGTATCACTAATGACTTTCACACAAGTCTTGCATGCAGATCTTCAGTGAAACTTGAAATGAAAGATACTAACTAGGATAGTTTGCCCATTACCTAAAGGATGGGAAATTTCTTAGTGTCAATTTCATTTCCTGTCTTTATTGTATCTGAATGTGCACACATATAAATTAGATGCTGTTGGAAGGACAACAGCCAGTATATTTATATGCACAGCTAAGTCGGGCTACAGTTATAGTACCATTTAATTGGACTACTGTCCTTGTCCCAGTATGCATGCACAGGAGGGGAATCAATTTACTGACCGAAGTATGTCCAACTACGCTACAATAATGTAGTAAATTTCACCAGCTTTTTGCTGAGATTAACTGTGTTCAGAAAATTACGTGTCTGCAATTGCCGTTTCCATCCTTTGTTGTCACGTAGTATAGTTTGGGGAATTCAAATGTAGATCTTGAGCATTGAACAAATGGGATCAAGTGTTTGACACTGCCCTTCTTTTTGCTATCACTATGTAGTGCTGCTTCAGTTTTGGTGCAATCTGTCTCAAAATTTGAACAGTTCCAGATCTTCCTCCATATATTATGTCTGCAAAGTTCCATCAAATACTTCCTGAGTTATCACACTGACCAGAAAATGTTTTCAGCAATGCCGATCCAGTCCCAAACCATATGTACTCCCTGTCCATGAAATAAATAGCAACATACGAGGCAAAGCATGGCCAAAAACCTTCATGCTGGGCTGGTACCCACCTTCATCCCCACAGACCAGCTTCTTCACGATGCAGGGAACCTCCACGTAGCCGAAGTCCTTCAGCATATCCAGCTGCCGGGCGGTAATGGGGTGCTCCCACATTGCCGTGTTCATGGCGGGGCAGAAAAGCAGCGGACGGCATAGGTCCCAGGCACGCACCACACACGTCTGGCAGCATGTGGAGACAGCGCTCAGTCACAGGCACGTTTCACAGAGCCGAGCCAAACAGCCCAGGGATGGGACCTCACAGCTGAACCTGTGCATGCTCTTACCAGAAGGTTGTCACAGATACCGCCAGCTATTTTGGCCAGAGTGTTGGCGTCCAGAGGAGC
The DNA here is from genome assembly GCA_026777045.1 of Hyperopisus bebe. Classification (NCBI taxonomy): domain Eukaryota; kingdom Metazoa; phylum Chordata; class Actinopteri; order Osteoglossiformes; family Mormyridae; genus Hyperopisus; species Hyperopisus bebe. The sequence goes on from JAODJW010000019.1 coordinate 8,006,137, forward strand.
AATGAGCATCAGGTCGGCCCAGCGGCGCAACTCTATATGCAGCACTGGGTCTGAGCGCTGCGTCCACATCTACGGCAGAACCAGGCACTCAAGTTAAGTTCATACCATTCTGCTGGGGCCCATTCACATCCAGTACCCCTTTAAAACTGGAAAAGATCTGTGCGACCTTGGACATCATGGATACCTGCCACTCGTCCCTGTCGGTGTAGATTCGGACTGGGATCTGCTCAGGCTTGTAGAAATGCGTAGCATGGTCAGTGGTGACCACCTGAACCTCCACCTGGAACAGAGAGCCATCTCATGAGCGCCGCCAACAGTTAAAAAAAAAAGAAAGGCAGGGGCCTGTTTCTTGAAACGTTCTTAACGCTATGTCATTCATAAGTTCTTTTACAAAGAACATACAATGGATGACATAGCGTTAAGAAGGTTTCACAAAACTCACCCCAGGTCTCTTCATGCATGTTAACACCTCCCATTATGTGACACTTTCTGAATCTGAAAATATCTCACTGATTGCAACTGCTTGGAAGACAACCGTCAGTCAAGAACATTCGCCTGCACTTCATCGTTCACCTACTGCAAACTACTCCACCAGGTTAATAGATGTGCAGATTGCAGTAGACAGTTTGTACATCAGGTCGAAGGTCCCAGCCAAATGACTCTGAGCCAGCAATAAAAAACAGGGACAGCATTTGATTCAGTGGGCTAAGCCTCTGTGGCTGTGCCAGGAAGGTCGCCGGTTCAACCCCAGCCTTGCCAGGACAGGCAGGTCTGTGGGCCCTTGAACGAGGCCCTTAACCTCCAACTCCATGGACCCTTTGCTGCCAAGCTTGCTCTCACCCACATGGATGGTAGGCGAAGAGAGAATTTCCCCACATGGATCAATAAAGCATCATTAAAATTAAAATAACATAAAGTTAACCCAAAGCGGGCACACAACCTGCCAATTCCACTGACTGCTTCGAATTTTGTGAACATGCACTAACATCAACACCAGGCTTAAAAACTGAGCTCCCACTCAATTAAAAAGGCTATTAAAATGATCAGGATTACACAAAATCAGAAACATAAATAAAAGCCAGTCAGTGCTACCTTTAAGACCAGCATCAAAAACATTCCGAAAAAAATAGCTTTTAACCTACCAGTACTCCAGGATTGACAAAAGATCTCCCTTGTACAGCACAATGCTGAAAAAACCGCACATTCGAAGCGAACACAATATGCACAAAATATGTAGGCCACTGAGCAAATTGTTGTGAAACAGCTATACCTGCAAACCATTCGAGATACACGACAGCCGAATGGCAACTTGACCTTTAGAGCATCTAGGCATGATGGGTGTACAGTATCAATTACTCAGAAATACCACAGGAAGTAACCCAGACTTGTTAGGTTTGAAAGTTAGTTAAAGAGTTCAGCACTGCGTGGCACATACTTGATAGCACAGGAACTGGTGTCAGGCTCTCTGTTTGGTCTCAGACAAAATCTGCAGCATTGCCTCTCTGTTTTCACTTTAATAACAGAAATAACGTTAAATATCTGATGCATATGAAAACCAGTGCTGGTGTCCATTCGTAGTTGTTGCCTCCATCACCACAGGGATTCTCCTAAAAATCTCTGTCTCAAGTTGTCGCCTTTGAGTCCCCTCCCAGGTAAAAGACACGGCAAACTTTGGATCCTACTCTGATAGACGGAGGCAAGCACAGCCAATGTGGGAAACCAACACAATAGCAAATAGGCACTGAAAAATGCACAAGGCCTTTTCCTGCACGTTCAATTCAGAGTAAAATCCCCCAGACTGCAAAAGGGAAGTGTAAATGACATACACCTATAGAAAAATTAAAAGTACAAATCAGGGACATCCCTGTGAGTTATGGTCACATGCTGAAAGGAGACTAGTGCAAAAAAATGCAGAAGAGAAACAATGTGTTACGTACGACACCAGCAGTGATCAGAAGTGGAATGTTCAGCTTCAGAAACTGAGCCATCAGAAAGGAGTTGTATCTAAGAAACAGTCATAAAAATAAAGTAAGAAAATCAGTCTAATGGGGAACCCAAGGTCTGGTTCTTTTTTTTTTTGGCATTATATGACAGTGGGTGGTATGCTGACTCAGTCGGTGGCACCGTTGCTTCACACAGCCACGGTTGGCGATTCAATTCACACTTCTGCTGTGTGTATGTCAGGGGCTTGCATAACCTTCACATTGTGTGTGAGAGTATATGAGTATAAATATGTGTATATGTGACAGACAGGATGGACCCCTGCCTGGTGCCCTCTAATGCATGAGATAGGCTTCAGGCCTTGTCCAGGATAAACAAAAGATATCAGATACTGTGTTATAAATCTTATTTCTCCTTTTGAGATCAGAAAGGAACTATTTCATCCCACTTTCCACTATTGGAGTCAGTGTATAACAGCATTTTAACTTGTTTAAGTAACTAAATGAATACATTAAAATCATTTACTTTAATGTCTCTATTATCCACTTCCCATTCAAATTGAGCATCATACTGATGATAAACGAAACATATATTTAGTTCTATTACACATCCTTTGAAGTTATGGTACAAATTTACATTTTTATACCCCAATCTGCAGGGTCACACAATCCTATAAGCAGCAGAGTCAGTCAGCTAGTGTATCAGATTCTGAGGGGGTGCCGACTGAGGGGGAAAGCCAATTTTACTTTCCCTCCGGTAGGGGGCAGCGATGGTTGGCTAAGGTGCCACATGGGCTAAGATCGGCTCTGAATGGCTCCTCTGAGCTGTCTCGCCATGTCCGGAAATACCAGCCCTATCACACAGGTAGCTTTTGATGCCTTTCGAGTAATTTTATGGCCCAATCTCAATGTCCAGACTCATAAACTTTGAGGTGCGTTCCTGCCAAGTCCTTGAGGGCTTAGAGCTGTTCCAGTGTCAAATCGTCAACTGTACGAGGGTTCTCTCGCAGACATTCTGAGCCCATTAAGCACATTGTCCATAAATCTGCATTTCTGCAGACATTGTCTTACCCACAGTTCATAGTGTTGACATGAAACAACAACAACAACAAAAACCCAGGGGAAACCAGGTAACATAAACGGTAAACAAATCATTTATTTTAGTTTTTGCTTAAATGCTGTTTTGACAAAACAAAGAGTAAATTGATTATTTGACAATTACCTCTACTCGGTAACGCAACAGCCTGGGACATGTGCCCGTGAAAAAATGCAAGTTTTAAAATAAGTCATAAACCCACAACAGTAAGGAACATGTTGTGGCGTTGTCAAGGTAACGTGCCGTCCCATTGCTATTCACACCATTTCGAGCCTCTCGCACTCAGTCACTTAGCAAGTGACGTCAGTTAATCACAGACGGGTTTGAGCTTAGGGGTTGACATTGGAATGGAGCCTACAGTAAGAAACGGGTCACTTACCTGTTACCTGTAGCTGCAACCTACGTCACTTGGACTGTCTAAAACATAGTCGCACATCCATACTCCGTTATTTCCTGGATTATATTGTGTACTGTGAGTCTTTGCACTTTGTTTGGCAATGTGTTTGTACTTGTGCACTTTATGTACCTCACTGCTGTATGCAGAAGAATCCCCCCTCCACCCGGAATTAACAAAGTATGTCATATATATACATATTACTTTAATCATTCTATTTAAAAAGTGGCGGGGCTGAAGAGGAGCTGTTAATGTGGAACCAAATGGATGTTGGAAGAGTGCAGATAACGGGTCAGCCAGGATATTATTTGGAGGAATCGCACTCACCCCGGGTAATTCAAGGAGCTGCGAGACCAGCAGAGGCAGTTTTAAAGCTGCCACACTGCCTGTTACCCCGACGAGGACGCGGAAAGCTTGTCCGCCAGAGTCAGGCGAGTTGGTTGCATGGGAACCGCGCTGCATGCTTCACCCGCTGACGCGACATCAAAATGAAACAATACAAATTTAAATGGCCATAAACAAAATATATCTTGCCAAAAAGTCTATCATTTTTATCGTAAAAGATCCCAACATGACATAGAATCTGAACAGTTAACCAAATAACCCTCTAAGTTTAAAGGACACACTTCCGCAGACATTTTGGTGCGACTGCAGGTTTAACCAGCGCCTCCTCCGGCCAGGAAGGCGTATTGCACCCCACTGCGCGGGGCGCATTTGGTCCTTTTTTAAAAACTTTTGAATCAAAAGCAAAACCCCTATGGAAAAACCATTCAAGTCACTGATGAAAATGGGGATCAGGCGTAGGCGATTTTACCAGGGGTACAGCACCCCCAACTTGTCAGATGAAAATGTGTGAAGTATGTAAACGTATGATGTTCCTTCAAATTAAATTATATTTTAAAGTTATTTTTGAAATGTTTGAAACAACATGTACTAATTAATTGCAAATCTATTCAGAATTTTTTTAACTGAAAATTATCTGAATTAGACACGATTGAAAGTGGCTCTTTTTTTGATCAACAATGATAACGCAAAATTTACCCTCTCTCACCTTGTTGCACCCCCTGGGAGTGAAGCCTAGAGTCTCCTGTCAACCTACAGAAATTTGAACTTGTGACAGATAATTTGTAGAACAACTTATAATTTTGCTTTGAAAAAAAAATAATTTAAAAACATTAACATTAATAATGAAGGGCCTTGGGTGTTTTAAAACAAGGCTAGTTTAAGTTATTTTATAACACCTTGGGGGGCATTGTGTGATTCTGCTGGTTAAGACTATGTGTGCTGTGATTGGAAGGTTCCCAAATCCAGTGGACAATGGAGTAATCATATCACATGCTCCAGGGACACTGTCTACTCTCTACTTTGATTCTTACAGGTAAGGCAGTATATGTAGCCAGCTAGATAAGATAAGATGAGATAAGATAATCTGTATTGTCATTGCCACTTGACAATGAAACTGAGAAAGTGCAGGCGACTCAATATGAGGCATGAGTAATAAAAGAATATATTGAAAAATATACAAATTGCACTGACTATACAAATTACACTTACTATACATATTGCACTGGATATATAAATTGCACTTATGAATATAAAAATTAACAGTTCTGTTTAGAGTTTAAGGCCATGATTGCTTTTGGATAAAAACTGTTTTTTAGTAAGTTTGTCCTGATTTTCATTGTTCTGTATGTCTTTCCTGGTGGCAAAAGCTGAAAGAGACAGTGTCCGGGATGTGATGAATCATGTGAAATGTCCATAGCTTTTTTCCGGCATGAATGTCAATTTCTGAGGGGGGTGCCGACTTGCCAGCCAATTTCACTTTGCCTCAGAGAGAGGGCGGTAGCGGTGATGCTTGTCTGAGGTGCCACATGGGCTAGGACCGGCCCAGCATACCTCCTCCGAGTTTTCCCACTATGCACGAAATATGTGCCATTAAGTTGCACATACAACTTTTAGACATAAAATTACTCATTTTCAAATGCTGACATTTTATGTGTGTGCTAATTAGAATACTCAGAGGAAGAGAAAATATGTTAAGATGTAATGCTGAAACCATGCAGGATTCAGTGAATTTCCAAAAAAAATGCTATTTTAATCAAGCTCTTTACGCAAACATTAATAGTTGTCACCTACTGGCATATTTCTATTATTTATTGACATGTAAGGATCCAGCAATCAAGAAATATTTTGCAGACTAGCTCTGATGAAAGGTACCACTCAAAAGTTTGGACACGCTAAGCTGCCTACGAAGGAGAATGGTAGCGTCAAATCACATAATCTGGCAAACTGACTTAAACACAGTAGAAATGGTTTTGGAGCAGTTTGACGTGGTGGAAAAGTGGCTCATTGGTGTCCAGCATATATGTGGGACCTCCTTTAAGACAGCTGGAAAAGCATCCCAGGAGGCCACCTCATGAAACTGGCGTAGAGGAGAAAGAGTAGGCCAGTCCCTGGAGCAATTAGGGTTAAGGGCCTCCCTCAAGGGCCCAATAGTGGGATCACTCTGCTGACACAGGGATCTGCCCGGTAATCCCACAGAGCTGCCCCTCCCCCAACAAATTATTATTTTTTTCATTTAATATTTCTTTGGTCTGTGCACAGCTCCACATGTGTTGTTTTATGGTTTAGATGTCCTTATAATTATTCTATGTAATGTATAGAATAGTATAAATAAACCTTTCTGTGGGTACATGGAGTGGATTCTTGAGCAAATCAGGCCTGCACTTTCACTTGAAGCACAAATGGCCAATATTAGTTTGGTCATACTCTGAGAATATCTGGTGCTGTGAAGAATTCTCTAATGCTTGGAAAAAGTGATGATAAAACAGCAAAAAGACAACCGGCATAAAGGTGTATGGACTCCCCAGTTTGGTCATTGTAGCTGCATTAGTGTTGGTGCAGTGAATGCTAGTTTGCATGGTCTCCTGGAATTCATGCGGCTTTGATTCTGCATGAAATGGATTGGTGTTTGTAATTAGCCAGTTGTAAGCATGTCTCTGCAACTGACGGGCATCCTGTTCAGACTGTTCTTCTACATTGTGCCCTGTACTTCCTGGAATAAACTCCAGGCTCCTCAAGACCCTCTAATAGGATAAGTGATTATGGAAAATGGCTGATTTGTTATAATGTTCTCGGCTGAATACATTAATGAAACGTGTCAAGAGTGAAAAGATCAATGAACTTGGCCACTGAAGTGGAACAGTAGTACATCTAACTTATCACATGACAGCTAATACTGGAGGATAGGAAAAAAAACACAGGCTGGTCAACATGGGGTAGCTGTCCAGTGCTGAACTTGTGAGTCAGTTATCACACAGCAAATCGGCAAGCCCACCCTGTTAGGGAACACATTGGGGGTATATTAGTGAGAATATAAGTTACCCTATTTCCATCACCTCTATTATAGAGCTGCATGGGCTCACTCATTTGTATATGCTTGGTCTTTTTTTGTATATGCTTAGCAACAAATCAAATTGCTGTGAAATAATGATTTATTAAAACCACAGCATGGAAGCCCAGCTAAAATTGTGCTATTTTGAAAGAACACTGTCTTCTATAGCTGATTCATAGATAGATAGATAGATAGATAGATACATACATACATACATACATACATACATACTTACTTACTTTATTAATCCCGAATGAAATTTAGGGCTGGATAGGCTGCTACTCATGGCAGCATGGGAAGTATGCGATTAGTACTTACCTAGTACTTACCTAAACCCATCAGGCTGCAGAAAAATCAATGAAAGACGATTCGGACCTTATTACCTTTTCCCTTTGTTCAGGGGTTTAGTGTTTTTGCACCTTTCACCAGGTTACGAATGCTTGTGCACTTGACTTTGATAGAAATTGTTTCAAAACAGCCTCAGAAGCTAGCAGAGGCGGTGATTTTTGATAGCATGCCTTTGTGGAGTTTAGCGACAACAACCCTGTTTCCAAAAATGTTGCGACACTGTAAAATGTCAATAAAAATAGAATGCAAATCATATACACCTATATTTAATTGTAAATAGAACAAAGACAATGTATTAAATGTCAAAACTGAGAAATGTTATTGTTTTATGACAAACATATGCTCAGTTTGACTTTGATGCCTGCAACACATATCCTTCTCCTTTTTGTCCCAGAGGACACGGCATCCATGATTTCCAAAAGCAGCTTGAAATTTTGATTCATCAGACCACAGGACAGCTGTCCATTTTCCCTCAGTCCATCTTAAATGAGCTCAGGCCCAGAGAAGTTGGTGGGGTTCCATGATCATGTTTAGATATGGTTTCTTCTTTGCATGGCAGTTCCATC
>JAODJW010000019.1:8038313-8051379 GCA_026777045.1 Hyperopisus bebe
GGGAGAACATGCAAACTCCACACACGTAACCCAGGCGGAGACTCGAACCCGGGTCCCAGAGGTGTGAGGCAACAGTGCCAACCACTGCACCACCATGCCGCCCCTAATATAATTCCTCCCCCCCAAAATAATCATAATGTATTGATGAATGGGTGGGGACCTCAATCCCCTCAATAATCAACCCAAAGTTTTGCCCTTGAGTGCAAGTGTGTACATGTATGTGACCTGGCATCTTATCCAGCGTGTACCTCAGCCTTGTTCCTTGGGCTGCTCTTTATCAAGTTATACATTAAAGTAGAAGAAAATCAAGAAGACATTAGTAGGTGGAACTATTCATAGAATATGTTCTCCCTTGATAGGGAATACGGTTTTACCATCATAAAATGAATTTAAGAAAAAAAGAAGAAAATAATACAATACGTTAGCATTACACATTATCAGTAGCAGTGTGAAAATACAAAAGCGCATTTTACCAACATTCATGTTGAGACTGAACATTACCGTATAGCTCATCCTCCCCTTTTTAGTGTCCGTGCATTTAACCCACCGTGCTCCCTGACATTCACGTTTATATTAAACACTTCACTCTCAAGCCGCTGTACAAACACCTTTCACACGTCTGTGTCACCAATCTACTCAGGCACAGCGTTCAACCATCAAGTCTTCTCACCTTCAGCCTGTTCAGCTGGTCTTGCAACATAACTTTGATCTTCAAAAGGGTCTCCTCTTCCTTCCTCAACTCCTGCAAACGGCTCAACATGATCCCAATATACCGTTTTCTTGCACACTGCAAAAAAGGGAGGGATAGGCTGTTTTCTTAACTAACCCATAGAATGCAGACTACAGTGAAAACAACTCTTAATCGAATCCCACTGCCTTCCTTCAGCAGTGCACTTTGAATTAAAGAATCTTCCGCAGTTTCTAATAGACAATCCCGGCTCCTTCAGTGCGCCGCCGCGGGAGGTGCGCAGGCCCGGGCGGAAACCGTGCGCCGCAACTATCGTTCCGAGGCCAAACAAAACATCCTCTTGTATACATATTTAACTTATTAATTGTAATAAACACATGCACTGGAAATATACAAGTACGGAGTAATTAAATTTGGCATTCCCCAACGACCTTTGGTGAAAATCTGTTTTGTTACTAAAAACATTTAAAAAATCATATTTTAGGCATACTGAAAGCTAGCATAATATAATATAATTGAAAGAAAACGAAAACAAGCGTGGATATGTTAAGACCTTACCCACAGGAGGTGGATTGCTGTATATGTAATACGAGACAGATAGGTTTACCATACACACTTAAACTTATTCTATATAAATGAACCCTTCCTTTGTAGTCCGTCTCATATCATAATTTGTCGTATTCTTACGTATCGGTACACGCATCCCTCATTTCTTAATTAAAATATTTCAAACAAGCCACCCACTTTCTCCACACTACGGAAGAGACTGAATCGTAGCGATCTGCTTAACTAGCCAGTCACCGTATATCATGCCTAATACCGGCCACTCTGGGATGTGCATTGATGCCCCAATGAAACCGCGAATGACGACTCCTGCTGGTCAAAGCCTATTACCGGTTACCTGAACGCCTTTTAAATTCTGCTCAGGATGCTGAGTGTGCTGTACGCCACGGTGGGATTAGGTACCGATATAAATCAGTCAGTTCGTGACAACAAAGGAGAAAATACCAGTAGATAAGACGGTGGGCTGATATAAGATATACATCAGCCAGCGGAAGATGCACATTTTAATTACCTATAAGAACCCCACGCTTTTAATAGAAAGGTATTGTGTCGTAGATGTTAAATTGCACTCGTTTTGATTGTTCTGGGGTGTTTTAGTTGTTTAAACGCAATTCAGCTAGCAGTGCTTATTCCACTTTGATTCAGTGAAACAAAATTGTATCTGTACCTTATTACCGAATTTCTCCCTGGAATAGAAAGTGTGTTTTATGTCAAATATAGTGTGACACATAGAAAAACAATTAGCATTTCAAATTAATGTAGAAATATGCACCACCCTCAAATAACACTGGTTAATGATAAAACCTGTGCCAGTTATATTACATGGTAAGAGATAACTAGTATAGCTAGTCAGAATACCATCATTTATATGTAGTCCAAACTATAGAAATGCATCTCAGAAAAGTCAAGGCCACGGTCCCTATTCTCTGATGTCCACTGCAGTGATGACATATCTAAGCCCTGCAATATGCTGCTGTGATGCCTTCACATTCAGCAGCCAATGAATCCAGATTTCTGAACCTGAATCTTAATGTGGAAAAAAGTGAGGTTGTGTAAGACAAAACAGGGAGGGAGAAACTCTGTGTTAGCGTGTTGGCAGACTGATGAAGATTCCTCAGCTGAGGCCAGCGATGAGAGCTGACACATTTCTCCGTCATTCAGAGTGGCATCTCTCATCAGAATATACAGGATGGCTGGAAGCAAGCAAGCATGCAAAAATATAAACTTGTTCTACCACCATGTTGGCTAAGATACTATCATCTAATTAGGCTATAATACATGCTTATACAGGTTGTCGTCAACTTATGACCTATGCGACCTATGACTAGTAGACTTCACGACTGAAAGAAATTACCATGCAGTTTAACCTTTACATGGTTAATTTGTACTTCTTTCGCAATAAAAGGCTAAAATGCACAGTGATTTCTTGTCATAACAGCACAAATGCACATAAAATAAATAGAAATTTGTGCTGTTATGACAAGGAATTGGCCAGACTGCAAGATCAAGCTGTTTCTGATGAGTTTGCACACAGTTTGTGTGAGGAACTTGCAGACTTCGGTGCGACTGCTGACTCTAATGTGATGTGGGAGATGTTCCGTGATAAAACCCTGAAGGTTGCTGAGGGTTGTGTTGGTGTTGTCGGTGTTCCCAGAAGGTGTTTCATCTCACAGGGCACCCTGGATATTATCGAGAGGAGTCCCAGCGCACGACTTGGTGGCAGCTCCAGTCTGTACTGGGAACTGAGAAGGACGACTGTAAGAGCTGTGGGGCAGATAAGGAGGCTTTTGTTAGACACATCTGTGAGCAGGTGACACACCATCTGTGGTCTAGTGACCCATGTCCTGCTTACAGAGGAATTGAAGCATTATCCAAATCTGAATCTATTCCTTGGAGACTTGCAGTCAGGACGGCTGATGGGACGATCCTTACGGATGACACTGCAGTGGTGACCTGCTGGGTCAGCTACTTTGAGAAGTTGTTTAAAGCTGATCCTAAACATCTCTGGATCCACAGTTCTCGAGGCTGATCCATCAAACAGCTGTGAATCACCCAATCTCACTGAGATTGGACGGGTGGTGAATCAGCTGGGGGCAGGGAAGACTGCAGGGATCTGTGGTATCCGGGGTGAACTTGTCCAGGCTGGTAGTAAGGCTATCCTCCTGGTATTGCAGGCAATCTTTGCTTCTATTTGGGATTCAGGCGTCATCCCAACTGACTGGAAAACGGGACTTGTAGTTTCTATCTGGAAAGGGGAGGGTGATCGCCTGGATTGGGGCAACTACAGGGGGATAACACTGCTCTCAGTACCATGAAAGCTTCTTGCTAGGGTCATCCTTATCTGTGATCACTTGCTTTCCTGTTAGCAACCAGAGCAGTCTGATTTCATGCCTGAGAAGTGTACCATCGCCAGCATCCTGGCACTGAGAGTATAATTGAGCACAAGAAGTGGCCATCAGTAGTGTGTCTGTTTGCGGGGAGAGAGTTGACCCTGTCGAGAGATTAACATACCTCGGCAGTGACATTCATGTCTCTGGTGACTCTTCCTATGAAGTCACCAGACGGATTGGGAGAGCTTGGGGGGTCATGAGGTCGTTGGAAAGGGGTGTGCGGCGCTCCTGATATCTTTGCATAGAACAAAGGTCCGAGTCTTTAGAGTCCTGGTGCTTCCTGTCTTGCTGTATGGCTGTGAGACATGTGCGCTTTCCAGTGAGCTGAGACGAAGACTGGACTCCTTCAGTACTGTGTCTCTTTGGAGAATCCTTGGGTACCGCTGGTTTGTCTTTGTGTCGAACAGGTGGTTGCTAGAGGAGTCCCAGATGAGGCACATTACTGCCATTGCTGAGGACCCAAGCGGCTGGAGCAGGCTGAGGAAACACCCACGTAACACCTGGCTACAGCAGATGGATGGCCATTTCTGGAGTGTGGGACTGGACCGTTTGTCTGCCTGGGGGGTCGTCGGCCGGAGTTTCACCATGTGGTGGGCACAGCTGCATCAGCGCATGCTCCCCAGCTGGACCTGACCTGACAAGAAATTGCTGCGCGTGGGCAGGGGTCAGCATGGGTCCTCTGACTGGCCTGTGGCTACGGAGCCCCATACACAACAGGGCTCAAGGCCCTATGTATCACATTACTCCAGTGATCATCATCAAAATGATCCATCTCAGTAGCAGGTTTGTACCAGACATTAAAGCTTTTATTCACATCTCACATCAGTGAGTCCTGGCCGCGTTTGTGTCAATGAATGGACCTTCTGTGAAGTTTCAGGTTCTCGAGTGGTTCGTACCCTAGTGCATGGCTCCCCAGTGCACTCTGTGTGCCCAACCCCAGTGTCGAAAATTATGTCACCACAGCTGCACACACTATGGTGTAAATGTGAACCAGCCTACTTCCCCAACAAAGGTCATAATCACCAGTTAGCAACTGTCAGATATCATTGATTGCTGATAATAACGTCATATTGCCTCTCCAAGTACCCATGTTCGTTGTGTGCTGTTTGGTTACATCATTTTCGTTCAAAACACACAGTGAAATGAATGAATACTTTTCTTGACACAGGCGAAACATAAATTCACAAGTACTGTAGATGCTCAACATGGACAACATTATGCTACTTGTTCTTGTGTGTTGTTACAGCTAGTGCTGGAGAGCTCAACGACCTCCCCGAAGTCACTTATTGGTTTCTCAATAATTGACACCAACACCAGAGAAAGATTAGTTGGTAAGACCAAGACTGTGTCGGCTCTCTTATATTGAACTATTGCTGGAAATACATCTAACATGTTAATTTATTCGTGTGAACTGTCTGTCTAATCTAAAAACGGATTATACTGTTACCACGTCTATGGGCAGCAAGCTATTTCTAAAGGGAATAAGTTTTAAGAGCTGATTGGTTCTTTTCATGGTCACGTGGGTTTCTCACTTGTTGCACAAGAAACTACTGCTCTTCTGCACTACTATTTAATTTGTATTGTTTTATTAGTTCATTGTCACGTTCGAACGATTTCAATCATTACTAAGGTTCATTTTCACTACAACAATACAATGGAATTATAATGCAACTATTAATAAACAAATTAAAGTTATTAAGAATACGTATAGGTGTCCATTGAGTTTTAAATTGTCACTGATGTGACAAATCACGGAGTTAAAAAAATCTGAGTTTGAAATCAGCCCGACATGAGCTGGTAATTTGTACGTTGCCCCCCCCATGGTTCGATTAGGCTAACTGGCATCGATGAAATTGCCCGTATTGTGTACCGATATCCTATCCGCTGTGTGTTCTACCACGTACCCTAATGTTGCCCGCTTCAGCACGACTCTATACTAGATTAGCGAGCGGGAAATTGATGCATTTTATAAGTATGTTTGGGTTCGTTTTTAATTCCTCTAATAATGTTTTATTAAACTGTGGGCATAAATAAATACATATTTATACATCACCCCATTTCATTTAAAGGGCTGCCTGTTCAATTCTTTCAACATCAAAATGCCTCATGCAAATAATAGTTCAGTTATGCATTCCAAATAAGTAGTTGTGTAATTATAGAAACGCAGACGCAGCATGGATAATCGAGGCGGCACGTTTTCCCGTGTGCGTTAGCCAATGGACAACCATGTATCCTCGATAACTTCATTATTACGTGGGCTGTCGATGGTACCATATTTAGGTTGCCGGTCGTCATGTGACCGATGCGTGACGATGCGGCTCGGCTCGCCTCGCCTCGGATCGGACCCGAAATTTCTGGGCATCACCGCGTCACTGCCGAACGGTCTCCAGAAAGTTCCGTCCTGCAGCCTATAAATGCGGCTTGCGGTCAGACGGAGGGGAGGGAGCGTTCAAACGCTGCAGCGGGCTGAGGCTCGTACACGGCGGCTGTGAGACCGGTACAGCCACCGGACCGACAGTAACCGAAAACATCGGTGAGTGACCTGGGGATTAAAACATTTTGCTGTTATAAACCGACTTTACCCGTCAGATCTGAGGTAATTATCGATGGAAATACGCGTAAATGATTCTCGTAAATTTTATTATCGCGGCTCTTCCGTTTCATTGTGCGCGTTCTGTCAGCAGGATAACCTGTCAGGATGGTTAAAGAAACGGGTTTCTACGACATCTTGGGCGTCCGGCCCACATCGTCCGCGGAGGAGATAAAGAAGGCGTACAGAAAGCTGGCGCTGAAGTATCACCCGGACAAGAACCCGAACGAGGGCGAGAAGGTAAGAGACGGGCGGGGAATCTTCTGGAAGGGCTCTTTCGAGACTGTCCCCGGTCCGGTTTGTAATGTCACATTTTAATGGGCTTATTTACCCTTAGATTTATCTTTTAAGCCTCTTTTCGTGATATCAAAATTAATGCAACAATCCGCAAATATATACATATATGTGTGTGTGTGTGTGTGTGTGTGTACTTTAATACGAGTTAACATATACATGGGTGTCTACGTAATATTTTCAGTTAAGTGTTGAAGTACTTCAGGTTCACATGCAAGGTGCGTCAGGGGTTTTAGGGGGTGCCCTGGTTGGTAGTTGTCTGAGGGGGGAGTGGCAATGAATATCGTAAGATGGTCATTTTAAGTGGGAGCCCCCTCCTTCCGGGCGCGTATTTAATCTCCCCCTCCGCAGTTCAAACACTAAGTGTTTATTGTCTATGCAATTTCATACATTTATTATATATAGATCACTCAAGTTGATAAATACCAACCTGATCCTTTAGCCCTAATGATGAAAGGCTGAAAGTGTCCTTTTGTCTGCTGCAGTTTAAGCTCATATCTCAAGCCTATGAGGTCCTGTCAGACCCAAAGAAGAGGGAACTTTATGACCAAGGAGGGGAGCAAGCCATTAAGGAGGGTGGTATGAGTGGAAGTGGATTTTCTTCACCAATGGACATTTTCAACATGTTTTTTGGTGGCGGTAGCAGAATGCAGAGAGAGAGGAAAGGTAAGCCTATTTTTATTGGCTTTTTCAGAATAATACTGTTATTTTATGACTTGCAGTAAAACAAGTGAAATGTCTGCATACGTTTGAAGAAGTGGTACTAGAATTTGCTTTTGTCATGTACTATATTTTTAATTTGGACTTAATGGTATGTTTGCCAACTTCCTTATAACAAAAATCATTTTTTCATTCACTGAGACAATTTTAAAAGTGAACATTTTCATGCAGTTTATGAACACAATGATTTGGTGTTCACCATGCAAAGATAGATATTGCTTAGTATTTCTGTGTTCCTATGCCATAGGCAAAAATGTAGTTCATCAGCTGAGTGTTACACTGGAGGAGATGTACAATGGTTCAACAAGAAAACTTGGCCTCCAGAAGAATGTGATCTGTGAGAAGTGTGATGGTATGTTGATATTCATTTAAGTAACATTGCATTGTTGCTTTGGAACATGCATGGTGAATCTCAAGGCTTTCTGTAAAAATGGTCAATAAGAACCCCTTGCCTTGAATAATTTGGCTTATTAGTGTTAAACAATGCACATTAGCTAGGACAGCTCCAATACAAGCAATTGTTTAAATAATTAAGTTCAAACACTGCAAATATATGCCTGGCTAAGTTCCTGTCTTATCACAAAAGCAATATTCTGTAGAAATTAATTCATGCAAGATGTAACCAGGATTGAGGTTATCTGACATGTTTAATATGAACTGTTTTTGCAAAACTTTCAGTTTAAACAGGCTGCCTGTGCTCACTCTAAACTGTACATTTTTAATAGCCTAAAGCTAGGTCTGTGTCCCATTTCCAGGTTATGGGGGAAAGAAAGGAACTTTGGAGAAGTGTTCAAACTGCAAAGGGAGGGGAGTTCAGATCCAGGTGCAACAGATAGGCCCAGGCATGATTCAGCAAATCCAGAGCATGTGTCCGGATTGCCAGGGCCAGGGGGAGAGATTCAACTCCAAAGATCGCTGCAAAAACTGCAATGGGCAGAAAGTGGAGCGCAAGAAAAAGATCCTTGAAGTCCACATCGACAAAGGTTAGTGGGCAAGTGAGCATGTAAACCTGGTTCTAGGACTTAATTTCATGCCCGTCCTTGCAACTCAAGTAGTAGTTTTGTAATCTCTTAATTCATCTAGGCATGAAGGATGGCCAGAAGATCACATATTATGGAGAAGGTGACCAGGAACCAGGTCTGGAACCTGGTGATGTAATTATTGTCCTTGATCAGAATGAGCACCCTGTCTTCCAGAGGCAACATGATAACCTCATTATGAAGATGGAAATCAAGTTGGTAGAAGCACTCTGTGGGTTTAAGAGAACCATCACCACTCTAGATAATAGAGTACTTATGATCAGCTTACCACCAGGTAAACATCACATGCCATTTACTTTGAATCTGAAGTTTAACTTTTCATGTGCATACCTTGCTGTGTTTGATCCAATATACTTCTGGAGGACATAGGAAATTTACAAACAATTAGATTAGATTTACAAACAAAAGATTAATAAGACTCCACTGTATTGCAGGAAAAGTTGTAAAACACAATGACATAAAATGCGTCCAAAATGAAGGCATGCCTATCTACAAAGATCCATGTGAGAGGGGCCAGCTAATCATCCAGTTCATTGTAAGTTTGCTTTTTTGATAACTTAGGATTCTTGTGTTTGTTTTCCCAGTACTTTGAAGAAATATTTTGGTGCATGTTTCCAGCTGCAGCTGGAAAGTGACTGTGAATTTCAATTGGACTGCTTATGTTTAGGTGGAATTTCCGGAAAATGGTTGGATCTCTAGAAGTATGTTACCCGACTTGGAAGCTCTGCTGCCTCCCAGAGAAGAACTCATCGTTTCTGATGATGCGGAAGAGGTGGACCTCTGTGATATTGACCTCAACTCCCAACAGCGTGCTCACAGCGGGGAGTCTTATGAAGAGGACGAAGGGCCTAGGGCTGGAGTGCAGTGCCACACTCAGTGATGGGGACCTTTTGTGGCTCTTACACAAAGTGAAGTATGAATGCATGAAACTTGTGTGTTTATGTACCTTTTGTATGACCCTGGTTGAGGGATCTTATGTCAATAAATACACCAAATAAACCTGGACATTTTCCTGTTCATCTTATTGTCACAAAGACTGGAATAATATGCTTTCTGTGAAGATGAGTTTGTCACTGTAAGAATACCTGTTAAGATTTGTCAGTTTCTGTAATAATATGAAACTTGTAATATTTTGGCCAATACTAGTTCTTTATGTAACCTTGTTGACTCCCTTGAATCACAGAATTAGATAAAAGCATTTGAAATATACCTGCTCATGGTCAATTATGCTTATGAATATCTGGCTTCAGTGCAGCTAATCACATTTGACAAGTGTTGTGAGGACAAAAGTTCTTGTCTGAATGTCCAGCAATTTAGAGTGAGGGATAGTGTTCTGGGTTAATATGAACCTCTTGAAAAGGGGGATTTTCAACCCAATTTATGCAGCATCTCTCACAATGTGTTTAATTTACTAAATACAGCAGACCAATAAGTTTTTTGCTTTTAATTAATAAATCAAACATTTATAAAGAACATGGCTTTAATTACAGTAAACATAGCAGAAATATCCTGCTGTCTATGAAAATCATTTCATTGGAACCAGAATTAAGGCATTGATCAGTGTGGTGCATCGTATCTCTCACGATGTAACCATTCCATTACTGACATGTCTTCAGTGTTGCTTTCGTCTGAAAGAGCAACCTAAAAAAACAACAGACCATTACACTGAATCAACCTATTGATCAAACTTGATCTATTTATATAAGTATAAAGAGAATGGATCAATACCAGTTATTGTATCATGCTACTACACTGAATCAAAATCTGGTAACACTTGAGGATATGTAGTACTAAATTCTTATTTAATGTATTAACCAGAAACTAAGTGCTAGTTACATTCTGATACCATGTTCGTTCATGTATTTGTTATTCGTTCATGATTTGTAACTGAGTAGTAACTATATTATTTGTGCCCCCTCAAATGTCACCCAAAACTTATAATCAAATTCAAGTCGGATGGATGAAATCATGCAGAACACCTTACAAAAACAACATTCTGATCTGAGTAAAATCTCATATATTGAGTGTTTAACCACTTACCCTCAGTCAGCCTGGCTTTCCCCCCAGTTGGCTGACAGAGCACAGTGGAGCAGCCTACACACAAGACCACTGTCTGAGCATGACTGAACACTGTTGTGATCTTATAGCAGCCTGCAAACACAAACACAACAATTCTGTTACAATAAACAAGCAAACAGCACAAACCCATATAAACGAGAGTACAGTTAATGGCTAAAACTAGAGAAACCCAAAGAAACACCTGGGCATTTAACGTCCATGAAGTAAGAATTGGGACTCTGAACCAGGCGTTTTTTCTTATGTTGTTTTTTCTCTAGGTCAAGAGAAGGATGAAGTAAATCTTTCGCTAACTGAAACAGAAAACAAAAGTAGTTACGAGTTAGAAACAGGCCCGCAGGAAATTAACGACTCGAGCAGCGGTCAGCATCATAACGTATTTTGACGTACATTTCGATTAAAATGCACCCTTTTAAACCACGTTTCTCAATCAAAATATTTTACCAGGTACACAAACGAGTCATGTATGGACAGGATAACGACTCCAGGACCCAAGTAAAATGTTGTCCAGAGAGGTCTATAAAGTCATATCACAATGCTTATCGCAGTACACACCGAAAGTGACACGCTACATTTCCACCCCATCTTGGTTAATGTTTCTTTTATATTTATGTCCGATGCTGACTGCTACATTTGCCAGAAACTGAAGTAAACTTTAAAATGCATGCAAACATAAATAGACAAACATGATTAATTAAATAACATACTGTTCATTATAACAGCAGTTACACCTTTGCTTAAATAACTACAGTTAGTTAGACAAAACCAAGCTATAGTGTAAAGCAGAACCATACGATCTAAATCTTAACGCCGAAAGGAGCAGTTTGTTTTCAAGCGCCACGTTATGATTCATCAAAACAGACATGGATCTGAGTAATGGCGCTGATCAAAATGCTGCGGGGTGAGGCAGCCATGTGCGCTGGCCACATATAATAGCAAACTTCAGAAACATCAGCGCGAACCGGAAATCTCGGCTAAATCTGGCGTTTTGGAAACGCCAGCTTGCTGATTGCCAGCAAAACAATGCCAATTGTAAATATGAAAAATCTGCAGAGAAAAACATTACTTACTGGCATTTTGGCTTCGTACTGTTCGCTTGCATAGACAGATCGATTGGTTTGCCTGAGAGTGAAATTAAGTGGTTGCCAGTTTAGGATTAGGATCCCCCGTTTCGCACGGTTCACGAGGTTGCCACCGCCCATTGGAGAATTCGAGAAGTTAGTCCCGTAGAATACAGGTTAAATAGAAACCTTGTTCTTAAGGCTGTATCCGCGGCAGCAAACATCTAGTGATTTAAACATGGTCACCACTCACCACGTAGCCATTTTTTAAAATTACGTTTATTTTATGTCTTTTCCCCAGTCTTCATTAAATATTTCACCGATTACCATGATTTGTCTAAAACTATATTATGTCTGTCAGTGTGTTTGATTAACCATTTCAAAACCTCTCCTCGAGTTACTCAGTATTTGCAGCTACCATTCAACTAGGCCTATATGGCAAGCCGTTTTACCTTTAATATTAATTTCTAGAGGATATCACAAATTCACTTCGAATTAGAATGCAAATTCTCGTATATTATTGATTTCGGAAATTCAGTTGTAACAGTTCAAATGCAAAATCTTGATATCTGGAGTTTTTGAGATTAAAAACGTTTTTCTCATTCATTTGAATGTTTGCTGGAATTTGAACCAGTAAAAATGCCAATTTCTGATGTCAGGAATTCATTTGTAACTAGTTATAATTCAGTTTTAACTGTGTTTTAACTAGTTCAAATTCCAACTCTAATTGAAATCAATGAGAAAAAAGCTCTGAATCTCACTAGGTAAAATAGAATTTCTGATATCAAGGACTGATCGAATTTGTGATATACTCCAGAAAAGAAATGAAGTTAAAATGACTTATCATATCCAGCCAACATATTGCAATAACATCCAATGCATATGTGCATTTGCCTTTATGTGAAATCATTTTTATTTACTCATTTGCATAAATGCAATGGATGAGACAGCACAATCTTTACCAGCTTGTGCAGGAGCTCAAGCATAAAATGTGAAGGAATTTAATATAGATTTTATATAGATGGGTGTGAGGGTTCTGTGGTAATCACTGCAACACTTTGACATCACATTACCAATTTAATGTTCCATATTTTAAGGCACTTTATTTTATGAATATTTTTGAAACGTGTGAATTAAAATTTAGGGGCAAGTCATATTCACAAACTGGTATAGCCTGTTGGCCTTCGGTGTAAGCTTATAGTCTCCTATAATGGGCCCCAGTGCAAGTGCATTTTACTTATTTATTTATTTATTGGGGGGGGGGGTGTCTTCTCATTTCTGGACACATGTCCATGTACAAGACCCCCACCCTGAGAGCAAAAAATGAGCTGTGCTGAATTGTGTTATCAGTTTTGGGTATATCAGTGTATACATTTCACTCCTTTTCTGAGATTCTCTTCCGACCTGCAATCCTCCCACATACGTCATTCAAAAATAGGCATCACTGTGTCAACATCTTCACAGCAGTGTGATATACACTCAAAAGACCATCCATACCGATAATACTGGTTAATAGTGAAAGACAGCTTAACTACTTGCTTCAACGTTTTATTGTTATTATAAAAATTCACAAGTTGAGGTTGGCACCTCATTTACACGTTTACACAGGTCTCATGTTCACTTGCCCACTGGCCCTTTATAGC
>JAODJW010000019.1:8051479-8069708 GCA_026777045.1 Hyperopisus bebe
CCTTTTTCCCCCCCCCCCCCCCCCCAATTTCAGTGGCCCCCCAGTGTTGCTGCATCGCCTTATTGCCTATAGTTCTGCCAGTGCTGTTAATTCAAAAATCATTCACATGTAAAATTAAGAAAAAAGTTCATATCCACCCTTCCTCTTATCCCCCCTTGTCTCTATCGCATTTTAAAACTAAAAGTTGTTCATTGTTTTCTTTTTTGTATACTTTTAGTGAAATCTGGGCGTTTACACTGGGGCCAATCCTTAATTGGCCATTGAAGCTTACTTATATTCTGGTTTTCTGCTTTATTTTTAATTGCTGGAGTATGTTCTGTGTGGTCTGGTTTGTTTTGAACCAAATGACAGTATTCAGCTCACAGTGTTGTGCAGTCTCTCAAGATATGGGATGGTGAGAAAGCATTGGATGTTGATCTCATTCAAGATCAAGTCCAAAGCCAGAATAGCCGTCTTGGCTTGGGTTAGGTTGAGTTCTTAAGGAAGTGTCAAAGACTGACAGACAGGCTGGAGCCTGTATCTCTTACCTGTATTAAAAATTTATTGTAATGTGACCAGACAGCAGAGAGGAACTGTGTGCAGTAGGTGTCCAGGATTGGGAGTCCAGTTTCCACTATGGTTCTTGGTATGTGGAGCTTGTATGTCCTCCTCATATTTGTTCTGGGTTTCTCTCCACACAGCTCAAATTGTAACGAAAGGTGAACTGGCATCTCTGGATTGTCCTTAGCATTTGAATTTGTGTGAGTGTGCCCTGTCCTGTCCTGTCCTGGCATTCTGTCCAGATTATCCTGTCCCCTCTGATATGGAAGTTAAGGAAGACGTAAAATAGCAGCCCAATAGAAGTACCTTTCAATAAACCATCATTATTCCATATATTTCTATCTTAATGTCCTGTAGTCCCTCTGATCGCATTAAGTGGAAAAAATTGTAATCTTCTTATGATCGGTATATTTGGTTATTCTTCAAGGGTTTATGTTCTTATAAGGCTTATAACTGTTACATCTGTGTTAGAAATCAGATACAACCCATTGTGAGCTGTAATATTAAGTGTTGTTACCAGCCATTCTGTTCAATCCTGACTCATGCTCACATAATTACTTAATTCACTGTTTGTATCACCCAGATAGTGTTGTAGTCAAGACCACCTAAAACGAGACCAAGACATTGCAGAGACCGGAGGGTATCAAGACCAAGACACTGCCGAGACTTGAGGATACCAAGACCAAGACCAAGACCAAGACACACTAAGGCGAGACCAAGACCAAGACTGGTTGAGATCAAGACCAAGACCGAAAACAGACTAGGGCTAGAATCCTTTGCAGTGTCTCCAATAATGAAATGTTGTTCCTGTGCTGCAGTTTTTAAACAATGACAACAGACTAACAAAGGAAAACAATGATAAGACAGGGTTACACATGTACACAGTGGATGGTAACATGCAGATCAAAAACACCTATGTTCATGCACATGTAGGATCATGAGGGTTCTCTGTGAGCTGGATGAAGCAGGGCTGGGGCCAAAGGGCACGAGAATAGGAGCTAAACCAGCCTCGCCCATTTTGGCTCATGTTGACAAGCAAGGCCGTGATTGGCTAAACTCAGCCAATAGCTGTGGTGTCGCTATGAGGTCAGTGGTGGCAGCTGAGCTTCCCTTTGCTGTCCCTGCCTATCTGGAGCTCCAGGCATAGGATGACAAAGGGAAACCCATAGGCCACAGGGGGGTGTCCATGCCACATACGCTGCTCCACGTCTACATCAGCTCACTTGGTCTTCAGCCCAACAACAGAAAACAAGTTAGAGCCTCATCTCCAAATATTCAATAGGAACATTGTGAGGTATTCTATAACTTATTCCAATATTTTTTTCTTTTCAGGACAATGGAAAGCTTTCCAAAGATAATCTTTTTCTGACTAATACAGCTGGACCTGACTGGGGAATCTTCTGCAAGGTATTTGTCCAGGTCTCCATGGTACATACACAAATTTAGAAGCTTAAATGCAGTCCCCTAGATATATGGTAGCATAACATAATATATTATGGCCATTCCAAATATGGAACATTACTTTGGTTGCATTCCATTTGGCTGCAGGCTTGCATCTATTCTTATTCTCTCTAAACTGCCCGTAATTTCCCATGATGCAATGCTCACAGCACAGTTAATTCCTTTGGTCTGAAGGAGTGGTCCTTGAAAATAGAAGCATCCAAACACAGCACAGGCACACAATTAAGTAAACCTACTACGTTTTACTGTTTTAACCACAGTACCTGAAATTTAAAGCAACAAAGCTCTGTTACTCAAGCGAAATAAATTAATTCTGAAAATGCCTCAGTTTCTGATCATTTGCAAAAGGTTGTTACCACTGGAAATGAAATAGTCCTATTTCCTTAAACCAGGCAAGTCACATGTTTGATAAGGTCACTAAAATGATCTTAATTTTGATTTGATTCGTTATAATAATTTTGATTTGATTCATTATAATAATTCATAGCATTAATAGTAAGTCAATAAATGCAAACTAAATGAGACTATTAGAATACATGAAAGAACTGTAATTTTGTAATAATAGTACATTATCAATACTTCTATTGCTACTCTATCAGTGCCTCTAGTAGCTATATCTATATGTGCTGTGTCAGTAACTATCAAGATCATCAGTTTGAGAGTATATATGCTGCATGTGTCCAATGGCCTGCTTGGTCCCTTACAAAGTAATATTCTAATACTGTATTCTTTTCATGAAAGGTTCTTTTGAAACAACTTTTTAAGACCAGGAAACATCAGACCTGGATGTCATTAATTCGCCTGGTCTTATTCAATGTATACTGAATAACGTGTAAATGTTCAAAACATGGAGACACTCCGACAAACAGACCAATAGCCTGCAATGAATGAATGGTGAATGGTTGCTGTACAATGCTCCTCTGAGACACTTTTTCTGATACTGAATAGATATTGACCACTAAGTAGATCAGTTGATTCCCCTCCTCCATTCCTGCAACCACTTTATGCCATCTGCACTGGAGTTACGGGTGCTGGGCAGCAGAAAAAAAGTAAAAAGATTACAGTTGACAAGAATTGTTACGGCTAGTTTTGTGAAACAAAGCCCCCAGTTGGTTCCTGTCAGTATAACCCGTGTAAACAATACACTATAAACAGGGATTGACATAACTTTTACGCAAGTACGCATTCGCCTATAGATACGTGCGACAATCGATTGTTGTAACAACATGAATGTGTACGTACAAAATTATTTCAACCTTTTTTTGCTAATTCGTACTTCATTTGCGGTATAGAGGTTAACCTGCGCGGTAATTTCTTGTCATATCGGCGCAAATGAACATAAAATACGTACGTATTTGCGCTGTTACATTAATCGATTGCATTTCATTTATCGCTTTTAAAGGTGAATGCGTACTTACGTACCAGTTATGTCAATCACTGACTATAAATATAGACAGCTTTCTTTACCTAAGCTTGACAATTCTGCAGTGAAAAAATGAACTGAAAATGAACAACTCAAAACGAATGTAGAAGGTAGACATGGAATAATGTGTCTCTTTTAAACAATAAAGACAAATTAGTCCTAAAACCAAAATCTGGAACTAATAATGGAAATAATGTACACACGATGAACAGACAGTTATGCTCCCCTAAAATGTTCACACCTATGTGTGATACCTACTACTGCCAGAATTCTGCTATTAGCCAAATGAGTCCAAAATTTTGCTGTCCTGGATGTTCCAAATCCTCTTATTCGGAGCCTAATCATAATCCTGAGATGCTAAAACAGAGGCTTAGCGCAGCCCCAGAAAGTCCCAGGATGCAGTACTGTGCGATGCGCAGATAGGTCTAATAAATTGTGCTGTTGTTATTAACACAAAAGCACAGTGTGGAGACTCAGTACCCTTGCTGCCATATTCAGGCTTTTTATACCCCAGGGCATCCATAGAATGCGATGCAAAGCAAGTACAGAAGAGCATGCTTCCAATAATTATTCTAGAAGTAATAACTTTGGAAGTTATGACAACCCTGGTTGTTGCTGTATGACAGTAAAATGACCTTCGCACAGACAGTTACTGCTGTTGCAGGGGAATAGGTTATTTGCAGTGTTGGTCCACAATCTCATTGTTTCCCTTGTCTCATTGGCCGTAATACCAATTACACCAAAGCGTTATTCCTTAGGTTAGGTTAATAGAACCTCAGTTCAAAGCAATATCTGTACGGGTTTTTGTGCTTGGTTTAATCCTAATTAAGATCAAAATGTTTGAAGCAAATCTCTGCAGGAAGTTCAGACAGGGGTGACAAAGAGGATTGGAAAAATCCAGTCGCAGCTCGAGGCTCGACCTATAGCGTGCTGCCTTGCAGGCACCCAGAGAGCTTAATGAACAAGTGCTGAACTGTGACACCTGATCATCACTGTCGTGGAAGCTCTTTTCTGAGAGCTCACATTAATTTACTAATGAACGACCAAACAACAACAACAATGTGAAGAAAAACATAGTAAAAATATTATAGAAATGTGCCTTTCAACTTGCCCTCATTGATTCTTTTCCAAAACATTCTAGGATAACTGACATAAACTATTCTGAAACACTCTTAAAAATGAGTTGGCTTAATGGGACATTAACTGTCATCTTTTGACAATCTTTCATAAATTTAAAAATGCTAAATTAGACAAAAATGTTTTGCCAACAGTCTTCTGATTACTGTACAGAATACGAATCAAGTTTTTCTACACTAAATGTTCTATCAGAAATTCTGCATTGGGATCCAGCAGTCCGTCATCATTTCAGATATATTTCATAATATTTCAGGTAGAGCTGCACAAGAAACTCTAGCTTCTTGGCTTCATTTATTTGCATCAGTCCATACTTAAAATCCTGAGTTGAAAAAGATGTACTACCAGCAACCCCTACTGATGATTTAAAGTGTGGATGTTCTAGGTCTTCCTGGACTCAGATATACCATACGGCCTGCTTCCTACCTTGGCGTTTGATGAGAGGCTATCTCAAGGAAACCACAGAGGCAGGAGAATAGGAGAGATGGACTCAGTGCCTGGCCTGAGGCTGCTTGGGGCGTCCTGACCAGATGCACACTCCTCATCTTCTGCTCCCAGTCCGACCAGCTCACTGAAGCCCATAGCACCCTGAATTCCATCCCCTTATGAAGAACGCTTCATATGATGAGCATGTGAGCAGGCTCTTTGTTCAGGCAGGTCTTATGACTCCAGTTCAAGGTAATCCTTTCTGCAGTCTTATGACCCACCTCTTTGCCTACAGGGTATTTTCATCCCTCTCTGGAACAAGGCACAACAAATCTGCTACCCCACAATTGGCAGATTGTCGAAGTTCTTCGTCATGCTTCCTTCCAGGCAAACCATGGTGATGCTGTGCCTAAGGAGACCGTGGAAAGGAAGTCTTACCTTCCCTGTGCAAGACAGAAAAGAAAAAGAATAGAAAAGTAAATCTCTCAACTTGTAATTTCGAAGTGTCAGCCCTGCCAGCCCCAACTGCTTTGATGTCAACTTCATTTGCATAATTGAAGCAATTGGGCTCAGGCATTCTTTTCAAAGGGCCCTTGTAAATACACAACTGGGCTCCAGTTACAGTTCAAGTCACCCAAATGTAATTGCAGTAGCATTTTCCCTTCCACGATTTACATTACAGCATGTTTAATTCCCTTTCTGCTGGCCCAATTGTTTGGGATCTTCAAGGTAAAATAAATCTGACTGATTAGCAACTCAAGCATAAATGTGTTTTCAACAGGTTAGGCACAAATGTTAGCTGTCATCTGTCATCACCATCCTCTGCACTGACTGCTGAAGGCGCAGCCGATTAAAAGTCAGGAAGTGGATGGAAGCCTCCTGCTGGAACAGCTGCGTGTGAAAGACCTGGAAACATCTTACGAGACATTTCCAGACTTGCTTCAAACAGACAGACATGTCTTTGAAACACTGTGGCTACAGAGAGATGAATGAGAAACTAGCAACCCTTCAAAGTATATAAACCAACATTATATAGATTGTTTTCCTCAGAATCCTCTATGGGAACCCTGGACAGTCCACGTTTTTGCTTCCTCTCAGCTCCCAGTGCACCTGTGCCAGGTATTCAGTGTTCCTGATTGGCTGGGAACTGGGAGGGAGCAAAAACTGGACTGTCCAGCTTTCCCAGACCATGCTTTTGTTTCAACTAATCAGCTGAGTACTCTCTGACTGTGACTCTTTGTACTCAACTTTTACTCTCTGGACCTGAATTACCCAGTTCTGTTGAATACATTACAGAAACAGCAATATTCTCTTGGTAATCAAGCACAGGCTCAATCACCTATGGCACCAGGCATTAAGGGCCTTGCTTAAGGACACACAAACACATAACCATTCTGCCAAGGCCAACCCCAAACCAACAACCCTCTGATCAAAGGCACAGAGGATTAGGTCGCTCAGCCACACACCACCCTGCATGGGTTTGTTTTCATTAACCTAAGGTGCTGAACATACATATATACGCACACACACACACACACACACACACATATATATATATATATATATATATATATGCACAGGAAAGGATTCAGGATTGGAAAAAATTCATTCTTTGGTATTTCTGATGATAAAGTCAATATCTATTCGTTATCTTCTTGAACATTACAAGCAGACTCTGATGTAGTCCCCACAAAGCATGATTAGTCTGCATGAGAAGGCTGTGGTTTCAACACCAGATGTTTTGAGGAGTTTTGGAGTATCTGATTTTCATATTCAGATCTTCCTGGTGCACTTTAATTATTAGGTAATAGCCTGAGCTACAATCCATAATTTATTCTTTGACTTTGAGCCAGACAATAACCTTTAAATTCTCTATTGCCTTTGGTCTTTGGCAGATAGCGCAACTAAATTATGAGGCTATTGCCATCTAAAATAAATGCATATTTTACCTTAAATTAGTATACTGTGTCTGTTGTCCTGTTTTTTTTCCTACAATTTCTTCAGCAGTGTGTTTGTGTTGAGGCGCTTTGATAGAGATTCTTTTTCTACATTTGCATAGTAACATTAATCTATTGTGCCCTGTGATGGGTGGGCCCCCCATCCTGGGTTGTTCCATGCCTGGTCCCCGTGGCTTCCTGGCTAGGCTCCGGACCACCCCGTGACCCTGAGTAAGACAAGCGGTTACAGAAATCAGATGGATATTGAATCAATCCATCCATCCATCCCTCCATTTAGCCAGCAAAGGACCATTGGGGTTTGCCTGGAGAGTATTGGCACAAGGACTATGGATAGGATGGGAGTCCATTGCGGTACAGTCACCCACACATTATCATGCATGAGATGCTATTAAGCATAAATGTCTTTAGACTGTAGGAGGAAAGTAGCAAAAAGAAACACTGGAAAATAAAGAGAAATAGGCAGTATTTTGAAGCAGTGACAATAAGCTGTGTAACATCCTCACAGAACTACAATAAACTAAAAAAAGATGCAATTCTGGGTAGTCTTATGATCCTCGATACTTTAAACACAAGTCAATCATTCACTGAAAATTAGTAGTAGTAAAAACAAAGTAATAAAGTCCATGATAAGATTGTTTTGTCCATGTCCAAGTTATATAATGTTCTAAAGAATTGCCCTAAGGAATCTCTACAATAGACAAGAAGTGACCATCAAGATGAAATATAAAAGAACTGAGTGGTTATAGACTGGCAAAGAAGTTAGAAATTAATGCAAACTGTCACCAGACGTATTCAAACTGCATGGACAACATACAAAGTCATTCACAATGAGTGAAGCTGGACCAATAGAAGACAACTGTGGACTCAAGAGTGGAAGAAGAAACATCAGTAACCTGTGACATGCTGACGACAGTATCAGTTTGGTAGAATATGAAGGGGATCTGAAGATTATTATCTGAAAAATTAACAGTATACAGAAGGATATTATAGGACTACGGCTAAATGACCACAGGATCCAACCATAGTGTTGATATTAAAAACAGATTCAGCTTTAAGTAGTTTTTGTCCTTACAGCTGTAGTGCTGATGATCATTGGTGTGTTGGAACTGAAAACAACTGTTTACTGTATCCGAGAGGAAATGTTAATGAGAGGATGTTAGGACTATAAAAATGTACACTTCCATCTCCCAGCCGCTTATCCTTGCCAGGGTCAACAGGACTCAAGGGGCTGTTACAGGGCATACAGAGCACAAGGCTAGAGTATCCATTGGAGGAGACACCAGTTAGTCACAGGGCACACACACACACACACACACACACAGACCTGTAATCTTACCTTTGTGGGGACCGTCTTTTCAGTTCTATGGGGAAAACTCCAATCCCGACAATGACAACCTTAACAATAAGCAACCAAACAAAATACAAGTCTTTTGGTATTTTTAGTTTCTTGATAGAGATAGAATATATAGAGAGAGATAGAATATTGAATTTCCCCTTGTGGGGACCAAAAAATGGTCACACACACACACAAACACACACACCCACACACGAACACACACACACACACACACACACACACAATGGGCGATACGGAGGTGCCACTTATCTTACTTGTATGTCTTTGCTGCCTGGCTCAGCAGAATCCCATGCATCATGAGGAGTACATGCTTGTTATAAAAATGCCTAAAACTTTAATGCTCTTTCTTGAAGGCTGCTTTCTCATTCTCAGAAACTTTCTAAAAGGGGCTATTTGTTCTGGATTCGAAAATGCAGTTAGCCATCACATGAGCAACACGTCATTCATTAGCCCTGAGAATCTGACAAGTCATGAGATGTCCTTTTGCACAAAGGTATTGTGTGTGAGGGCCAGAGAATTCAAGTAAGAGTAAATGATTCATGTTTTTTGGGTTAAATCTAACATTTGCGATTAACTCTGGGGAGCATTTTTAATAGTGTATGCTGCAGCATAATTCGCACTAATGCAAATTTTTGTTGGGCAGTGTTTGAATGGCACCAAAAGGAGTTTCAGAATCTCTGTATTTATGTACTTAAAGAAATAACTTAACTGCCTCAATGAGCAATTTCAATGTGTTACAATCGTGCCAAGTTACATAAGATACAACCCCATGTCCAAAATAGTTGGGAGGCCGTGTAAAATGTAAATAAAAACAGAATGCAATGATTTTCAAATTGCATCTGCAATGCACCCTTGTGTGAGACTAAGGGGGCACCTCCCCCCCTGGTTGTCTCCTGCCATGCAGATGCAGTCTGCGTCAGGGCTGGACAAAAGCTAACCTTTCCAATTAGCCTATTCGGCTATTACAGAGGTATGCTAGACATTTTATTGTGTAATATTATTATGGAAAGCAGAGGTTTAGTAAAATGACACAATCACAGCATGCTGGTGGATTATCCCTTAATAAATCATGCCTGAAGGGAAGCCATACAGCAGTAATTTTGATGGGGACAGGGGCCATAATACCAGCTAATCTGCCGCATGAAACACTATAAGAGGCAGATTATAAGAGGCAGACGAGAAACCTTAACTCCGTCTTCTCACAGCTTGCTTCACATTACTTCACACTGAAGTCAGTGATGCTATAAACTGATGTTGGTCAAACAGTATTTTTCAGTTTTTTGGCATTCATAGCAATACACTACATCGCTATAGTATCTGATTGTAGACGTATTTTACCAAGCCGTAATCCTACTTGTGCCGATTGTAATAAGATTTCGGTTCCTTAAGACTAAATGATTTTAAACTGGAACTGACCTGCATGTACCTTGGATACCTATATGATCACCCCATAGTCATAGATATTTGCTGAACTCTGCAGCTCCATTGTTTGTTATTTAAATTATAATGATAGCACACACACACACACAAACACACACACACACACACACACACACACACACACACACACACACACAAACACACACACACACACACACACACACACACACACACACACACACACACACACACACACACACACACACACACACACAAACACACACACACACACACACTTTATGTACCAAGTTGCCTTTGTGTTCTTGAAGTTTTTTGTTTATTCATGGGGAACTTGGACTCAAGGAAAAAGAATAATAAGGATATAAAATGGGATGTTTTACAATGTTTACAAATCTTTTTATTGATGTGTATCACGTTTCCTGTTTCTTTGCCCTCAGTAGACCAGTATGACACCAGTGTTATTATAGTTTAATTTTTATATTTATATAGTTTTCAAATTTCATTTGAAATCCAGTTTAGTTTTACTTAGTTTTCAGTATGATTTTACTAGATTTTATTTGTTTTTATTTTAAAGAAATATTTCTATTTAGATTTTATATATTTTGGGTTTAGCAATGTTTAGGGATGGATTGAAGGCTGAAGGGCTATTTTATGTCTGATCTTTGGAGAATCCTGCATGAATACACAATACACGTTATGAACTGAAGTCCTCGAAATGGGCAAAACATGTTCCAAGGATAATAGGTCATCTGAAGGCAAGAAACAGGATTTCTATTAAGGAGGAATGATGAACAAATCATTACTTTAGCTAAGCAGTATTAAAAATGGCAATGGAAAGTATTAGAGGTTTGTTCTTATTTAATTCCAGCAATATTTTTTTTGTGTAGCTATAATTTTATTTTTATTTTCCTATCTTTCACATCTATTTTATTTCAACTTATGAAAATATTTTCTTGTACTTTTAGCGTTCATTAATAATAATGACCCTGCTACAAACATAAACAAAAATAATTACTTAGAATAAATAATATACCTACACATATTTACCTATAATCATAATTCAATCATCTTCTTCTTATGTAAGATATTCAAACAGCATCAGATGCAGGACAAGGAAGGCAAGTCCGACAATGGAGGACAAGGAAGGCAAGTCCAATGAACAACAATGGTCCAGCTACTACAACCATCATTGTGTTTCGTTGTCCTGGTAAAGTTTTGTGCCAGTGGCTCTGCTGGCCTGGATGAAGTGTTTCATTGTCTGCTGCTGCTTAATTTGGAGGTTCGTTTGTCTGTTAATTCAGACCAATGCCTGCAGCTCCTCGGAACCAGTCACACAGGGGTGGGGAGGGATACTACAACTGGTGTGTTCTGGCAGAAACATGTAGAGGTTCAGGGGAATCAGAGCGCATGGATACACTGGCAGGTTCACGGGCCTAGCACTTGTCAAGGGCCCTGGAATGTGTAAAATTATACATAAAATATGGAGGGGGGCAAGATGACATTTTGTGAGGGGGTCCAGAATTTCTTGGTACTTTCCTGGGTACATTGGTCTAATTAGATGTGTTGGAAACACAGTGAAATTATGGAGAAACAATCACCCCTCCACCCTCCGCACCCCCTTCTCCTTGAAATAAGCCTCAGGTCATGTTGGGAATTTTCCATTCCCACACATGTCTGTTTTCCAAGCACAATAACTACACTGAAACGATGATGACCTCAGGTAAATCTGCTGTAGGTCTCATATGTACTTCCTGCCCCATGCCAAACTTTTTGTTTGCCATAGAAGTATCAACAGGATCAAACTGTGGTCGTTATTGGTCAGAATAGGCGCTGAACTTTTCATTGTCTAATAGTACAGTTAAAATAAAAATCCACTCAAAGAAACATAAACCACTTTTCAGATACTCTCAGAGGGAATATTTTGAAAATATTTCTGACTTCATGCCATAACCCTTTCATAATTCTCACTCATGTATTACTGTCTTTAAAATCAAACTGTTACCACACACAGAGTGCCTGGAAATTCCAACAGATTTTTTTTGAGTCGGAGATTTTAGCAATGAACGAAAATGAATGTATTCAAATGAAAATTTATGACAAGCCTGAAGGACAGGAAAACAGCAGCCCACACTCCTGAGGCCTGTCCTATTGACATGGAGCCAGAATGTGGAAATGAAGCAGGTGTGTCTGTTTATGAAGTCATATGTGCTTTTCTACAGCTCACACCAAGCTCCTGCTGCACTGCACTGAACTTTAGAGACCGTGACGGTCAGAATATTTATTATGTGTTTGCATAACCCCTGCTTTGCGGAAAACCGCTTGGGTTTTAACAGACATTCCTGAAAGATGTCAGGCCAAATAATATAAGCCAAATATATAGTAATTGTTTAATTTGGGCAGAACATTATTGTTATGGGCTGAAATACATATTCTGACTAATCCTGAGAACAGTGTGATTTGACGGAGACCAATGCCGAACATGTCTTTTTTTCTGATTAAAAAAAAAGAATTCTTGTGTGACAAGTGCAGCAGTTTCTGCAATACTCAATTATCTTATATTTTTCAATTAAAATGATCTCATGTGTCATTTAGTTGCTACTGGCTGGTTTCCCTTGGGATTTTTGCTGTTTATAAAAAATGTTTGCGGTAAAAAAAATAATCCCGTTACATTTTCTTTTATGTTAATATATCAAAAAATTGGCAGCTCAACCTATGGATGATCAGTAGTGACAAATTCATTCATTTCACAATCTCAGCACTACACTCACAGCAATAAAATCACTGAATTTTCCTTCAAAAGAAACATCAAATGGTAAAACGACAGAACATAACATTTTCTCACAGTTAATAGGTCAACAAATAAAAATTCTGTCACCTTGTATATTTTTTAGATTAGGTGTATTTATCCCAGGGGAATATTCTGGTGCATATAGTGACAAGATCGTAAAACAAGGACGAAGATTCATGTCGTGCCAAACAGACAAGGTTCAATGGCAGTAGTGTAAACAAGTAAATGAAGTGTAAACAAACTTAAAGAGTACTCCTTACACAGATAAAATCCATCCATCCATTTTCTGTAACCACTTATCCTATTTCAGGTCACGGGACACAAATAAAATGTCCTGAAAAAATTGAATATTGAAATACCACAGAACCCACCTATCATCCACCCCAACACTGGTGTCCCACAAGGCTGAGTGCTGAGTCCACTCCTATATTCTCTCTGCAGCTACGACTTTGTATCTATCCCAAACATCACCATGAAGTTTGTGGACAGTACAACGATTGCATGCTTGATTTCTGAGGAAGACGAGCAGCCTTACCGGGGAGGAGGACCACAATGTCACAGAATGGTGTGATGAGTACAATCTAATTCTGAAAACCAACAAAACCAAAAAACATTCTCATAGATTTCGGGAAACACAACATTGAGTCAGCTCCCATTTACCTCAATGGTGAATTAGTGTAGAGAGTTTCTACCTTTGAATTTCCAGGTGGAGAAATCTCACAGGTTCTCTCTTGCATAGCTTGAATAACTAACTCCATCACCTTGATGAAGAAAGCACAACCACAGTTGAGAAGGCTTAGCTACTGGACACCTTCCACCACTGCTCCACTGAGAGTGTCCTAACATACTGCATCTCAGTGTATTGCAGTAACTGCTCCTCTGCTGACAGGAAAGCTTTGCAGATGATAGGGACCCAGCCACTAACATTACAATATGTCTATGACACCCATTGACTAAAGAGTGTCACATGGGCATGATTGTATTACATGCCTACCTCGTACTACATTCATATGTAGTAACATGTATATTTAATAAACAGGCTGCTGTATACCATAAGCACAGTCACTTTCACTACTTCTTCTATCTTTGTATTTTTATACTTCATATCTTCATACTTTACATACCTGTTTTTATTTATTTAACTTAATCTGGTTTATCTTAATTCCCTTAATATTCATATGAACCTCAAAGCATTGCTGTGGAATCATACGCATTGAGTTTCGTTGTAACATGGTACAGTGGCAATAAAGGCATTCTAATTAAAGTGAAATAAATATTCAAACAATAAACAATGCCTAGTAGCATTTTTAGCACACTTTGGTTTTTACACAACTGAAACTATTTGGGTTGTATTCATTCTTTTAACGAGAAAGTATTATTAATTCCAATAAAAAACAATGTATTTAAGTCCATCAGAGTCATTCTCTATATCCTCGTCAAATGCATTTTGAAGCCTTTCAGATATTCAATATGTGTTCTCTGTTTGCAGGTCTGCAGAGGAATAGTTTGACCAGCCCAAATGAATGTACTCGTGAAATCGCTTAAATGAAGAAAAGCACAGTCCCCCAATACTCAGTAAGAGGATTATATTAAAGCTGATCTCTGCTACACAATGAGCTCCAGTCACAGAGGGGAATTAGTCCTTGTTTCAGCTTCGACTGGACAGTCGGTGAATATGAGAGCAGAAATGAATGAAGTGGCTTTTAATGGTTTTCTTTAAAATATGTGTGAGGTAAAGGACATTGCTATATGTGAGTAGGAAGGACCAAAGCACAAACACACCAACATTGTAGAGGCACATTGCCACTCACTAGGAACCTGTAAACAAACAGGATGAAATAGAAGATTTAATACATACAGTCTTTGTGTTGACTGTATTTAAAGACAGTGTATTCTTTTATTGTTTTATTGCCTCATGTTCTGACTCATGGTTCAAGCATCCTGTATTAGATTCCAGTTCACTGTGACCCGAGATGGACAGAGCGGTTGTAAAAAAAAGTGGATGAAGGGATATTAATTTTCAAGATACCCAGAGAAAACTAATATTTTTGGACTGATATTATTTTCTGATCTTTAGTAGAAAATGTGCTCTTAGAAAATCTGGGCACACACCCACAAATCACACACTAAGGGCAGTTTGGAGACCCTGATTTACCCAACCATGTTTTTGGACTGCGAGAGGAAACTAGAGTACATAAAGAGGGCATAGGTGGGGCTGGAATTAAACCCACACCCTGCTGATGTCAGTCCACAGTGCTACCCCTTGCACCTCCATGCTAAGTTATGGTTGAAAAAATGTTGTTTTAAAATAAGTTATTGCCACACTTTTTGATGAATAAAACTCCTCCAACCGCGTATCCATTACTGGGTCATGTGGGGGCTTGGAACCAATTGCAGGCAACAAAGAGCAAAAAACAGGGGAACACCCTGGGTGGGGTCCCGTTCATTTGCTGGGGATATGTACATTACAAGTGATTTACAAAAGCCAGTTAAGTTAACTGCATGTTTTTTGGATTGTGGGGGGAAGCCATGCAACACGACAAGACACCATAAACATCACACACAGAACCCACCGCTCATTGGTGTAAGCAGGGGGAAAAGTTAGGGTGATTCCAAGGACCCATGAGTGACAGGGGGCCTAAAAAAATTTGAAATATAATTGGATTGGTCTAGATTGGGGGCCCATTATGATGTGATTTCATGGGGTCCAAAATCTCTGGTGGTGCCCTGGGTGTGGACCTGTCTGGAATAGGTTCCAGACCCTTCCATCACCCTGACCATGATTAGCAGGTGATAGATGATGAATGAATGTATGAATAGTAATTGTTACATTTACCTACTTAGAAAATCTTTTTAACAAGTAACTCTTATTCTGTTGTCTCTATAATATTGCAGCATTTTGTAGCATTTTCTTGCCCTTCAGAATTCAGGCTGTGCTATCT
Organism: Hyperopisus bebe; assembly: GCA_026777045.1. NCBI lineage: Eukaryota > Metazoa > Chordata > Actinopteri > Osteoglossiformes > Mormyridae > Hyperopisus > Hyperopisus bebe. The sequence goes on from JAODJW010000019.1 coordinate 8,066,910, forward strand.
AAAAAGGGTTAAGCTCGATTTCTCATGAGAAGCAAATGAGAGAGCACTAAACAGCTGATAATGCCTTTATTGTTGGCAGGCAGAATGCTACGACTAATAAATAAATGTTTTACACTGACCTCCCCTTAGTTTAATCTTTGTCCAACTGACGAGTAAATGTGCCAATCAGATGATGGTGGACCTATCACACTCTGCTCATAGCTTATTTCAGCTGCTCCCGTCTGACAGACGACTCATATCCAAAACCTCATGATGTAAGAACTGCTTCTTCACCAAAACCGTAACACTAATTAATCATTTTGTGTCACCCCTCCATCTTTCCTTATCAATGCACTTTAAAAGCTATATACAACTATTCTGCACTTTATTCAGTATTACCTAGTAAGTGTTTCTTAAGTCTAATTCTGTTGTATGCACTTCAGATGTGTCCTATGCTGTACACTTGAAGTTGTGTTTTTATTCTGTACTGTATACAATTTATGCCCTTTTCTTGTATTATGATTGCTATCATCCTTTACTGTACAACAAAAATTACCAAAAATTATGGCTGCTCAGAAATAAAGAAGCTATTCTATTCTATTTTATTCCAGTCCGTGGGTTGTATTAATAATGCACTAATGGACTAAAATAAAAAAGTAGCAGATTACTCATGTCACTTTGAAATATGATTTATTTATTTCCGGATTCATCCAGATAGTATTGGTTTTATAGTGTGACAAACTTATACTGATTATTTCATTATATTCCTCAGGGCACCTTTAAATATTAATTCATTGATCAGCTTTTTTTATGTGACTCTGATTATACCCATTGTGAAGTATTAAAATGGCTCACTGCTTATCTGGTAATAATTTATGTTCCAACTTACAATGGCCATGTTTTCATGTATGAATTACAAAAACAGCAGTATTGAATAGTGGCACATTAAATATGCATCAAATTACAGGGAAAACGGGCAGACAGAGGGCTCACAACATCATTGTAGGCAAAGAAAGAAAATAAATGTCTTTCTTGATTACATATTCCTTTAATTGCAAATGCTGTAGTTTATTATTGTATGCAGTCTTATGGACACCATGCAAATACTGTATGCCAAGTAACAGAATGTCTCCCAGTTTCATTAATCGCCCACTAGGGGGCACTTCAGGCTACCAGGTTACTGAACGCGTCTATACTGCACAGTTTATTTGGCGACCAACTGGTGCAAAAATAAACATACCACTATATGAAGTGTTAATCACCACTTATCAGTTTTGTCTATCTGGTGGAAAAGCTTTTAAAAAGACAGAACCTGTTGCTAAATCTTACACATTTATGGTTTTCTCTGCATTATTTATTTGATATATTGTTATTCAATCTGAAAAAAATAAACATCAGGGCTGATCTTTGAAGATTAACTGGTATCCCTGTGTTATCCACTATAGTCACCGGAAAAAAGCTCAGGACATTGGAATGAAGCAAATTCTTTTTTTCACAAAATTTTAGATTAGTTATGATCCTTTTTTGGTTTTCTTCAAAATCCACAAAAAATACTTAATTGAGGGCAGTATAGTATGTTAGATAAGTCAAATACTAACAATGCAAGGTATGAGTAAGTGCATGCACTCAGAAAGTAATCATATGTTACATGGTCACAAGTTAAAGCAAAACCGGTACGAGGCTGAGTGATTTTCTGGACTAACCACTGTAGTGTAGTATTTCCCAATCCAATCCACAGGGATCCACAGACGGTCAACGTTTTTGCTATCACCCAGCTCCCCCTGCTAAACAATCCACATTTTTGCAAAAACCGTCGGGGTGGGGGGAGATCCTGAAGACCAGGCTGGGAAACACTGCTGTACGGTGTGGAGGAGATGCCCCTGGTCAGGGAATCTCCAGCCCGTAGGGATTCCTCCTTTGGCATGTTTTAGAAGCACAGTGGCATGTCTGGGAAAGACTGGCATTTCCTCCAGGGCCTCCCAGGCATGTTGGGACATACTGGGACATGTTGGGTCATACTGGGGCATGTTGGGGCATACTGGGGCATGTTGGGGCATACTGGGGCATGTTGGAACATGTTCAGGCACACAGAAGACCAATGAATTCATTTTTAATAATGTATTCTGCAGTGTATGCTGGGGCTGTAGAGCAGAACAAAGAGAGATTGCTCGTCAACTTCTATCAGGTATCACTGTCTCCTCCAGGAAAGTCTCCCATGGAAAGCTATGCAGTTAGGCTAATATGCATCACTAATATTCCTACTGTATAGTGTGTGATTGGGTGTGAAAGTGTATGTAAGTGTATGTGCATTGGCCTGGTATCCCACCCAGTGGGTACTGCTGTCTTGAACTTCTGTTTTTCTTGGGAGAATGAACAGACTCCAACCAAGATCCTGTGATGGACATGCTGTCTTGGAAGATGGATGGATGATATACTGAGCTGAAGTCACATATGTACACTTGTCACGCTCTTCAGTTTTGTCAGGGAGATGCCAGGTTTCAAGCATCTGGACATTTTTCTTTTAACGACAAATTTCAATTTGCAATTGATTTTTATAAAATTGTGACAGGGCTGACAATGGGAGGAGCCTATTACTTATTTCCCCGTACTTACTGTGTACTTGCTGTGGGTGTGGCCGACAAGAAGGGGACTGTCACTCATCACCCAGTGCTATGTGCCAGGGGCGGGGCCAACAAAAAGAATGCTGTTACTCATCACCCAGCACTATATGCCAGGGGCGGGGCCAACGAAAAAAGTGCTGTTACTCATCACCCAGCACTATATGGCAGGGGCAGGGCCAACGAAAAAAGTGCTGTTACT
>JAODJW010000019.1:8069808-8081871 GCA_026777045.1 Hyperopisus bebe
TATGTGCCAGGGGCGGGGCCAACGAAAAAAGTGCTGTTACTCATCACCCAGCACTATGTGCCAGGGGCGGGGCCAACGAAAAAAGTGCTGTTACTCATCACCCAGCACTATGTGCCAGGGGCGGGGCCAACAAAAAAAGTGCTGTTACTCATCACCCAGCACTATGTGCCAGGGGCGGGGCCAATGAAAATGGGGCTGTTACTCATCACCCAGCACTATGTGCCAGGGGCGTGGCTAATGAAAAGGAGGCTGTTATCACCCAGCACTTTGTGCCAGGGGCGTGGCTAACAAAAAGGAGGCTGTTACTCATCATCTTGGATTCTAGCAAATCTTGTGGTTGAGATGCCTGTTCATTCACTTCATAGTGACAAAATGAATAAAGACATTGAGAAAAAAAACAAAAATATCCCCCTTGACAAACTATCCTGATGTTGCTCATGTTCTAAAAGGGAATGTTAAAAAAAAATTGGAATTACTTTTTGTAATTTTGTAGCTTCCAAATTATTATTCTTATATTTGTCAAAATTTGGAATGACATCCGGAGAGGACCCCCACGTACATTGGCAGACAGACCCACCTGAACCCCCCATTACAGTCAGCTGTAGGAATTCCCATTTCTGTACAGTTTTTTTTTTTTTTTTACTACAGAGGGAATCTCCCAGTCAGCCTTGCTCTAGCGCTGTTTTCAGTACCTGTGGAACAGGGAGACCGTGCAGTGTAAACTCCACACTCTGGATTCACAGTCACAGCCTTAGTTACCACTGTGACCCTGCGATTCCCTGACATCTCCTGCGTACTCTGTAGTGGTTCCTGCAATGGCACCATTCACTTAAACACACAGCTGCCAGCAACACACCCCAGTACAGCAATCAAATCCAGACGCGCATTACGGCACATCCTGGATCCACTCCCTCCTGGAATCCGACCTGCAGGACATGCTGCAAATCCACAGGTCAGGTGTAGGTGCAGGTGTGAGCTCTTAGGCATCAAAACTGATTACTCTATCTACATATGCTAGCTTTTCCTCTCAGGACTGTAGCTGTTATTCAAAGACATGCCAGAAAAGTCCCACAAATACTGCGTAGTTACAGAATTATAACTAAGTTATTATGGTGCCGTATTGCAAAGTTTTTGATATCAGTATAAATATCATGCTCTGGTGAGTTTTATGTAAACAATTCCATGATGCAAAGATCTGATGAGTATATACTGGAGGTATTCACATTTTCCTACTTCACTCAAGCGTACATCAGCAAGACCGCTGGCTGAATATAAAGATCAAAAATAGAATAAACGCTTTGAAGACCATTTCCTCATGGTGCTGCTTTTCTGCCACATGAGGCCACGTGCAGCTGTGCGTATTTGTGTCAGTGGTGTTGTTCCCCACCTGCTCGGGGCAGATGTTAATGTACCTATCTTATTGATTTTCCCGCCAGATGCCAGATGCATCTGCTACCCTTGCCAATCAGAGGGCAGTAAGTGTTCCACTGAAACTAAAGAAGCCTGCTGTTTCATTATCTTCAACAAGGCCCATATCCCCTGGACTATGGTATCTTTCTCTAATTTTGGTGCCTTCTTCTATGACCCTTTAACTGGCTGACTCTACCACAGCAGTATTATTTTGAACTGTTCTGACTTTATTAATCCCCTCAAATCTGACATACCTGCAACTTTGGTAAACCACACTTATAGAGCAGAGAAGCTATGTTCAGCTCCATTCAAGTCATTAACGATCGTTTGAAGATCTTTTCCGATACGGGGTCTTTATCCATGCTTTATATTTATGATATTGATACCCATAATTCCTATCTCTAAAAGGATATGTGTGTTTACTGAGCTGGCACAAATCTTGTGTTTAACCCTCAACTAAGGAGAAGATGAGGAACTGGGAGATTTCCTAGTTGTGTGTGACTATGCCTGAGCCTGTGATTGAAAAGAGATTTGCCATAGTTATTCCTTCTACTGAATCCATGAATTTATGCTATTACTTGGTTTATTTTAGTAACCGTGTTTTGAATTGGGAAAGTTAACCTTTGAGTTAAACCAATGACACCACGAAGACTTAAACAAATAAACCTACAGGCAGAAATTTAATCGTATCAATAAGGAAGGTCAGTAAAACTAACTGGATCTTTCAGACAGTGTGGAAAAAACAACTTATTCAGTGTCCAAAGCAGAAAAAAAGAATAACAGGAAGGGGGATGGGATGACAAAGGCTGCAAAACCATAGAGCAGGAGGAACCTTAGAGCAACACAAGGAACCTTAAACACAAAGGCACATTCACCAAAAGGCTCATTAGCTAGGCAACGTGATAACTAATGAAGTAAAGTAAACACCTGGGATGAATTCAACTTCTCATTAGGCAATCCTGTCAATTCTCATGCTAGCCATTCAGACAATTACTTTGAAATTAATCAAGTTACTTTACACTGTCCTTATTCCCCAGGGTAACATTGAATCTGATATAAAGTGTCATTGTCATCACAAGGTCATAAGGTCACGCTGTCGTATTTCACCTTGCGTTTTGCATACCGTGTGTGTAAATAACGTGTGACATGACAAATTTAGAAACTGTTTGCTTGGCTTGTAGCTGCTGATGTGTAATGTGGGTGTAGCAGACTTCTGCCACGTTAGACTAGCAGTATATCCAGTGTTCACTGTGTCTTACAAGTGTCAGATGTTTCTCAAAGGCACATATCTTGGCACAGAGATTTGACATTAAGCATTAATTACGGACATACAGTATATCATGCTGTTAAATATGAGTATCCATCCATCTTCCATAACTGCTTATACAGTCCGGGGTCCCAGTGAGTCTAGTGTCTATATGAGGAATCATAGGTCAAAAGGCAGGGGAACTACATGAACATCAAGACAAGGCACACACAGCCACCTGTCACCATAACTGTGGGAGGCCATCAGAGTGCCTAAAATAAACCCACACTGTCACAGGGAGCACATGCAGAATCAACACAAGCACAGAGTAACACTTCATTTAAGGAGGCACAAATAATATATTTATACACTTAATTAATGATGAACTAACTGTTACTTAATGTATTCATTAACAACATGATTTTAACTTTAGTAACTGAGCTACTAACTAACTAACTAACTAAGGAACCGTATTGTAAAGTGTTATGTTTGTGCCCCCGCAAGTAAAGTGTTGCCTGATATTGATTTACTATAAATTGTCTGTGTTTCAGACAGGGCAATAATGAAAAAAAAGATAAAATTCGCTTAAAACTTTGTGCAAATTATGCAGCATTGAATATATCATTTATATAACAATATTGTACTATTTACAGGGGAAATAAATAAATAGATATGCTACCACTTAACACTTCTCCAATAGAAATCCTTTCTTAAACCTTTTGCAGGAAACCATTGCAATAAAGTCTTGGACTTGGCTGAATGACAGAAACATAAACACAGAGGGTGGGCAAGGGACCTAAGGGTGATGTGTAATAAATGGATGCATGTTCTTGTATGTACACTTGGTGCTCATTTTTATACTAGTGGTTACTGTTGCTCAGAGTCTTTTGCAGTTAAATCAGTTTTATACTGTAAATGTTCTTCAGTGTCAAATTTTTTGCAGCTTTACAAGCACAATAACAAAAAAATATATATTTTATAGGTGCTTGTTGTTTGTGATGTTTCCTTCTCCTCGGTGATTAATCCACCTGAACTCGCCCCTGGATATTTTTCCGGAATTTTCTTGGTGACTCAGTGACTCTGTTTTGGTTACTTTGTGTGTGGAACAGCCTTCTGGCTCCTCGTGTGATTCAGATAGCTTCTTGAATCCTGTGGGCTTTCTGGCCATGGTCTTTGTGTAAATTAAAGGCATAAGAAAGGTTTCCCCACCAGAAGCACTGTACTCGGCAGAAATTCCTTACCTGAACTACTAATACTAAATGAACAGTAAGCAAATAAGCAAATGAACAAACAACTAGTTTCGACATCATGCATAAATGTAGTCCCCCAAAGGGGTTAATCCCTGACTCATAATTGTAGGATAGTTTGTTTGGGGTTGAATAGTACTGTAATTTGCCTGGTGCCGTCTGTCTCGACATGGCAGAGATTAACTCTGTATATGTGAATGTGAAATACTGCAATGCTGTTCGTAGTTTGGATATGAGCAGCCATTTCACCTGCACACTGCCCTAGCACATTCAGCCAGGACTGAGCAAGTGTCTGTTGTGTACTCCGATAACTAGATGAGCTCACTTTTCCCAAGTGTCGTCTTTGTTTACTCCCTTCTGGGTGACAGTGGCGGAGCACAGGAGATCCTTGCCAGGAGATTGTGCTAGTCTTCATACTTCTGTTGGATGTGCAGGCGTCTCTGTAGCATCCCAATCCAGCTGACTAGATGAGGTGTGACTCCCTACTTTGGCACTTCGGCCCTTCTGCCCTGCGTGATGCTCCTCGCTCCGTTGTCACGCACACATGCCTCGGCGTGTGCAGACCTGCGTCTGCCAGTCCCAGGCCGTGTCACGCCACAGCTGCTCCCCGGGAGCCTGATCTTAACACTGGCTGCTGTGCCGTTAGCTCACCTGCCTGCCTCCACACGACTCCTCCTACCATCTTACCGTTGGCGCTAGAGAAGCTGTGATGTAATCACTTCCCTGTACTGCAATACCAGTCCTGCGTAGGTGACCTTGAACTAAGCTAATGAGCCATTTTTCTCTTTCCTGGCAACGCTGCATGGAAAACAACCAACCTACAACAAAGATGGCTATTTAAGCCCTCCTCATCATCCCAGTATTGACATGGGAGCTTAGTGAAGCATGAACTGCACACACACAGAGTGGGAGACTGCATACACATCACTGGTGGTGATAGGTTGGAGTGTTACCCTCTCAGCCAGGATCCCCCACAGTCTGAAATGTAAAACAACACAAAAATATGTAATTCTTACAAAATAAACCAGAAGAGACAAAACACACAAAAAAGTAGGCGTCCCGTCCAACTTAAATGACTGCTTGTCCAGTAAAGAGTTGTAGTGAGCTTGACGTCTATTCCAGGAAACAGAGGGCACAAGGCAGGGAACACCCTGGATGGAAGGCCAAGCCATTTCTGTCCTAGCCATGAAGTCCCCGGAAGACCAAGACCAACAGAACACGTACCATTACCAAACAAAAACTGAGACAACCTATTTGTCTAACGGCCGATGAATGGGATGCTTTTTAAGATTCCTCCAGTGTATCTTCTGACATTGTTACCAATATTGGGATAATGAGACAAAGGGTTAGTACATCTAACCTTAGAGATCACAAGGGCAAAGTTCACAGCTGCTGAAATGTAATAGGTGGAATCTGAATATACATATGAACGAGCAAAAAAAAAAAAGAAAAAAAAATACTAAGGTACACCAAAAGGCTGTGATTCCTGTGTTTGACTGCAATAACAAATAAATATAACCTGTGTTTACTGGCATGTCACTGAGCTCTTTTGATACCCTGGACTGTTTGTTGAACTCGGTTCTGGTCTACATTTATTTTTGAAATCAGAGTTTCTAGGGAGAGATGGGGGTTTCTTGCTGGTAAACTGAGCCAAGTCAATGTGGCTCAGACCTTCTAACCCCAGGCAGCAGTCCTAGCTCTGAAAGCAAACATTACGAGGATACTGGGGTGCAGCCACACCCACGCTCCACATCCAGGCTGCGCTGCCGCTACGGAGCTGGGGGAAAGGACAAGGTCGACCCCAGATAATCACTGCCAAAACACTAAGGCAAGCAACCAAAGAAGCAAGCAAGAAAACACACAAGGACAATCGCACCATGGCCTAGGCTTAAAAACAAGGCTAAAACATGAAAGTGATGAAGTTCCATGAAGTCTTTGTCAGTTAAGGTCAAATGAGGTTCGAATGTCAAGTCAAAGAAGCTTTTTCAGACAATACTACTTGGCTCTCGTGTGGTTTTAGTTTCCCCTAGTCTACGCATGCAGATGATAGTACATTTGTAAGCACAAAGCAGATTTCACTTCCTGTTAGCAGCTATTGGTTTCTTCACTACACACCATGCTTCAGTGCTTTGGCTTAAATGAGCCATTAGGATACTTAGTGATACTTTACTTGAAGGGCACAAGTAACCGAGGAACTCAGTTACTACTCAGTTACTACTCAAGTACAAATCATGAACAAAATACTGCATAGTAACTGTTTGAAATACATGACTGTTATGATTGATTAATGATGAACAGACATGTGCTTGAGACGATGGATGGTGTCCTGGGGGGGTCTCCTCCCAGATCTGGGCCAGGGCATTACTGAGCTCCTGGACAGTCTGAGGTGCAACCTGGCAACATCGGATGGACCGAAACATAATGTCCTACAGGTGTTCTAATGGATTTAGGTCAGGCAAGCATCGAGACCAGTCAATGGTATCAATTCCTTCATCCTCCAGGAACTGCCTGCATACTCTGCCCAGGCATTGTCGTGCACTAGGAGGAACCTAGGACCCACTACACCAGCCTAGTGTCTGACAATGGGTCCAAAGATTTCATCCCGATACCTAATGGTAGTCAAGGTGCCGTTGTCTAGCCTGTAGCGGTCTGTGCGTCCTTCCATTTATATGCCTCCCTGAACATCACTGACCCGCCACTAAACCGGTCATGTTGAACAATGTTACAGGCAGCATAAGGTTCTCTGCAGCTTCTCCAGACCCTTTCATGTCTGTCACATGTGCTCAGGGTGAACCTGCTCTCATCTGTGAAAAGCACAGGGCATCAGTGGCGGACCAGCCAATTCTGTTATTCTATGGTAAATGCCAGTCGAGCTCCACGGTGCCGGGCAGTGAGCAATATAGGACATCGGGCCCTCAGGCCACCATCATGAAGTCTGTATCTGATTGTTTGATCAGAGACATCCACACCAGTGGCCTGCTGGAGGTCATTTTGTAGGGCTCTGGCAGTGCTCATCCTGTTCCTCCTTGCACAAAGGAGCAGATACCGGTCCTGCTGATGGGTTCACGACCTTCTATGGCCCTGTCCAACTCTCCTAGAGTAATTGCCTTTCTCCTGGAATCTCCTCCATGCCCATCAAACTGTACTGGAAGACATAGCAAAACTTCTGGCAATGGCCATGCACCATCCTGGAGGAGTTGGACTACCTGTGCAACCTCTGTAGGGTCCAGAAAAGATGAGGAGGGAAATATGTTATTGGCCTCTGCCTGTTAAACCATTCCTGTTTTGGGGGTCGTCTCATTGTTGCCCCTCTAGTGCACCTGTTGTTAATTTCATTAACACCAATAGCAGCTGAAACTGATTAACAACCCCCCCCCCCTGCTACTTAACTCACTAGATCAATATCCCAGCAGTTTAACTGACTTGATGCTATACTCTGGTTAAAAAGCGTTCCTTTAATTTTTTGAGCAGTGTATTATTTGTTACAATCTATTTATATTCATATAGAATAACTGCTATATTCTGTTGGCATAATATAACACGGAGTAACCTTGGGGGTGTGACTGAGGATAATCCTAGGCTTTCAATGTAGCACGCTTATGGAATTATTCTGCAGCTCATAGCTGGCGTGACTTCATAAAGACACTCTGACACTGTCTCCTGATTGTGACGTCTGTCATTCCTAAGGTGTTTCACTGCTAAAGGTTGCTATACCAGAACGGATCATGTATCACTAGAAAACCAAAAGGGCAGGGATGTGCGTGGAGCCTGTCCTTACATTGTTTTACTTTAAACCACCCACTGGGTAGTACTTTTGTGTGGTTGCCATATCCTGTGCATAAACACTGAGGTGTGAGCAATCCGAAAAATGATACGTCTTTACGTCATATAAAAATAAATTTAAGAAAAATATAAGCCATAAGCCTCTAACTCCAAGTTCAGTTGGCCCCAATATTATTATGCATGTATATAAAAACACAATGACTAAATAAAACATTTGCAAGTTAACTGTTTGGCTCAGCATAACTGTATCCTCCAGGGACCTTGACACTGCAGCAGGAGAAAAGTACGGTGTACTAAACTGGGGTGAATTTAGGATTAGACTCCAGACTTTATATTTGTCCTGGGTGTGTGTAAAGTGAAACCAGAAATGAGTCAGATAATTGCGGTTTTTATCTGATAGGGTGATATTGCTTGCTCAGTGCCATAATGTTGGCCTGATTGCGTGAGTAGCACCAGCAGTTTAGCGTACTACAAGTGCAGTGACTCAGGGAGCACTATTAATAATGCGCAAGCAGGGTCACGCAAACAGAAACTGTTCATCCTTTGGATCTTGCAAGCTTGGTGTGTCACTTGTATACGGGGACGGGTTATTCTTGGACTTCGGCCCAAGATCATTGCGTTTTCTGTTCTTCAGCTTTAGACTTTGGGCTGAGATTACAGTGTCTGCTGAGCGCTTTCCTACTACGCGCCGCCCTCGCCCGGACTGACTGCGGGCGATCATGCTTCCCACGCCCACTAGCAAACTCGTTGACATTAGCGATCAAAACAACCCCCAGAAGAATGTGTTTGTGCTGAGGGGGGTGGGTAATAAAAAAAGCAAAAAGCATATTTAACGTGAGGGCTCGAATGTTTAATCCTAAAACGTAGAAAATGTCCTGTTTAAGGTTGAAAAACCCCGATTTTAGGAAAGTAAGCAATCGATCAATGAAATGACGAGCAGTGTACGTGCAAAGCAGTGTTAAATACCAAAACGCAATCGTTAATTTCCAGCGTTTTTCTTTTTTCGACTTGGTAATTAACGTTTCCCTTTGCGGTTTCTGTTGATTATCTTAATTTTCACGCAACCTAGTGGCAAAAAACGACTATTGTTTACAGGCTTTAAATTAGCGTTTTAAAGTTATTTTCGGCACACCCATTTTAGTAACATCTGTATTTTAACGGAGGGGTACGTATACCGCCGTTTTTTGTTATTCGAAATACAGCTGGTTGCCACATTTCTGGTTTTGGCTGAGGGACGCATCCAATGTAAAACTGTATTACTTGGGATGCTTCGGGCTTTTACAACGTATAGAAGGGAACCTTTCCAAGTGCTTTTGAGAAATGCTTGACGAAAATTCTTTTTAAGTTCCATATTTTAAAACTTCAGCATACGACCAGTGTGTGCATTAAAATGCATTATAACTGAGCCATCTATACTATAACCCAGTCGTAATTTTAACGCAGATCATGAGTTTATGATGGAACATTGAAAGCACATCACATGGCAAAACCATCAAGCATGGTTTACAATAAAATACACAGAGCTTATTTATAATTTAGCAGCTGTTTTTGGGGTTTATGCCTTGTAAGTTGTAAGCAATTAAATACAGATACAACATTTAATGTATTTTATCAACTAATTTAGAATAGTTTTAAGATGTAAAACCTATTTATTATTATTAACTAATTATATTTTATTATTATATTTTATTATTATCTTGTCCACTTACCATTTATAGAAACTGTTGTTTTTCCCACACAGTATTATGAAACAAACATAAAAGAAACCTTTAAAATTGTGCAATTTTTACCATTTTACATATATGATTCGGGATTTGGAGTGACTTGAGACTGTAAACTGATCATGTCTCCATGATGAACAAAGCAAACTCAAAAAAAAGAAAAACACCCCTTGGGCTGTAAACAGCAAAGACTAAAAGCAACAGCAAAAACAAAACATAACATGTGTTCAGATCCTGAAAAGAAAATCCCCTTTTAATCCTGCTAACTGACAGCCAGCAGCTAGAATGCTAATCCACGGCTACAGTGCTGTTGTCACAGCCCAGTAGGTGCCTGTTTGGCTTAATTGCACCTAAACATGGTGGCAGTGATGGGCTGGTACTGTGAAATAACCCCTGAAAACTTCATGAATCCTACAGTTTAAGGAGACCCCAGGAAGGGATGCTAGTTTATCACAGTGTGCATGTACACACCATGGGTAATTTGACTTATCTAAAATGCATCCTTGGTTGAAGGGAAAACAAGTTATATTACAAGTTATATTTGCTGTAAAATGACTGTTAACTAATATTAGATAATGACCTGGCTGCTCTACAGGCACGCTTGATAATGACCCAACTATTAGTCAGGCATAGTTCCTTAAGACCTAGCCATGATACAGTTGTATTTGCTGCCGAACCAGATGGGTTGAGCTGTTGACTTATGAGGAAGCAGCTTGTGATTAACATTTGAGAACAGGAGTCAATCTGAGTGCCAGTAATCATGAGACTGTAAAAGTAGCTAAACAGGGGCAGCTACAGCTCTGTCAGGATCAGTGTCTATCTGGCCCTGTCCTATTTGTTTTGTCCTCATTTGGCCAGCAGGTGTCACTGGCCATAAAATTCCCTCTGTCCCGAGTGTGTTTCCTTGCTCCCTGGACTGCTGTGTAGCTCTATGGGCTGAGTGAGTGGCTTAGAAGCTGGCATCTCTCCAGCTATGGATTTGAGGCTGGCTGAAGGCCTACTTTACCTTTTGTTTCATTTGAGTTTTATTTTATCCTTGGTGTTTGGCTTTGTTTATCTCTGTCTTTGCTTTGTGTCCTTGTTTTTGGCAGCCTCAGTGGTGATTGGTTAGATACCTGCTCACAGCTTGGTATCCATGGAGTTTGTGCGTTCTTCCTGTGTTTTTGCTGCTTTTCTCTCGCTGTTAAAAAGCATGTAGTTTGGTAAATTGGTGACTCTGAATTGTCCTTGCTGTGCGGTTATGTGTCCTATGAAGCACTGACATCCTGTCCAAGATGTCCACGGCCTTGTGCACTGTGCTTCTCCGGATAGGCTCCCGGCTCACAGCATGCCTACACTGCAATGTAGTTCTGGAAAACCTGGATTTTTTTTTCATTTCCCGGGTTATGTGATTGCCTTTCTAATGACAAATCCCTCATATCAAACTCTGAACAATGTTTTAATACCTGCATTTTCAAAGGACACGTCTCACAAATGTTCACTATGTGCACCCTGTCCACTTTCATTACTGGACTGAGGAGCCACATTGGTCTTGACTCAATGGTTAAGCCCTACACTGCAGACACTGAGAAGGGCTGCAAAGAGGTGAAAAATCAAACATTTCCTAAGTGTCAAGCAAAAACATCTAACCACACAAAGTACAGTAGAGCTGTTTGACATAGCAGGGTCTCTGACTTTCATGCTTGACTTCTTGAAACAAAAAACAGATATTGATATATTTGTAGGATTTTAGAACTGGCTGATATAAGGCATGAAAGAAAGGCATGTAGAACAGCAGTGGCTTATGGGTAAATAGAATGATGGGGCCATTTGGGACTAAGTGAGGTTATTTTTATCAGGAGCACTGTCTAGCCCGGCCTTCAGAAGGCCTTGGAAAACTTCCACATTCATGAGAACACTCCAAGTCCAACAAACAAACCCCAAACTGAAGTCCGTGTGATCAGCTGAATTCAGCCCATAATCGGGGCCCATCACGCTTTATGACAAAAGTTTGTAAACTTTGCTCCCTCGAGAGAAGTGCCAGTACAGAGGCTCATGTTCCAAGGAACTCTCAGCATAGTTCTTCATAGGGAAGTGTGACTGCTGTAAACAAGCTCTTTCATATGAGCTTTCAGAAGAAGAGCATAAATTCAGTGACTAACACTTGGCTTTATTTCTGCTACAATCATAAAACCTCTGCCATACTGTTGAAGTAGGCATACTTGGTAGCCCATATAAAACATGCTTATATACTTCTGGGAGTATTGGGAGATATAATTAAGATATGTTTCCAAATTGGATATACCTTACATATAATTTGCAGATTAAGATATGATTCTTTATTGATAACTTCTTCCCATCCGCTTTTCAGGTTTATTTAATTATACCCTGGCTGGTTCAATTCTTTACCTTTTTATCATTTGAAGCAACCAGACATTTTTACCAGCTCATGCAAACACACCACTCTAAGTCATCTACCTTTTTCTCTACTCCTGACCCAAATCAGCACTTTCAGGACAATTAGAATAATCTGGAAGTTCTTTGCATTTTTGAACATGCTGCACTTAAAACACTGAATCCTCACCGAATCCTGGATGACCCATGTGAAGCCTTGGTTCAGAAACTTGCCCTGCATGATAAATGGAACTCCAAGTCCCAGGAGCTGGGGGAGGTGGGG
>JAODJW010000019.1:8081971-8098028 GCA_026777045.1 Hyperopisus bebe
GGGGGGGGGGGGGGGGGGGGGGGGGGGGGGGGGGTTGGGGGAGGGACTGCCCTCATTCTCACTCTCTGTGTGCTGCGGGTGACCTTGCATCGCCTCGGCCACCCTGACACATGAACAGAATGCACGGGCCATGTTGTACTTGGACTGACGTGAGTAGAACAAGAGGACAAAAACAACTCACAAATCAATCATCTCTTACTGCATTGAACCTAGACTAGATTACACAATTGTCTGTTTTTTTAAGTTACAGATTACTGTAAGCTACAATAAAATGAATTTGCATGTAGGTATACAGGGCTTTGCCACAGCCAGAGAAGTGCATGGTAAACAGTTCTGAGAAACTGGGCTCTGTTTGAGGAAGCAGATCCACATTTGACCAAGCCAGGCAGAGGATGGGTCTCACATTGGGGGAGGGGCAACAGGGGGTGGGGGACCCTCTTGGTAGGATTTGCTGACCTGGGGAAGGGCCAGTTCTCGGTAAGTTGTTGCAAATTTATCCAAAGGTACACTTTGTAAGATTTGTCTCCACCCCCCACCTCTGCTACTGAGCTGAGCTCTGAACCGGAACCAGACTGTTAAACAGGAAAAGTGCTTCTTTCTGCCCATGCTATCAGCTTGCACTTCTGAACCATATACAGTAAATTATTATTAATCTGTGCTTATTTACATGCAGACAATGTAGCCTGTTCCTCACAATCTTCTTTTGACAGCTCATATGGGCTACTCTAAAAATACACTAGCTTGCTTCACCAGATAATTCACTTTTTTTTTGTTTTGTTTGTTTAGTGAATGCTGAAACTGCTACATCACCTTCTGACTCATGTTACCCACAATTCTAGGCTGCATTATTTCCTCCTCAATTTATGTTATTTTCCAATTCAGACCCCTCCTTTAATAACCAGTGGAAACCTGCATTTGGTTTAATGTCTTGGTATTTTCCTACCTCACAGAAACAGGTTAAAATGTCACATCTGGATGTTAACATCACATCTGATGAAATTCCAGTGCTGTGTTACAGTGTGTAGGTTCCTGTAAAAATCAGGATGTTGCTTTATTAAATATCTCACTCTGTGGTACAACAGCAGTGCCCTTGTATACAGAGATCTGGTGCCTACACACCACTGGGCCGTTCTGCAGACTTTGTAACCATAAATGATAACTGTCACAATTTAAATAATGTCAAAAAATCATTTTTAAATGTATGCTACAACAAGCTTAATTATCATGGATTAGACCTTTGTATAAGGTAATTACGTTTTCAGTTTGGCGAGATTGAAATGGAACATAAAAAACTGCAAACTTTTAAAGTTCGGATTTTTCGGTGTAATTTCTATATTCGAATATTAAAATTTACAAAACTAAACATGTGTGTCTCCGGAGCAGCTGTGTTAGGGACAGGGCCATATCGTACCATGAACGTGTTGTCACTATAATGACAATGGCGTCATTGTCTGTTACTATGGACAGTTCAGAAACAAAATCGCACGTTTAAAACGAATTTGCAACAATCTTAGACTGGGTCAACATCACACATCCGCACATGCCTAACTGGCAGAAAGCCATGGCGGTAACCTAAACCATGTGGGAGGAGGGTGGGAGGGGTTGTAAGGTGTACTGCCTGTTCTATTGTAACCCCCCTCCACCGCCAAAATAATAATAATAAAAAAACTTCTCGTCAAGAGCAGGCCAATAGAAAAGTAGTAGTAGAAAGTATATTTGCGTGATTTGCAATTCCACCCTTCCTTTTCGAGAGTCGTTTGGCTTTATCTGTATATTTAAATAACACCATATATTTTGTTCTAGTTGTTTTACTTTTTTTTACTTGTTTTGTTTTTCGTTAAACTTACCAGTAAATAATCAGATATTATTCTGAATTCTGAATATCTCTCTTTGTTCATAAAATAATCACGCAAGACCGACTGAATAGTTTTATGCGGCATGTGGAGTTAATTTAGTATATTTATGGAAAAGACGGCGCAGAGGATGGATTCCGGTGTTCGCAGCGTTTCTCCTCCTACTAGTCACGTGATAATTACCATTGACGTTACGTCATCTGTACGATGTAACTCTTAATCATTGTTTTTTTTTTGTCGATTACGGAAAGATTGTATTATTGCATGTTCAGTCCCACGCTAAGGGCGTATAGTTTTGTGCAGCTTCGAACAGGTGTCTTCAGAAGTAAAGTGTACATAGGGGCCAGAGAAAACACCGCTTTGCGACTCCACTGACGACAGAGGCAAATATTCCCGGTTGACACGCCCACAGCATGGGTACACACAGCTCTAATAAAAGAATATTATACTGTCAGTATGCCGGAGAGTGAACAGATGCGATGATGGGAAGTATCAGCTTCGATCCGATGGACTTTGAAAGAATCACCTTGAGACAAAATATGCTCCCAGCGACAAACGTGTTCGATTAAATGCACAGACGTTTTTATTTCATCGCGATCCAGGAAGTTGAATTTTCCGAAAAGCCGGTAAAACATCTCGAGTTTTTTTTTTGACCCAACTACCTCAGTGTCATCGCACAAATCGACTGAAGGGAGAAAATAATTCAAGCAAGCGGAGCATCATAAAAACGTGGAAGCTTGGTCGCTGTAACGAAATGGATCGTTTTGCAGCTGAGTGCCTTGTGTCAATGTCTAATGGTCCTATTGTCCACAGTTCTAAAGGGAACAGTAGGGAAATCAGACCAGATCCTGCCTCTGTCCCAAGAAACGGAATGGAACCCATTGACCTTCTGGCGAAAGACAACTCCAATCTCTTTATGGTAGCTAGGATTTTGGCGGATTTAAACCAGCACACCCCCGGTGTTTCCGAACAGGGCAAAGTAAGGGAAGATAACAAATTAACAACCCTTTCGAGAGAGGATGGAAACACTGCCACACCTACCGCTCTGCATGGCGACCACGGTCTCAAAGCAAAAAGAAAACCTGTAATTTGTCACATTCTGCACGAATCTGCACAGAAAAAGCACAAATGCCACTATTCAGGGTGTGAAAAAGTTTATGGAAAGTCGTCCCATCTTAAAGCCCACCTAAGGACACACACAGGTCAGTCGGAATTTAAGCAGGTGTTAATTGTTGCTTAGAAAATTGTGTATAAAGTGAGGAGAACACAATAAAACACTATAATAGAGTAATTGTTGTATTCGTCTGTGGTTAACAAAACAGTTATTAAACACCGGTGCGTAACAGGTAACTTCAGTCATTTAATACTGTCGCTTCCGAAAGAGTTCTGATAAATGTGAATATGCTTTTGACCAATTACCTTGAATTGCAGTGCAGTACCTTTTAAACCTAGTGAAAGACTTCTGAAGCTTTCATTCATAACCCGGGTCAGGGCTGGGCGGCCGCTAAAAAAGTATCGTGTCAAACGAGGACAGTACGCTAGAAATAAACGTGGCTACAGGTAACGTCCACCTTCTGCACGAATAAAGCTGCAATTAAATAATAATAATGCCCAAAGATGTGAAACTAAAAAAGAATATACCAGAATACGTAAATGGGAAATGAAACAACGCCGTCGGGTGGCCTGTATGCGTTCATTCAGACGTAGTGCACATTTCGCAGTGTGTTTTTCACTCTTTTGAGGTGTAGAATAACCAAAAAGCGCAGCGGAAAGTGTGGGGGCTGGTGCGACTGCAGTCGCTCGCCTGCCTCTGAGCTTCTTTGTTGTGATGCGCCACACCCCCGCCCCCCAACGCCGGCTGCCAGCTGATCTGACCGGCAACAGACTCAACTAGCAGACCTCCGAGGGACTGAGTCTGACGATCGTAAGCCCATCTGTACCATGTGAAAACAGGTCTTTGGCCAAACTTTACACCCCACCCAAGCAGTGTGTCGACAATGCACAGTAGAGAAGGGGTTACCTGCTTAATGCATCACGCACAAGAGGGGTGGGTAGGTGGGTGGGCGGTGTTTGTGGAAGTTGTTCACCCAGGTGTTTGGAAATTCACTTTTTAAAAAATATATTACAATACGCACCGTGGTTTATTACACACATGCAGCAACAATGTTCAATTCTTTGCAAAATGATTGAACCCACATGTGCATGAAAACACTTGTTACTGTGGGACACTTACCGTTTGATTTTTTATTTCTTTTTACTTAAGTCAGGTATCTTGCTGTTTTACTGCATTGTGGTATTAAGTTATAGGTTGGATGGAAGAAAGTTATCCGACGGAAACCAAGCTTTGACCTGTGTTTTACTGAGCCATTAGGCTTCCAAAGGCGTTACTTCAAATAGTCAAGCATGCGAAGAAAATCGTTTTAGTATAATCAGATTTCCAGGCTCATAACCTTATCTCAGAGCACTACTATGCATTCAAAAGGAATTTCTGTATGGCAATATGAAACATTTAAAAGCATTAATTCCCTTGGTATAACATGGTAATTGCAAAACACATCTATTGATTTATTTAGAATTTAATACATGATGTACCTGAATATGTGCTTTCGATTTACTTTCATAAATAAAAAAAAATTCTGAACCTGGCATAAAGTTACTATATGATTGGATGAAATTTCATAATTGTGCAGAAAAGACTACAAATTTTCTGAAATTTTCCTCGAATTTTGACACAGCATTTGGTACTGAGTCTGACAGCACAAGCATTCATGTTAAGCTTAAAATGGCCTGCTAATAGATTAAAGAAAAGGGGAAAAAAGGGATTCGGATGGCTACCCTAATGTAAATATTTTTCTGACATGCTTTAGAGGTACCTAAATTATATACATTTATTGTTACTTATTTTCTCATTTTTAATTCAAAGCTGCATCATTTGCATTTCTTTTAGATTTTGTCTGAATGGGTCCAAGGCTGCAACTGCTTTACTTCCCTGCTTCTTCTTGTTAGTGACTCAAAGTTTTCTAGTGAAATAAGCCCAAACGTCTCCTTCATTTTAACAGTCAGCTCAGGCGGGTCATGTGAGTTCAGAGACTCCGGATCAGCCTTCCTGGGCAGGGTTTTGAATACTCAGCAGATTCTGGAACAGTCTCTACTAGTAGAGCACAGAGAATCGGGATTCCAGTAAAACGCCACAGCTCAAATGATGAGGGAATTAAGTGTTATGAAAACAAATACATGAGCCAAGAGAGCTGAGTCCTCACTTGACTCAGTAATTTCCTACACTTTCAGTGCCCTTACATTTGAACTATTGCTGATTATGGTCCTGGTAAAGTAGTCACTCTGGGCTTCTGCAGATCTGGGATGGGCCAGGAACCCTAAAGACAGCATTAGTACCTGATTTGCCTCTTAGATCCTACAGAAAAACTCAGTAGAAAGAAGGGTGTCATGAATATGTCAGGTTGACGAACACAGAATAATGTGCGCACAATGCATTTGCTTATTTCTTAAAAGTTACAAAGAGTTGCTGAGATTATTATTAGTCTGCAAATTATTCATACTCTCCAGGGTTAATATAGATGTTATATGTGACATGCTTTTAAAAAAAAAAAGCTTAAAGCGAAGTGAAGCTTATAAGCAGAAAGAGAATATCTAGTTAGCAGATAGCAGACAGTTATATTCTTTTATTAGCCGCAGCTGCTAATGTACAACAGACATATTTAGCAGTTATTCTCTGAGGATCTAGCCTGAGATTATGCCTGCTGAGTTACCATTTGGCGGAGGGGGTCATCAGGGGGTGGCGTTTATGTGTTTATTACTTAAGCATTGGCTGTTACATCAGTGTTGGGGTAGAACGAGACTGGATCTAACAGAGAAGTTGAGTGACTACTGGCACAAACCCTAGCAGCTGTGTGTTTACGCCCAGATAGAAGAAAACTGGGTCCTAGGTAGTTCCCATTCCCATGGAGCACATTGTCCTTGCTGCTCTGAGCTGAGTCACAGCCAGGAAGACTGTGGCAGGCGGAGGCTGAAGGTTACCAGACAGCTTTGTCTGGTTCCTGCTAATGGGAGAAACCCCCTCCCTCCAGACTCAAGCTATAGATCTTTGATGTGCAAAATTGCGAGAGGTCAGCAAGAACTGGGAAGTGAACTCTAAACTGGGAAGAGCACACTGAACGGGGGAGCACTTGTCAGGCACTGTTATCTTTTCGGTGACGCAGTGACTTCCTCTTAAATGGTCGTCTCAAGTAAGTACAAAGATGTTTATGATAGTTTGTCGGGGGTAATTATTAGGACTGGGTTCCGGAGCGGAGTGTAAGGGCAATCTGGAGACAGAAATAATTCACAGCCATTCTACATGCACACAAGATTTGAACCCCTGCCTTTTTAAGTGTGTGGGTGCAGAATTACCCACAGAGCCACTGCATATGTATGTGTATAAATTGCGTCTTTCTATAAAAGTATCTCCATTGATCATTATAACATTTTGTAGAATAAAGAACCAGGGATGTTGCCTGATCCCAAGTCACATAAAGCAGCCGGTCCAACAGTTTTTAGCATTTTATTTTTCACTAGGACTCTCTGGGGCCCAAACAAAAATGTCAGAACCCACATTCCCTTGTGATCAGTCAGCAGCACTTACAATATAAGAGGGCCATCTTTTCAAGTCTTATTGTAGACACGTTTTTGTTTGTTATCGAAGAATCTGTGTTGTGATGAGGCCCTTTTCATGCATTAATACACACAATTCTTCTCATTTCAATAAAGTGCAACCTCGTGTAGAATGTTTTTCATTTGTTTTTATTTCAACTGCTACAGACACAGTACAATGTTATCCAAGCAAACCTGCCCAGACAATGACTATGGCTACAGACTACAAACTATGGCTGTCATTGTATGCATGGCCAAAGCGAGCTGGGAAAATGCCTGTTAGAGGGAGTGGGGGCGGGATTGGGGTAGCAGAGGGCCGAAAGTAAACCAGGTCAGGGTGTGAATGGAATATCTCCCAATCGTGTGTGAATAACAGAGTGGAAAAGGCCATCCTTCAGGGTAAGGCATGCAGCAAGCAGATTTTAGTCTTGTGTCCCTGTTTTTTAAGAGGGAGAGAGTGAAAGGGAGCCAAAATATCCTGTGGTCTCCATCTGAGAGGTGGTCTGGAAACGATTCCCTCAGCAGCCCCATTGACGAGTAGATTAGAGAATCCATGTATGGAAGACAGCACTTTTGTTTTTCTTTCTTTGGAGTCTCAGACCTCCTGCCTATTGAGGGAGCAGGGGTGGGGCGGAGGGGGGGGCAGAGATCAGCGTGCAGCTCTGAGGCCTGGCTGTGGCGGTGGTCTGCACCATGGTGTCAGTTACCAGGGACAGGAAGAGAGGGATGTGCAGGCTGGGGAGCTCAGCTGGCTTCTCTTCCCTGAGCCCAGTGCCATCCTGCGCAAAGGCAGCCGGGGCTGCAGTGCGTGTCAGGGCCAGTCAATGCCCACCATTGACGGGGGTGTGCAGACGACCCGATTAGCACATTCGCCAGAGCGCCGTGGAAGAAAAACACACTTTGTGGCTGAACTGTGCAGCTGAAGGTTAAACAAGGATCTCTTTGGGTCCTGCCTCTGTGGAAGGTTGTGTGAAATGCATTGGCAGGGCTTGAAATGAATGTGCGAGCATGAATGTCTATAGTTCACTGAGGCAGTCCTTGTGCATTGTGAAAGTATGAATGGTGACACATGAGAGCCCCAGAGGTTAGGCGTGAGATTAAGGTGAGAGCAGATATGACTTCCAGTTAAGTGTGTGCATTTTCTTTTCTGGAATTTGAACGTGCAGCCTTCAGGTCCTGGGTCCCAGCGCCATAAGGGCTTCTCTACACCCCTCCCCCAGGCTGGGAACCCGGTCTCCAGGCGCTTGCGACACCCAGATGGGGGCAGCGTGACCGCTGCTATCAGAGAACAGGAACTGCGAGCAGACGGGAAACAGCTTTGGGTGGAGGCAGGGTTAGGGTGCGGTCTTGTCTCTGAAACATTACCATATTCCACCCCTTGTGCCAGTTTGCCACCGCAGCTGACACATTAAGTACTCTGGCAGACATATTTTTTAATCTAAAGCCCACTTTGTCTACTTGGCTATGGTTTGATATTCACAAACTGGGTGAATTGTCCATTTCCTTTTGCGCTTTAAGTTAACTTATAGATAAGCAGTGCAGTCTCATAACCGCTAGACTACCACATCTGCTGAAGGGAGTTGTGCCTTAGGTGTTTGATCTTTGAAGTAGCCAGTGTTGTACTGGGATTGTTGATTGGCACGGATCTTTCAGTGAGAAATATTCCTATGTACTTGCTTGTATTTGTGACTGTAGACACCTATAACGCTGGTTATTTCAGTAATTTCAGGTTAAAGCTCCATGTCCTTGCAGACCTATTTCAGCTAGCAGACTACCCATTTCAGCTAATATACATTTAATATACATTTTTTTCTACCTGTACAACTTAATGAAAAGACATGATCACACGCTGCCTGGGGCCTCTGACGTGGAGGAACACGCCACCAAAGAGCTTATTTCGATTCTGCGGTTTTCGCAGTGGCATGAGCCATAACTGACACTGCTGATAGCATCTTACAGAGCAGTTCACCGAGTTTGTTCCTGAATTGCGCGGATGGGGGCCAGACAAAATGGGCAGTTTTTTTTCAACTTTTAGCAGTAAGTTCAGGAAGACAGTCTCTCTCTCTCTCTCTCTCTCTATCTCTCTCTCTCTCTCTCTAGCTCTCTAGCTCTCTGTCTCTGTCTTTCATTTCTGTTTCACATTTTGATTATTGTCCTAATTGTCTAGTAAACTATTTTTGTTTTTTAGAACTGAAGCCCTGATTGGCTAGTCTCCTAAATTATCTTTATTTTTCTGCGTTTGATGTATGAGATTCTCACTTTTATTATCAAATGCATAAATATTTGACTTTTTTGCTAAAGTTGAAGAGTTTGTTCTTTTCTGCAGTATGTTTATAAAACCCATTTTGTTCACTCATACAGTACATGTAATACAAACATACAATGCACACCTTGAATGGTGACATGAAAGGAGTTGGCCACTAAGCAAAAACCAATAAATAAGGGAGAGAAAAATGTATTAATCAAACCCTTATATTGTATATATTTTAAAAACAGAACATACACAAGACAAAACAAATGGGTGCAAATGAATCAAGACTAAGCTTGATTTTTCAGTGGTTTGAGAACAAATTAAACACCAATCACAAAGAATTCAAGAATTTTAACAAACTACAAAACACTGTAGTTGGTGCACATGTAGTGTTGGAAATACATAGGAGGAGTCTGGCTGGATTTTAGGAGACAATAAGTACAGACGTAACTCTCCTGGTTTGACTGCTGAGCATGTGAAGAATGATCCTTTGCTGGTGGAATTTGTTTCTGTTCGGGCAATGTGAGGGGCTGACAGGAGCAGGTGTTAGGAGGAACAGGCCCTTGGGAGGAAGGGGTCTACGGCACTGTGAGTTCGGCATGTTCCTTGACCCTTTCACAACCTCCCCATCCCCCCATCCATCAACAGGGACAACTAGAGACATTTGTTTCAGCTTAATGTTCGTACTGTATGTATAAATGGACCTATTACCATATTACTACTTCAATTGGTGATCAGAGAGATAGCCACTGATCTCTAGCTTGATCATCCATCCATCCATCCATCCATCCATCCATCCATCCATCCATCCATCCATCCACTTATGCTGGCCATGGTTGTAGGGGGCCTGGAGCACCTATCACAGGCAACACAAGGCACAAGACCAAGGTATACCCTGGATGGGATGCCTGTGCAGCATCTTTTATGATAAACAGCATCATGCTAAATATCTTGGTTATAGTTCAGTGCATGCATTGCAAACAATATGATATAATATTCCAGGATTATACACAAAAATTGGACTGAAAATAGTCCCGAAGTTGCAATTCTTTTCCGCTTTGTCAATTTGTGTAGCTGAAATTCAAGTTTACACAGTGATCAATGAACATTATAAAAAAGGTCTTGTAGTCACATTAAGATCCAGGTGCTGGTTACTACAAATCACAGGGAAGTGTACTCAGCAGCTGTGAAGCCGGGGAAAAGCAGTGAATGTTAACACAAAGAATGTGATGACTTCTTAAATTTTATATTGTTTTCAGTAGTTCCATAGTCATAACAAACTCCACTGCAAAGTATTAGAACATACATTTCCCAGAAGTAACTTTAGTGAGATAAGCCTTTAATACTTTCAGCAAGATCCAGCAGGGAACAAGTTTGCAAGAAAGCCCCAGCCCAGTCTGTTCGATGGGCACATTGTTTATTCCGACACTGGATCTGATACCCTGCCTGCAGTTCAGTATATCTGATCTGTAATGGAAAGTCTCAGTACTTCACTACCCAAAGACTGTTCCTGCTCTTCTTTACAGGCCATAGAAAACTAGCTTAATGCTTCGCTTGTTGCCGAACACTTATATAAAACAAACATGATATGTTTTACAGTTACAATTCTGCTGTCATTGCATTTGATTAGTATACACCAATTATTTTAAGTTCTTTTAGAGAACTTTACCGAATAATTCCCCCTGGAAATGCAATGACAAATATTTGTTCTAACCCTATTTTCCTCTGGAATGCCATTTAATGACAGAGATAAGCTACATTTTCAATACATACAGAATGTATTCTGGGTGGTCTGGTTCCTGCATGTCTGTGGATGCATGTTCACTGCATGTTTGTGTGGATACATGTTCTGCACATGTCTGTGTGGATGCATGTTTTCTACATGTCTGTGTGGCTGTTTTCCAGAATCTGTAGTGGGGTCCTATTGTCCAAAGATCCATCTGGATGGCTGTCTCTAAATTATGCTGTGACTTGCATCCATCACCCCCGTCACATGTTCTGTGCTTCCTGTGAAATACCCCCAGCTGTTGTGACCCGGTTCTGGATAAGCAGTTCTAAGACAATGAATGAAGTAATGTATATCCTAGCAGAGTTCATTAATGTTTTTATATTTGGGTTCAGGCTGAGATTGATCTAGCCACAGATATCCGCCATATGTACAGATATCATAGTACGCCATTGCAAGCTGTAAAAAAGATTTGTAGATTGATTTGTTTTTTTGTACTTCTGCTTCTTCTGTGGTTTATGCTGCAGTACAGCCCACGCTCTAGTGATTCCCGGCACCCACTTCTTTGTCTTTTTCTCAGACTTGCTGGAGAGATCCGTGGCTTCACATACAACATCATGTACCACTCCCTACACTGTTTATATGTACCACCCCCTACATCGTTTACATGTACCACCCCATACACCATTTACATGTATGGCTCTCTACAGTGCATACATGTACCACCTTCTACACAGTTCCATGTACCACCCCTACATCATTTACATTTATGACCTCCTACACCATTTACATGTAGCAATTCCTACACCGTTTACAAGTACCTCCCTTCACACCACTTACATATATGATGCTCTACACCGTTTACATGTACACCATTTACATATACCATCTCTACATCATTTACTCGTAGTACCCAAATCATTTACATGCTGCACTGCAATGCTGAAGAAACCAGAAGAATGTTCAGTTTTTATGTTGCTCGGTGATGCTGGTGACGGGCCTCCTGGACTTGTTTGGGCAGGAAGGGGCTGGAGGTGCTGAATTTTCACTCGTATGCTCCAGGGCAGGTCTCACGGCATTGGCAAGCAACCTTAATGTGGAAAAACTGTGGCTGGGATGTTTGTGTGCTGAGCTATTTCATGAGCGAACACCTGGTTCCATTTAACATAACCCTGCTACCTGTGACATAATCTGATGGTTCCACAAGTCCAGGGCGGACAGGGCTGCTGCCCAGTTTAACATGCCACTGGGTTTACTGGGTCATGCCCCTACTCTCTCTCCTGAACAGAGGAAGGGGGCTTCTGCGCCCAGGCCTTGGCACCAGTCCAAAAATGGCTGGCTTATCAGCGGGTTCTGGCATCAAGCTGAACATCGGGACCCAGAAGGAACCCCTAACATGTGGAGAAGGGGCACCGTGGCAGGGTAGGGGGGTGGGAATGAATTGGTGAGACAGCCAGACTCCTGTGGTGCTGTTACAGCCCCTGACCCACATTGTTCCCATGAGGTTACACAGCTCTGTTGATACCAACCCAATCAAGGCACAGGGGTCCTCATTCCGGGAAACATTTAAGATTCCAGTGTACTTCAAATGTTTGTTTCAGACCAATATTTGCCTTTGCAACTTGTTTGTAAGAACTTGGAGGGGATCGTTATGAGATAAGAGTGTAAATGAGAGTGTAAAGCCGGGGGGGGGGGGCACTGCTGCTGTGCAGAGCTTTCAGGCGGCTTGCAGCCTGTCATGGCGACTCCTCCCCCTCAGTGTGGCTTCGTGTGGCTGTGTGTTATGACTACACATACAATACCTGCAGAAAGGGCTTAGCCACCCCTCCCCGCACTCTTTCACATTAAAAAAAAAAAAAAGTACATGGAAATTATGTTTTTCTGCTTTCAACACAGTCGATACATTTCCGAATAGAAAGTCTCCTCTTATTTACAAAGGGTATCAACCCCTTGAGTCAATACTTTGAAGATGTATCTTCAGCACCAGACACAGTTCTGGTTCTTTATGGGTATGTCTATACATGATCTGCAGGGTTTGCTCTGTGCATTGTTCTACCCCAAACATACATACTTTGCTAAATGAATGGAATTGGGTCATCATTGTGTAGGTACTTGAATTTCCAGCACAAACATACATATAGACACTCCCCTACTTATAAACTTTCAACTTACGAACTTTCAGACATATGAACGAAGAGGACTGTAAGTCCAAATTGTGCTTATTGGGCTCCTGTTTCCTGTTTGCAACACAATTTTTTTTTTCTGCGCTCCAATTCCGCCTAGTACGACTTCTGGCCGCTACTCCCGCCGCGCAGCAGTGTAGCGTGCGTACTCCCAGCATCCTAGTTCTTTGTATTTGCGTATACCCTTAAAATGATGTTGAATGATGACTTACGAACATTTCAAGTTACGAACGGCCGTTCGGAACATATCTCATTCGTAAGTAAAGGATCGTCTGTATTTTGCTAACTGGAATTGTGGTTGGCTCTCATTGGCTTTGTCCATCTTGCTGTTGATTGTTGACACTGAGTTTCGTTCTGAAAAACAGCGTGATGTCATGGCTGGCATGACTGACAGTGGGTTGAAGCGTTCCTGAGAAGCGTTCTTGGGTGCAGTACATGGGTATCGTACAGTGTTACTAAAGAAGTATGTAAGTGTGTGGAGTGTTGGTGGATGGGCTGCTTGGGAGGCATGCAGGCAGCTAATGGTCTACCTGGGGGATGGCATAGTCCTCTGGCTCCCTTCACCAGTTTAATGCAGTGTTTCCTAAGCCAGTCCTCAGGAACACGCAGACAAAAACGTGGACAGTCTGTGGGCTGGGAAACACCGGTCTAATGCCATATCTGACAGCTACCTGTGTTATTTCTGCTCTCCGTCTCGCCACAGCTTCTCTAGCACCCCCCCACCTTGTGAAATACCAGGATGTAACACAGCACTTTTGATTTTTACTCAAAAACCTATGAAGGCTGACCTCCAACCTCTCCCCCTGTCCCCCCCCCCCATGTCTCACAGGAGAGAGACCCTTCCCCTGCACCTGGCCCGACTGCAGTAAGAAGTTCGCCCGCTCGGACGAGCTGGCGCGGCATTACCGCACGCACACGGGCGAGAAGCGCTTTGGCTGCCCGCTGTGTGAGAAGCGCTTCATGCGCAGTGACCACCTTATGAAGCACGCCCGCCGCCATTCCGCCTTCCAGCCCGGCATGCTGAAGAAGCCCGAGGCCCCCGCCCCGCGGCCCGCCTCCCGCAGTGACTATAGCCGCTCCGACGGCTCCAGCCCCGCCCCCAGCCCCTCCAGCCTGCCTTAGCCTCTCGTTCAGGCTCTTCGGATGCGCTCCATGTCGTCTCCTTGCTAACTCTCTGCCTACTATACAGTGCTCTCCATAACCCCTTACTGTGCAATTGCTTACGCAACTCAGAGGACAATAATGGCACCCATTTCAAATAGCAATACAACCATTTAAAAAAACACTCATCTTCTAACCTATTGGCAGTCGCCAGATAATGCAGGAAAGTCTGTTAAAGATGACATTCTTCTGAAGTTTAAGTTCGAAAAGATCTGTATGGACCAGCGTATTCCTTTTCCTGCATCTGAACTGGGGAAGGGGGGGTTACTTGTGCACCTCAGGATTTGGGACTTATTTTTTTCTCAGCTCTCTAACTCAACTGCACAATACTAGCATTACTTTGTTCTGAAGTTTCAGCACCGCTCAGGGAAGACAGTGTAACAGAGAGACCACAATGAGGATGAATAGAAGAATTACCAACGCTACGCTTTGCAGGATTTGCACTCTGAACGTGTTTTTGTTAGTTGTCGCACTGGAGGATACTAGTACTGGATTAATGGTCATTGAAAGTCAAGATTTAGCTTTTTTCTCTCATTTTCCTCCACATAACCTAAAAATTCCTGGGGAAATAGATGGAAGGTCACATTGTTTTTCATTTTTAGGCTGTAAACCATGCTTAGCCACAGATACAGCTGTGTTCAGGAAGCCTGATCACTTGCTGGAAGTCACTTATTATGCACTGGGAGTCAGGTATCCCCCTGGGAGTCACAGATCGTGTTCTGGGAGTGGGCGAAGAGTGAGCGGGGTCACACAGGCCCACTGAATTCTACTCTCTGAACATGGTGCCCTGGGATGTTTCAGAGAAGCTTGCGTGTGCAGTGAATCAGCAGCGAGTCAAAGCGACGAGTCAGTGTGCTGTAGCATAAGCCCTGTAAGGTGTGAATATTACCAACCCAGAGAGCACATCCCTGGGCCAACCTCTTGCAGTGGAAAGTCAAAACCTTTTTCACTGTATCTCATGGATGTTTTCTTTCCTTCAAACCATGATCTAGTTTGGAAACATCTCGAGCCCTTCTTCCCCTAAACAGAACTGTGACCTGGAAGCAAACACAGGTTTCAATGTCATGCTGTAGCAGGGGTCTCTTATACCCCAGGAGAATGAACACTGACAGAGGCGGGTCCTGACTTACCAGCCTGATCAAATCCCAGTTACCTCATACTCACATGTCCATATTTCTCCTTTTCTGTAATGAAAACAGCCCCTAGCATATTACACACAGCCTTCCTGAGCCTCCCTCTCCACCCTTGACAAAAACAAAGATATGAAGAAGAAGCCATCTCTGGACAATAATACCTAACACTCTGAACACACCCACACGAATACAATCTTCACACAGAATCACTGCCATCCATGCAGTTTGCTGTTGATTTCAGAGCTACATCTATCCTGTGTTTGAATGTCAAGTTTAAACAGCGCTGGCTTCTCAGTACAACTTATAACTAACTATTATTTTTTTTTTGCCGTAAGCTGTTTTAAACTTTATAGCGGTACATAACTTCCTAAATGCTTTTCTAAATTTTCATTTAGGGATGCCTTTGTATTTAGCAAGCATCCTTATTCAGTGTAAGGTGTCTCTGCTGACCTAATATATGAGTGTGAAGCTGGTTTTATTTGACTGATACCCAGGGGTACTGAGTAGTTTCCTATAAAAACCAAAAGAAAAAAAAAAAGAAAAAAAATCTAAATTGCAAGCAAATGCTGTGGTGGACTGGCAGAGTTCAGGACGGTTCTGCAAAGCCTATGGCTCCTGCGTCTTCCTGCTGTCTTACCGTAATGTACGTATTGACAGGATGTGAAAAAGATGTCCTTGTTGTGGTCTTTGGTGTAATTACTGCTTTGTTTACGTCGCGTGCCACCGCACCAACGGCTTCAGATGTGAGGCTATAATGAGAGGAGATGCAAATCCCGGCCCTCTCGTTGTTTATAAGGGTAGAGACGACAGTCCTTTTGGTCTTATTTTGGAGCCGCTTGTGTCTGTACAGGAAAAAAAGCACTCAGAATACTGGTAGCATCTTCCCTTGGTAAAAAAAGGCTTTATTTCTTTGTAAAAAATGCTTTGTGTTTTTGTAAATAATGATGCTACCAAATTATCATCAAAGTACTAGAACAAACAGTTTGCTGCCGGCATTGTCTTCAAGGGTGACAATGGCCCCCTCTGGCCCAGCAAACAGGCCCAAGAAAGCCTCCAGATATTTTAACACAGCCATACTAATCTAGTTTATATACATTGATGCA
>JAODJW010000019.1:8099123-8109993 GCA_026777045.1 Hyperopisus bebe
CCCCCCCCCCCCCCCCCCCCAAAAAAAATATTCATAAGTGTAGTGTATTATCTATCTTTTAATAGTGTAGTATCTATTTTAACAGCGTAGTATCTATTTTTTGAGAGTATTAGTATGTATTATGCCCATACAGAGTATAACTGGTTATGCAGTCTAAATAAGATGGAATCAGACTCCAAATATGTTTTACTATTATGATATTGATTTTGGGTTGCCTGTACTCGTGTGTGTGTGTGTGTGTGTGATATTTTTATTATTATTATTTTTTTCTTTCCAAACGATCCAATCAAAACATTAGACACGTGCTATTTATTCTGTGCTTGTCTCACATTTTACTGATCTGAACATTGTGGAAAAGAGGCCATTTCCTTTTCTGACTTTTTAAATATGTATTGTGTGATGTTGTTAATGTTGGATTTATTGGATTTATTTTAGGGTACCTGTGCTGCATCTCAGTCAGTATGGTTTCTGTTATTGTAGTTATCGATATTCTGTTTTTGTTTGCTTGCATTGTTATTTGTTGTAATTTTGTACAGTGTTCAGTAATTGAGTGCACTTCATTATGTCAAAGAACATTTTGAAACAGACACTTAATTTCATCTATAGACACTGAAGTTCCCTTGGACTTAATATTGCCCTACTTCCCTGCAATGTAGAAAGGGAAAGTTTGGGGAAATATTTTATTAAAACTGGGAATTTTCATAAAGGTATTTTTTTCTGGGGTTGCTGTGTTTTATTTTTATATGTCACGTAACCATGGAGACCACCACATTGTGAGGGAGTACAGCGTAGGCATATATATAATTTCTGAGATGTTATTTTTAATTACCTAGTGTTGAACCTTCCTAGGATGATGATGATATGATCATCATCATTTTTTCAGGGTGGTGGTATAAGTTAATAGCTTCCTGGCTTAGAAAAATGGTCCAATATTATTTAATTATGATATTGCCTTGGGAATAAAAATGTTCAAGTTCTAAGTTTACTTAACAATTTTTTTTTCATAAATCAGATATCAATGATTAACAGAATGTAACATTATATTACAAAAAAAAAAACAAGTATTGCTTATCATCCAGGAAAATTTGACATTACCCTTGCATTAAGCTATGGCTCAAGCCATTAATACCATTGAATGATCGGTTCAGATTACAAAATTACTTTTGAAATGCTGACGTAATGGGTTAGAGGGTTCACAACAGACTAATCAAGAATCTGTTTGCTTTTGGTATAATTATGATCATTAAAGTTGGGGACATATCATGAAATACCGGAGTTTAAATGCATATATCCGGAGAAACTATAGAAGAAGTTTTTGTTCATTTACATGTTTGTCATAATGGTTTTAATGTATTACAAGGGATGAATTTCAGGCTTCTTTTTGTATATTAAATTCAGAGGTATTTCAGGTTTAAACCAGATCCATAATAATAATTTATATTATTGATAATGTGCTTTCAGTTTGGTAAAAGTACAGTTTCATTTTGTCCTAACTGACGTCACTGCCTGTATGGTATAGGTAACGCATAATCTATTTAGTTCAACTCTTGAAAAGACATACTTTCAAAATACACTTTCTCCAGCTTCTGAAGGATTGTTTTTACTATATTTAGAGTGCATTCATCAAGCCACTGTATAAAGGCTTTCTTTGAATTTGTATGTATTTATTTACAACTGTGCAATGCTTTTACTGTTATCCAGTTATCTGTTTTAGTTCAGTTTTCTCCTTTCTTGTATAGTGTATTTTGCTGAGATGTTAATTTCCAGTCCAGTCAAACTGGTGTATTTGAACAAACCGCACCCCACCCCACCGCCCCTCATTTGCCATATAAGGGAAAGCCGCCGCCCAGCGGGACACATCACCCTGCGGCTCATAAACATTCCAGCTCCTCTTTCTCGCCGACGAGGAAAGGGCAGACCAGGACATTGTGAGAATCGGACTAAGTCTGTGAACCTTGTTTTTTCAGGGATGGAAAATGGGGAAACGTCACACTGCAGGCCAACGAGCTGCACTGGGCTCTTGCGGAGCTCACTGCCGGGTCACTGCGGCCCCTCCCATGTTTTCACTCAAATTGTGGTCAGCACTCGTGACCAAAGGCTTCAGGAATGAGGCATTCTGCATACGTGACCTCACATTTGACTCCAAATTATGGATGCGTGCATGAAAAATGAACAGACCCCCCCCCTCCCCCCCCATTGTCTGTCCTGTCTCTTCACTACTGGACACTGCCTGCAGGGAATGGCCAGGTGGCAGTGTGTGCCAACTATTCTGACTGCAGGAGGCGAAGGGGAATTCCCAGTATTGATCATTAATTCCTACCAGCTCCGGTGCATGCGCCAACCGGGAGTCACCAGCCTTCATTGTGAAATGGATATTTGCTTAAAGAATTCAGCAAAACACCTCTTGACAAAGCATGCCCTGAAACCTTACCACACAAATGCTAAATGTCCACAGGGGTCAGTGTAAAGTGGCCTCAAGCGCCCCAGACCACACTTATCTCCAACCTTGTATTTGTGCACTTTCCCTAATTATAAAAGTTTACACTTTTCATCTCTTCGTGCTTTGTTTTGTAAAATCAGTGATACCGATGAGCAAGAGTTGTCCAGAAAGGTTGTAATAGACTTAATAAATTCGAAAAATTGTTAATGCAGTGAAATAGATGAGTAGCAATTTCCTGTCATTCAGCATAATATAAGCTGTGGGGTGATGCTCGGGGTCCTGCAGTGCCTTTACAGTTTAGTGTACAGTGTGCACCCATTAATGCCCTTTCTTTCCTCACACACGTCAATGCTGCAGAAACCCTTACTCCATATTTGTTAACCCACCAAATCTGTGTGTTGCTGAAGTGTTACAGTTAAAATTCCTGCAGATTACACAGAACTTAATGCCCTGTTATTCTGCCATGTATTTGTATGACTTTTTGTACTTAGACAAATATTGTGATTATGTCCTATACGAATGAAAAAAAAAAAAATTAACGAAATGTAAAATTCTATACAGCATCTTAACCTGTATGCATGAGCTAAGATCACATTTGGCAAAAAAAAAAAAAATAAATAAACATAAAAGACTTTTTTTGGAGTGTTGTGTGTTTATTTGCAGTGGTGTTCTGAATACCAAACAGCCAATCTGGTTTGTATATTCTGGGATGATAATGAGTTATAGGAACCTACTAAATAGATGATAATCAAACAAAATATATACCTAATATACCTAAAATGTACCAAACTGCAACTACAAAACATAAGGCACAAGCCAAAAATGCCCAATACTATATGCAACTAATGAATTTCCTCAGAATCCTCTAAAAGCTGCCCAGCTGGCTGTATTTACAGGTAACAAAGTAATCAGTCAAATTACAGCCAGCTGGACCACATTAATTAAAGCAGAGAAGGGTGGTTTTATTGACCGAAACAAGACCACTGCTAAATCAGACAGGTTTGCATTTCCAGTCACACTAAAATGCCTCGATTACCTACATAACAGCATGTACTTATTTCTATGTGAATAATGGGGAACTACATGTATTCATGTGGAAATTCCAAATTTTGTGAGAAACAGTTAAAACTGTAATTCGAGGAAAGAGTAAAATTGACCAGAGGTTTTCATCTAAACTCTTGTTTTTCCTCAGTTCACCACGTTTGTTCTGGGGCATGTGATGGCAGATCCAGATCCCAGATCCACTACCGAGGTGCCGTATAATCAAGCCGTAGGTCTTGGGTCACCCACCTCATGTGATGATCCTATTTCCTGTATGCTAGCAAATCATGTCAGCCAACCAGTTACCGCCAGTGCCAGAGCAAGGTCGCTCCTACATCTCTAATCGCCGTGGAAACCAGGCAATGTTTCCACTTTCAAAATCGCCCATCACCATGATAGCCTGCAATGCTCCCCTGACAGTTAAAACATAAATTAAGCCAAACAATGCACCCATTTTGATTTTACGGCGCTTATTTGTGTCGCTGTGTTTCCTGAAAATGCTTTTACAGTCGTGTGTATGACTCACAGTGCTCCCTGGCTGTGAAGCTTTAAGATGCTAAGCCATCCTACTAAGCAGAGCCTGCGAACCACAAGAAACGGCAGCATCATCTCTTAACTAGCTACTAGCCCTCCTTCTCCTGGTGGAGAAACAAAGTAACTCAGACCACTTGCCAGGAACTATGGCAGTGTCTTTGTGTTGATGAAAAACATCCTTCACTCTTCATCCTCAAAATTTGTAAACAGATTTGTGTAGTGAAACTGGACACTGTACTTAACAGGGACATTTTCTGGAAATCTGCATCCACTATAACCACAGAATAGTATCCCCATCCAGGCAGTTTACATGAAAAATAACTCCTCGCTTCCCAGAAGGAATTAGTCATGGGAAGGTCATTTGCTTTGCAAAAGGAAATGATGGGGTGTTTATCAACATTGTTTATTTAAATATTCAACAACTGGAGTTTTAATCTTAAAAGTGCTCTTCAGGAAGGAAGAGGTCAAGTTGGGAATTATGCGTTACATGAAATGTTGTGACTACTATGTAGAATACTGTGTGTAGGTGAAGTCCTGTAGTGTTGGAAAATATGTTAATGATTACTGTTATATGGAGCAGTAATGTCACGAATGCTGTAAGGAGTACTGTGGTAGCATTAAGAATACTGTGTTGATACTGTGGTGTGGAGTGGCACTTTTCATACCGTGTACTGTAATGAGTAATTGAAGAAGTACTGAGATGAGTAATGTGATATGATTATGTGCTATGGTGGATTAACTACAGAATAATATACAAATATCTTAGTAATTCCTGTTAACCGTTGCAGTTTTGGTTAGTGATTATATATGTCAATCTATGATTTATAGTATGCAAGTTTCTTACAGGGATTTCTGGCCTGAATCTCTCCCACAGCCACAGTACTCTCTCGGTCACTCTCTGGATGGATTGTGTTTAAGGAAATAAGTCATAGTGGTTATAGGGTCTAGAATCATTGAGCACTTTGCCAGCAGTCTACTGCCATGCCCAAAGAAAGCTCTTTCTAATCTGTACACACATACTAAAAAATTACCTCGAGAGGCAACTACTTACACTGCGAGTCTGAGCAATGAGTGAATGTTCCACAAAAGGTAAAGTAACTGCTACCTAATAATGAGTATCTAATGACACTTGAATCTCATATAAACCATTATTCAGGACTGATTTCTATAGATATCATGGTGTTTTCTGCCACAGTTTTGTGTATTTTAACTGTGACCTATCCGAGAGATAAACAACTGCAGATGAGTGAAGAAATATTTGTTTTCAGTGGCATTTACTCTTATTAAATGATGATGCAAAACTACACAGGAATGTGGTTTGAAGTGACAGTAGTGAAGAATAGAAGTGTGACAGGATCCATTTTCCTTTAAAAAGGAAACCAGCTGTGGATCATCAGCACCAGACGAGACACTTTTCAGCCGAGTTCACACACTTATGTTGTTGTTATTGCTTTTAATATCCAAACGATGCTCTCTGGAACTAAAATTTCAAACTTTTTTTTTTCAAATGCAAAATGTAAGGGAGCTCAGAACACAGAAGCAATTCGAGTTTTTTTTTTTTCTTTTAGATGCACATCTTCATTAAAAACCGAACAGCCAAATAAAACAATATACAGTAGTCTACACCTGTAACCTAATACAGGGACATTGTGTGGCCTATCTAAGACCTGAATGTCATTGCACAAAATGGCCAGTCACTGGAATATGGACAGTAGGGTGGTGTATCTTATGGAGGTCATGGGAGCGCGCTGTGATGGCATCGCCCAGATCTGGGCTGGCCTTGACTGCGAAGCTCACACACTACTGCTGCATATCGATATTCTAGTGTATAGAAAAACCAGCCCGTGGATTTGCTGTTACATGCCAGGCAAACTCTTACTGTTATGTGAAGAGTGACAACACCAAGAGTCAGCTTGGCTAAATCGTACAGCTCAGCACGAATGAAGTTCCCCCGGCTATGGCATGTTCGCTCTCCGCACACGACGCTGACGCTCCCGCAGCCGTGACTTTAAGAGGGCGGAGAAAACTGAACGGAAGATTGAACTTTCCTCACGATTCATCTTCATGTGCAGTCAGTAACTTAAGCGTCAGTCGACATTCAGAATTCCAGCTAAAAACACAAGGCTTCATAAAACTCCCGCTTCTTCATTTCAGTTCGTTCGACAGGCCTGTAATTAAAGTGACAATGGTGCCTATAAGAAAAAAGAGCAAAATATTGCTTCATGACACTTTGTGAAAACAATATAAAAATAATTTTACATATAACAATTCGACCTTGGCTTGTAAATTCCCACATAGTAACATTTTCTAGTCCACAAACAAACACAGAAACACCCCCCTTTTTAAACCATAATCAATAATCTTTTTTGTTCTTTTCTTTTTTTTTAATTTTTTTTTTTACATTGGTACCTAATGTGCAAATTAATTTAATGTACAACTTCGAAATGAATACAAAATAACATTTACATTTCTAATGGTGTTAAGTCCATACATCTGGTATTTACAGAGACGGAAACAGAGTACAGAGTGCTTCCGGTGCTTGAAAATACCCCATGAAAGCAGCCTACATCTTTGGCCAGAAGAAACTCAACCAACGATAGCATGGCGCTCAGGTGCAGCAGAGAAACCCAAAGGGCTGCAGGTTGAAAGAAAAGGCTGACATGGATGCACTTTGACCTGGATGGTGTTTGCTGCATATCCCTTAGGTGAGTTGAGGCTCTTAGCACTGTGTTAACCCTCCCCAACTCAGTGTTAGTGGCAGTGATACTTTCGTGTAAAATGACTCTGCAGTACTCTGATGTAATATACCAGCACACCAACAAAGCTGAAGACCTATATGTAAACAATAAATTTAATATACTTATTAATTTAATTCATTTGTGTACTGATTTTCCTGATGCATCTTGTAAAACTACTCAGAATTTCACATATAAGGAATTAATTGGGCAAGTAGCTAGTAATTGGGGGTTAAATCCCAAACAAATTTCTTACTGATATTATCGATGCATAGATAGAAGATTAACAGAAAACAATGATGACACTGAAAATCTTATTGCTTTGTAAAAGACTATTTCTTTGTCATACAAATTCAATGGTTTTCCATATTCAGGTTTTTCTTTTTTCACATTTTCTGAAGATTGTGGTTCAGTTTTGCAAACCTTTTTTGCCGAAAAATAAATGGACCCTAACTAAGCTTTAGGACCTAAATGTGAATGTTTTCGATACGGCAGTCTTTATTTTTTTTTATCATTTGAGCCTCATGAGTTTGTGAAACACATAAGCGTTACACAAAAAATGGACAGAGAATGAGTTTAAAAAAGTGAGAGGTATCTGGCCAAAGTTGTAAACTGAATTCAGTTGCGGCTTTCTTATTGAGTAAGTGTGTCAGTTGATTTGAGGATACACAAAGGAATACTCCATTGTTATGAAACCTGCTTTACCGTGGGCCGTTACTACCTATCTTAGGCTGGCAGCGCCTCTGTTGCTTATGCTGTGGATTAGCCAGGTCTAAACTGCTTCCCCTCCCTCTCTCTGTGTTTAAGCTCCTCCTTGTAGCAGTACGAGCAGTAGTTTTCTGTTTCTGGCCTGCCATAAAAGGAGCAATTTTCCCTCTTGCATCGCTTCTGTAGGGGGCAGTAGAGAGGGTTCCGTGCTCTCTGGCTCTTGGCTTTGTCGTGGCCCCGCCAGGGACGTGGGGAGTCCTCGTCTGCAAACTCCAGGCAGTCGAGGACGTCGCCAGCGTCGAAGCCGTTAGTGTAGGTGTGGGACTTGTGATCTCCCGCCATGCTGTAGGAGAGGGATTCCCCCGTGTTCGCCGTGCACACGCCCGCCATGCGGGCCGGGCTGTAGCCCTGGGAGGACAGCGAGCGGTTCTGCTGGGGGTATGTGGCGCAGGTCTTCAGTGTTCCCACTGCAGACCTGAGGGGCTCGTCCTGGAAGCTGGGTGACTGTAAGCCGACGGCCCGTAGGTGGATGACGCTGTGTCTCTGGATGGGCGGCGTATGGCTGTAGTGGGCAGACACGGCGATGGGCCCACCTGACTTAGCACCATTACTCACGGGGGAGGAGAAGGGGGCAGGGGAGGGGCTGTGCCTCTTCTGGGGTGTATGGCTTGGGTGCAGGACTGGGGAGTGGCTCTCCGGCGTAGAGCAGTCCGGCCTGGGCTTTTGGAAAGCGCTTTCCTGCTCCGGTTTCTTCGGCGTCGCCCCATTGGTCAGAGGCTTCTTCTCTGCCTCCTTCCTCTTCTGTTCCTGCTCGGCGGAGAAGCGCTCCTGGGCGTTGGCCAAGTAGAAGCTGATCATCTCCTGGTGGAACTGGTGCCGGCGGCTGGTGAGCAGCAGGCCGGCCAGGATGAACTTGTGCTCGCCCTGCATGGCCGCCCTCAAGATGCTGAGGCTCAGCTTGACGTCGGAGCTGTTTCTCCAGTGGTCCGGCACCCCGTCGCCCAGGAACCTACCTGAGCTGCTGTGTTTCTCCACAGGAGAAGCTCCCAGCACTTTGTTTGTTGGGGACGGGCTGGTGGTCTTCTCTGAAGAGGACGTGCTAGCGGATTGTCCCGAATCCTCCTTGCTCCCCTTGCAAGGCTTGGCGTCCTTCTTCCTGACCTTCTCGCCATTCTCTGCACTCCGGCTGCTACTGGAGTTGGATTTGATTTTGCCGTGCACCAGCCCCCCAAAACCCCCCATGTTCTTCTTGAGTTTTATCCCCAGAGTTTTGCTAAGGCTTCCCAGCTTGTTAGCCACTGAGTCTGTCCGGTTTTTATCTTTGTCTTTGCGCTGCTTGTCTTTGTCCTTCTCCTTGTTCGGTTTGCCATTGTTGATGTTGGAGTTGCTGCCGATGGACTCGCGGTCGGAGTCCATGGAGTCGGCCAGGGACTGGACATCCTCTCCCACAGAGGCTGTGGGAGACTCTGGCTGAGCCAAAGGAGCCTGGAAGGAGGAACACATGAGCTATGAGAGAAGCACAGACCAGGGGATTATGGGTAAATACAGTACTGTCAAAAGTTTTAGGGAGTCAAAGAATGTTCTTAAATGTTCTTTAGGTTGGTTTAAAACTATGTCAAAGTGTGTTAGTTTAGCCATGTCAATACTTCTCCTGAAGTCACTGCAGATTTTTGAAACAATCATTCAATACTGCATAATACTGCATTTTTTGACTCGATCACTAGCACACTATGTTTGGGTAGTCAATACTAAAAACTTACTGAGTTATTTAACTAATTATATTAATAAATTTATTGAGCTGGAGGTGAAATTTAACAAATACATGCATTGGCTGATGAGCCCCTGCAGAAAGGTTTGGGAACTGAAATTGTGTTCATCTAGCCATCCAACTAGATATCAGTAACTTTTTGGAGAACGGAAGAAATCCTTGTTAGTTTTTATTCTGTTACTATCAATTTACATATATTCTAATGTCGAATTGTGTGTGTGTTTTTTTTTATAAGCAGATACACCTATTACCCAGATAAATATCTTTAAACATTTTGACTTTTGCACAGTACAGTATAATTCAGTAACTCTCAGACAGTGTTCCACTAACACCAATAAATTTTTTTATTGTCAATAAGAATTTTTACAGGGGTTTCTTGTTGGATTACCTATTTATCCAACCCTCAAATTCAAATAATCAAGAATTAAGAGAAGCTGAATTATGGGTAATAAAATCCATGTGATTATCACAAAACCTATTGTGCCAAAAACCACAGGGAGGAAAACAGAAGTAAGAAACAATTACCCTTGATTCTGATGAAATTCGGATCCATGTTACATTCATGTACTTGTGAAGGATGGTAAGTTTGTCCTCCAAAGACAGAACGTGACTGCCGGAAAGAACAAAATAGAGTATATTTAATGTCAAACACTATGTTGCAATTGAAACAAGTAATTTGCATGAATTGGTATCTCTAATACCATACTCAGTGACAAAAAAAGTTAAGCACCCAGATAGAATCTGCATGTGGTGAAAGGTCATGTGACTGTATTGCAGTGATTATGATATCAGATAAAATGGACAACAGAGTTGGCAGTATGGGCACACTGCTGGTCCCAGGTCAGCAGGGCATGGCACCCCCCCCCGGGCCTGGATACATGCGGCAATACGGTGCGGAAGGGAGTCATACAGCCATTGTATCCTCTCCTGCGGCAAGTCAGCCCACAGCTGTTGTAACTGGCCCTCGAGATCCTGCAGAATGACACGGGGTCTGAGTTGACGTCCGAGCTGATTAGGGGAAGATTGAAGGTCCTGGCTGGCCATTGGAAGACCTCAACATGACACAGGCAGTCCATAGACAGATGTGCCATGTGTGGACAGGCTTTGTCTTGTTGAAAGACTGTACCAGGGTGCTGTCTCAGGAGAGGTTAGACATGCGGACGCAGGATGTCACTGACGTAGTGCTGTGCCATCAGGGTCCCCCGAATCACTACCAGAGATGACCTGAAGTCATACCCTATGGCTCCCCACACCATGATGCCAAGAGTAACGGCAGTGTGTCTCTCCACAACATTGGCAGGATTGGTCCTCTACCCTCGACGCCGCCATGCGTGCACACGACAATCATCCGTGGTAATGCAGAACCGAGATTCATCGCTGAACATGGTACGATGCCATGTGTCATCAGTCTATGCCTCCAGGTTTCGGCACCACTCCAAATGCAGCCGTCTCTGCAGTGGTGTTAACAGCAGCCTACGCATGGGATGGTGAACTTTCACGATGTGTGTGGGTGCCCTCACGTGCCCCTTGGTTCCAACATCAGGTGACTGTGACATCTGCATGCCCCACAATTGCACAATACGACCACCCAACCTCATGCAAACCCACAATGTGACGCCTATCAAACTCCATCAAGTGCTGGTA